>VZRR01002222.1:0-27046 GCA_013398015.1 Oreocharis arfaki
CTGGTTTGTTTTCAAAGTAGTACGGTAGGCTAGGACATCCTTCAGTTGTTGAAACATTTTTGAATTGTCTATTGTATAGCAGGGTACGTTATTAGAAGTATAGAATCATGGAATTATGATTGTCACAGTATATTCTATCTGCTTTGGTATGCTAAATAATGTCTTGCTAACTCTCAAAAAACCCTTTTTTCTGCTCTAGAGGGAACAAAAAAGGGGGAAGAATCCTAACACCCAAGTAGAAATTAAATTAATCCACTGAGTATTTCTTGGCTAGGCAGTGGATGTTCTGGCACTTGAATTACATTTGAGTAGCCCTGAGGCTTCTTGCCACACACGGGGCTCTCATGGCTTTAATTTCTGTTTGCCCTTGGCTGTTCATACACAGAATCTCCAGATGCCAAAGCACTGGCTGTTATTTCATCCATGAAGTGTCACAGAATGGGATTCTGTGACGGCACACCACCAGGTGTTTCACATCTGAGTTATGGCTGTTGCGCTGGTGTTGCTGGAGTGTTCCAGAGGTGTAACCACAGAATCAGTAAGGTTGGAAAAGTCCTCTGAGACTGAGTCCAACCATTCCCTCAGCACTGCCAGGGCCACCACTGCCACATGTGGTGGGGGTGCCACATCCACATGTCTGTTAAATCCCTGCAGGGATGGCGACTCCACCCCTGCCCTGGGCAGCTGTGCCAGGGCTGGGCAACTCTTTCCATGAAGAAATTTTCCCTAAAATCCAATCTCAGCCTCCCCTGGTGCAGCCTGAGGCTGTTTTCTCATCCTGTCACTGGTTACTGGGGTCCATGGACTATGTTCCCGCACAGTTAGGGCTTGGCTGCCAAACTGAAAATGTGTGTTGGTAGTTACTTTCTTTGCCCTGACAGGTTTGGTCAGGGTTTTCCAGTAATGATGAACACAACAAGTATTGAAATCTTTGGCAGCTGTGTAAAGGAAAATGCACCATGTACAGGATCAATACCCTTAAATTTTTTCTCACCATCTTCCAACCTGGCCTAGCAGAAGGTGTTCCAGCCCATGGCAGGAGGGGGTGGAACTGGGTGATCTTTAGGGTCTCTTCCAAACCAAACCACCCTGTGATTCCACTCTTACAACATTCAGAAATGCCCAACATGTGAGAGATACACTTTGAGGGTTTAGGGTGAAGGTTTATCATGCTTGTTGGCAGAACTTTACAGGTGGACATCACTGTCTGGCTGTCTCTGGAAAAGCAGCCATCGCCATGAAATTCCAGATTATATCCTGGCTCCTAGGGCTGCTCCACAGGGATTCTTTATTCCCTGTGTGCCTGCTCAAGCATATTTTTTATGCTTTGGACCATTGACAGCTCCTTCCACACTGGAAAATTTTTGGCCATGGGATAGTTATGACACGGTTCCATAAAATACATCACGTGTCTGCTGTGATTTACCTTTATTGTCTGTGGTCGTGTCTGTGTAGGAAATGTGTTCTGTGTTATTTCAGATGGAATTGATATGCTTTAAAAGAAGCATCCAAAGAGATTTCTCAATGTAAACTAAATGTTTGTTTCTTTCTTTTCTGTGGGATTGCCCCACCGTCAACTAATGGAAACACTGCAATAGAAATATTCCTTTTAAAAGTTACATTGCTACAGTCTACCTCAGTTTTCCATTTAAAGGCATCGCTGGGGACAAGTCACGGCATTTTTTGGCTTGTTTGTTTTCAAATACTGGTATGTGACCCCTCAGGTTTATTAAGATTTTGTTTAAAAGTGAAAGCACTTGGGAAAGCTGAGGCAAGAGGGTTCTGCCCTTACACACCAGCTAATCTTGTTCAGTGGGGTCTAACCCTGTGACTCTCTGTGAGAGATATCCTAGGATTTGCACTCATATTCCTCCCACTAACTGCTCTAGCCGTGTTCTCCCCAAACCTCCTAGGAGCTTGAGGGAATTTCACCCCAAAGTTCTGTGTTTGAGCATTAAAACAGTAATAAATCCCTCTTGTGAATATGTTTAGTCTAATTCTGCTCCCTTTCCTCTTGGGGCTGTGCAGTACGGCAGGAGCAGGAGCTCCGGAATGGAGGGGCAGTGGACAAGAAGCTGACCACGCTGGCAGACCTCTTCAGACCTCCCATTGACCTGATGCACAAAGGCAGCTTTGAAACGGTGAGGGCTCACATTTGGGTGCAGATCCTTATGGGGTGGCTGGGGAGGGTGTCAGGATGGATCCATGGCCAGACAATCAGATGGTTGCAAAAGACTGGGCAGCAATAAATATTTGATGGACTGCATATGGGAATGTTGGTGACACATTGGAGGACTTCACTGATGATGGTGTCACCTGGAATGAACCCACAAGGATCAAGTCCAACTCCTGACCATGCAGACCACGTTGTTTAATGTTTCGATATCAGTGTGGCAAATCACACTTGGTGAAAGACTTCAGTGAGCAAGGGAGGCTGGTCAGAATGGAAAAATTGCATCCTTCGAACTAGCTCCATAGAGGATACAGAAAAAGCTGGAGCAAGATTGCTTTGGATAGGTGAGAGGGAGGTCTTTGCCAGGGGCAGTGTGGTTTGCAGCACAGCCCTGCTGAGACACTGAGGTGGAGTTAGCATGGCTGAGTGGCTTCTGATACCTGAGTGAGCAAAAATATTTGAATGTGGCTTTGCCATCAAGCCACAACTTCATCCTCAGTGGAGGTGTTGCTCTTGTATACAATCACAGTGGTTGTCTTTTACTTCTGGTGGTGCTAGGGAAAGTGTCCCAGAGATACAGGACACTGTCAGCTTTAAACAGTCTCAGGTGTCACTTTCCCTGACTGTGTAAGCATGCGTGGATCTATTCCTAAGTTGTTATGATGGGGATCAATGACTTAACTAATGATTACAGAACATTGGTATACATTAATTTTTGAGTCCGTAATTTCCAGATATTCTTCAGAAATGCCAGTTACTACTGAACTTTCTCTTGGTCATCTTTGAACAGATGAGATGGATGATGGTGATGATCATTATTTTTACTGCATGAGAATGCAAAGTAATGATTAAATGGTGCAGTATAGATGTTGGAGAACCGACTGCACAAGCTGAACAAAAATATTATTTACCTTGTTTTCACATGTGCCTTGACTGCCGTGCACAAGTAACTAGAGCACTGCTGGAGAGCTTTTGGTGAAACACTGTGTACCTTCATGGAGTCTCCAGCTCTCATCCCGTTACCCTCATCTCTCTTTTTTATGCTTCCCAGATCACCAGGGATCAGTTGCCTTGTCATGAATTCCTGTGCTCTGAGGGTGCTCTCCACAATCTTGTTGCAAAATCCCAGATGTGAAAGGATGCTGGCAGAGAAGAGCAGTGTCCACCTTGGGAAGGAATTTGGTGCTGTGGGCGCAGTTGATGCTCACGTGTCCCTGCCTTGTGATCCGTGGTGCAGGGTTTACTTTAAAGACATATGTCAGGTCTTCCAGCTGATGCTGCCTGCTGGGCCTGGGATCCAGAGCTGTTGGTGAAACCAGCAAATGTGTGGTTAAAGGCACCAGTAAGGGGAATTCACATGGCAACAACCAGTGCTGCTCCAGGAGCAGTCAGCGAGAGCCCTCTGAGCTCTGCTGTGGAATTTGACATGGGTGCTTGTCTTTCCTTGGGTCTTGCTGGAAATATATGGAGACTTTGGCATTGTTGATTGTGGCATCTGTCACAGTCAAAAGCAGTGTCCGAGAGTGAAATAACTGATTGATGGATTTGTTTGTCCTAAAGTCTCTGCATTCTTACTCAGTTTAGAAAATAATTTTTTAAAAGGGGTGGGCTGGGGGTGGGGAGGGGGTTTGTATATACTCACCTTGCCCTGTTCTGTGCAGTACCTGCACTCTAAAGACCTGTACACTTTTCTGGTGTTGGCACTCACCTTGCTGGTGGTGAGCATACCCGTGGGATACCCTTCATTTCACACTGATGCTCCTCAACTTCACTGCAATATAGCTCTTCACTTTCTCACTGTGTTGAGCATTTCTCCTTGCATTTTACCTTTTCTGACTGCACACTGCTCTACTGCTTCAGCCTAGGATAGTGTCGGGCCTCAGTGACCACAGTCTCTCAAAATTCATCTCTAGCAGGCTGCTGTTGGCTTCTCTCTTCTCTGTATGCTGAGATAAATGTATATAAACCATATGATAAATCAGAGATGCTCGTCACATTCTGGGGTATCAAAGACTAAATACCATCATTGTAATGCTGTTGTAGTTAAGTTTTGATCCAAATGGGGTTTACTTTCCAAGGCTGGGGTGTGCAGGAACACTCTGCCAGGGTTGAGCCTTGTACATTTTTCAGAGAATCATTTAGAATTTAGGGCTCCATTGGCAGGAGTGGTGACATCTGGTCTTATGTGTCTTTGTCACTCATCAGCTGTTGCTGCTCTTTGGGTACTTTAAGGTTGGTTTTTGACAGCAAGTACAAGTAATTATCTTTAGTTTTCCTCAAGAAACCTCATTTTTCTTCAGTTACAAAGAAACTTTGTTACCAGTAAGGCCCAAAAAGTTGCTGTTTCATGTTAACTCAGTAATACTAGCTTTAGGAATAGATGGGGTTAACTTCATGGCAGAAAAACTTTCAAGTGTTGACTAACATTGTTTTGGGGGTTTTTTTACTTGCTATATATGAAAAAGCATTGTGCTTCACCTGCATAACAGCTTATGATCCCTGTACTTGTAAAGTTCAGTGTGTGACTGACTAGAGTTCTCCCATTAATGTGGAATCTGTTAGGAATAAATCACTCAAGTAGAATAAATAAATTGCATGCCAGACATGTCTGATAGAGAACGGTGTGGTTTTGATCTCATCTCAGGCTGCTTTCAAGAACTACAGGTGTTCTCTCTTCATGCCTGTGATGTGAGAGATGATTGAATTTGGGGGGTACACACCAAACTGACTGAGTTTGCACTTCTTGTTGCGGGAGGAGATGGTTCTGGTGTGTGCAGTTCTGTGCCCTACACTCAGTAGAGTTTCAGTGAAGTGGCTGAATGTCATGTTGCAAAGTTTCAAGTCTGACTGTATGATTTCCCCCCCCCCCCCTTTTAAAAATTTTTCCTACTTCCCCCCGGTTTTCCGCTGGGAATAAAAGGNCATAACAGCTTATGATCCCTGTACTTGTAAAGTTCAGTGTGTGACTGACTAGAGTTCTCCCATTAATGTGGAATCTGTTAGGAATAAATCACTCAAGTAGAATAAATAAATTGCATGCCAGACATGTCTGATAGAGAACGGTGTGGTTTTGATCTCATCTCAGGCTGCTTTCAAGAACTACAGGTGTTCTCTCTTCATGCCTGTGATGTGAGAGATGATTGAATTTGGGGGGTACACACCAAACTGACTGAGTTTGCACTTCTTGTTGCGGGAGGAGATGGTTCTGGTGTGTGCAGTTCTGTGCCCTACACTCAGTAGAGTTTCAGTGAAGGGGCTGAATGTCATGTTGCAAAGTTTCAAGTCTGACTGTTTTATTTTCCCCCCCCCCCCATTTAACAACTTTTTCTAGCTGCTCCCTGGTTTACAGCTGAGACTAAAGGGGGTTTCTTTGTTTCTCCTTAACAAGCAGCAATAATTTGGAAGCTGATCTGGTCACTGAATTCAAATGGAGGAGTTACCTGTGTATAAGGTGCTTCTAGCCTGGTTTGGATCAGCACAGCTGCAGGTACAGCTGTGGCTCAGGAGTGGCTGGGTGCAGAAAGGATCTATGCCCTGCCCCAGGTAGGAGGGGGAACTGTGGCTCTAACAGGAGATTTCTCGTGTGATAATGTCCTGCTCTGACTCTCTGTCAGCTGTTATCTTCCTCACTGAGTCACACACTTGGCCAGAGGGTCACAAGGTGCTGGCTCCACTTCCTTCTTCTCTCTGCTGCCTTGAAAGGATTGCATTTCAACAAACCTGAGCCAGCAGGAACCACCCCAACATTTTTAAACCATACATGTTCAGAGAAGTCAAATGAGAGGAAAACTTATTTTTAGTAGTGAAAGAGCCAGAGTTACACAGGGAGATCCAGCACTGAGTGTAAACCAAGACTTGTCTCACAGATTGCTGCTTTGCTGCCCTAAGCTGTAATGATGAAATACGTGACTGGGCAGGAAGGGTACAGGCACACTAAGGACAGATTGGATTGGTTTGATTTGATTTTTGCATCTGAGCTCCACTGGCTCTGCTCTCAAAGAGTAGCTGTTCTGGACTGCGCTGTGTGTGGGCTCTGTAAGTGCCTGGCACTGGCCTTTATACTTCGAGGAAGGAAGGGAATGGGGGGGCACTTGGTGTTGGAAACAGAGGATCTAAATCCATCAGCTTTTGGGGTACACAAGCCAGCTCTCGAGCCTTCCCTTGTTGTCTTGTCACTTACCAAAATGACCCACCTATACAATCTCTAAACCCACAGTGTTTCTTCTTCTCACTCTTGTCCTTCTACCCTCTCAGAAGAACCCCTGGAGCTGTGTAAGAGCAGGGCTGTGTGTGTGAGATAGCAGCAGTTTAACTGTGTCCCTTTAAATGTTAAACCCAAAACTTGTTTTCAGAAGGAAGCTAAAATTAGTTTCAAGAGCTCTGCCTGCTCTACAGGTGAAAACTCAAGTTTTGCAAATTTTCTCTGTGGAATTTCCTGTTTGCATTCTTCCAAGGCCCTTAGCTGCACAGAGGAGAGGTAGAGCCAGGGGTTTTCATTAAAATTGAAAGATGTACAGAGTGAGGGTAGAAGAGCGAGATGCACTTTCCAGCTTTCTAATTACATGTTTTTGGGAGTGTTCTTACAACAAACAGACTACATGAGAACACAGGACTAGGGCAATCCAATTGACTTAAATAACATAAGGATGTTTTGTTCCCTTTAAACTTGGGCAGTACCTCTAGGCCTCATCTCAAACTAATTTCCTAGAATTAGTTCTCAAAATGCACAGTCAGCTCAAAACAAGTCCTTTAAATAAGAGCATGATGACTGTATTTAAGATCCTTGCCAGTTACTCAGGTGTCACCTGCCCCAGTTTTCTCACCTGGTGACCAAATACTGGATTCTGGCAGTGTAAATTAGTAGTAAGTAGTTAGTGTGAGGCCCCTTGTGAGAACAGGACTATTCCATGCTTCTACCTTCATTTTTTTTCCTTTGAGTAATACAGAAGCTGCCTCTGCAGGGCACTTGGCCACGCAGGCTTTGTAGGCTGAGATTCTTGCCTTGGTGGAGCTGAATGTGTGGGGTTCACATGTCTGTCTGTCACACAGTGGACAGGCAGACTCTTCCAAGCTGCCTGGAATTTTTAAAATTCATTTCAAAAGTAAAAACTTTGGTTTGGGGAACAAAGTAGTGCCCAAACAGCAAAATCTTGCATAACATCCTGATTCCTCTGATTTTTTTGTCCTTTGAATTCTTTAACAGTAGATTACCAGCAGGATGGTGCGCATAAGTTTTAATTTTTTTTTTTTTTTTAAAGCAAAGAGAGTTCCTATGCCAGTTCCAGTCTTTCCAGGTGGTAAGAGCATTCCTGCTGTTGATCTAGCCCTCTTTTTTTCAACAGGTATGACAGTTCAGCGATCAGAATTACATTCTTGATCAAACTCCTACCATTAACTTGCAACCAAGCAATCAGACAGTGCCAGCTTTGTGACTCAAACCAGTAAGATTTCTTCCTGCGCCTTCCTGTCTCCCTCCCCACTTGC
Organism: Oreocharis arfaki; assembly: GCA_013398015.1. Classification (NCBI taxonomy): domain Eukaryota; kingdom Metazoa; phylum Chordata; class Aves; order Passeriformes; family Paramythiidae; genus Oreocharis; species Oreocharis arfaki. The sequence continues at coordinate 7,658 of VZRR01002222.1, forward strand.
AGTCTGGATAAGCAGCATCAAAAAAGGATGCCTAATTCGGCAGTTGGACAGTCACAGACAGAGTAGCTCAAAACTTGGAGAGGAAAAGAAAACACGCAGAGAAGGGGTCTTGTTGAATCAATGCAAGTCCTCTGTCGATTATGCAACCTACTTAACTAGATGATCCACGGGTTTATCTTTAGACTGAGCAGGTCTTTGTTGTCAGATCAGTGGGACTGTGTACACTTTTCCCTGAATAAATACTTTATTCAGCATCGCCATGTGTGTCCCCCCTCCGAGTTGCTTTTCCCACCCTGTGCTTGGCTTGTTGAAATCCAGCAGCTCTGTTCGTTGATGTGATTCTGTAATTCAACCAGGCTCATTTAAAGCAGATCTTTCAGCCCTGCCTTCTGTTTTGTGGGTGCCTTCTCACTAGCTCTGTCCATCCTCCTCACTGCGAAGGGGTTTGGTGGAAGGTCTGGCAGTGGTAGAAGCCATCTCTGGTCATTGCTGGCATCGGTGGTGTCTGGGCCCTTCAGCCTGATCTAACCAAGCTTTTCCCTCTGCTTCCAGGCCAAGGAGTGTGGTCAGATGCAGAACAAATGGCTCATGATAAACATTCAGAATGTGCAAGATTTCGCCTGTCAGTGCCTCAACCGTGATGTGTGGAGCAACGAGGCTGTGAAGAACATCATCCGGGACCACTTCATTTTCTGGCAGGTGAGAAGTTGCCTGGGCATGGATGTGTGGGTAACTTGGTGCCAAGGTAGATGGGACAGTGAAAAAAAAAAAGGATTTCTTTGAAAAAGATGGAATTCTCTTGGCGAACTTGCAGAAAAGATGTATTTCCTGGAGTGTATGTAGTTCATGGATGGAGATGTCGTTCATGGATATGCATTTGAAGGCATAAACTGCCTTTCACTTGTGCAATCAAGATGTTACCCCGTAGCTTCTAATACATGGAGAGCTGGAGGCTTACTTCCAGCTTGTCAGAGTTACTGAGAACTGTGTGTACCATTTGCAGTTTATGCTGCAGAAGAGAGAAAAACTCTGTGCATTTTCAAGGTTCAGTTTGTTTGTGTTCCCTCTGCAGCCACTAATCTGCCCAATTTTGTTAGGTGTACCATGACAGCGAGGAAGGACAGCGGTACATACAGTTCTATAAATTAGCAGACTTCCCTTATGTCTCCATCCTGGATCCCAGGACAGGTAAGACAAATGGCAGCTGGTTACCTGGAGTTATCCCATGGGAAGGACTGAATCCATGTGAGCTGGAATACCTTCCACTGCAGTTTGTGTTACACTTGGCTTAAGAATCTCTTCAAGACCTGAAGGACCGACTCAGCATGTTCCCAGAGGAACTAAGGGAACAAAACACCCAAAACTTGCAGAAATTTTGTGTATTTGAAGCTTAGCAAGTATTTTGCTTAGAAAGTGAAAATAGTTCCATCTGGCGGAAAAACTCTGAATTCTTTTTTTTAAGTCTTTCAAAAGCTTCTTGAAATCATGTGATGAATAACTGCAATATTTGTAAGCACTACATGAATCTACTTTCTGCTCCTCCCACAGAGCTTTGTGAGGCTCAGCAATGACTTTTTAAATTGCATCTTAATTTTGAAATACCATTTTGGCTTCAAGTTTTTGTTTTGCTTTGCTTGTTTTTTACCTGAACAATCAAACTTTTCCCTCTCCCTCCAGCTCTTTCAAAGTTGTTGCTTTTTCTTTTGTGTCCAACAGCTGCTTTTATCATCACATAATGCAGCTGTCTGTTTGTATAATGCTGGTCTGGTCTCTTGTTTCTAAGAACTGAAGTGATAGTGTCTGTGATCAGAGCTGAGATCTCTTTGTAGCTGACTTAAACGACCCAAAAATACATATATTTTTTAATGTGGCAGCTGAAGTTAGGATATGCTTCTTAGCACTTTACTTCTGAGAACAAATGCTGTTTGCCAAGGGTTAGAATCAATTTAGCAAGAATGAAGAAATGCTTCTTCATAAACTCGGTGGTTTGGTGTTCATTCGTTTTGAGGCCAAATTCGCCATTCTGTGCTCATGTTCCGATAGATAAAAAGAAAAGAATGGAAATAAACTGGGTCTATATCTATGTCTGTCCCTTTTCAAGGGAGTGGAAGGAGGAAGCTCCATAATTATCAGGTGGTAGCCTGTGGGAAGCTGTAGTTCCTCAAACAGGCACTCTTGCAGCAGTGAGTTGGTGTGTTCAACCACTAAACTGCAGTGTTCTGCTGAAATTTTGTTTGAGGCCACCTTTTGTGATGCCACCTTTTGTTCTCTAGGCCAGAAGCTCGTGGAGTGGCACCAGTTAGATGTGACTTCTTTCTTGGACCAAGTGACCGGGTTCCTGAGCGAGCACGGCCAGCTGGATGGCCATTCCAGCAGCCCTCTCCAGAAATGCTCCCGCTCGGTGAGTGTGAGGCTCTTTGGGAGACACCCGAAGGAATACCTGTGCTTATCCAGCTCTCCTGGTTTCCCAGACAGACTCCATGACTTAGTGCAAGGGCATGCAAAAATACAGTGTGCCAGGGAATGCTTTCTCCCAGGGTCACTGTTTGGTTGTGCAGTTTGTGCTTTCAGCACTTGGTTTGGATTTAGCAGTCACAGTGTGAAAGGAAAATGGATTACCCCATGCAGAACTCCAAGGAGAAGCCATTGAGTAGTTACAGCATGCCTAGCTTTCCCTGCGGTGTGTTCCTGACAGGTTTAGTGGCTTCCCTTCTGGAAGACTGCTGTCCTTTTGGCTTTCAGTACATATTTGAAGGCAATTGTGATGTGCATGTGTTGTCTGCATCCCACAGGAGAGTCTCATCGATGCCAGTGAGGACAGCCAGCTGGAAGCTGCCATCAGAGCCTCACTCCAGGAGACACATTTTGATTCCTCGCAGGCCAAGCAGGAGAGTCGGTCGGACGAAGAGTCGGAGTCAGAGCTGTTTTCTGGAAGCGAGGAGTTTATTTCTGTTTGCGGATCTGAGGAGGAGGAGGAGTCGGAGATTCCAGCCAAGCTGAGGAAATCTCCACACAAGGACTTGGGGTATAAAAAAGAGGAGAGCCGGAGGCCTCAGCCTGAGCCCTCTTCAAGGACTGAGCCTGGGACAACATCAAACCACAGAGTCCTGCCCTGCATAGATGCGGGGGCACTGGAGGAGTCACCTGACAAGCCTGAAAGTGCGTTCCGGGGCCTCGACGTGAATGGTAAGTGCCCACTTTTTATGGCTTTTGTTGTGGCTTTTTTTGCCTGAAACTGTTTATAGGCTGCCAAGCCTGATTTCATCCCTTGTTTTAAAAATCCCTTCTGATTTACTACCTCCTTGCCAGCAGACACGTGAGTGATTCACCAGCAGCACCACTCTGGCACAGCAATGCCTCAGCCTCAGAGCCGTCTTGGTCCCTGAGCTGGTGTCTTGCCCAGGAGTAAAGTGCTCTCTGGTGTAACTCAGGTGCAATGTGCTCTGGGCTGGCTGCTGTCAGTCACTGCTGCTTGGAAGAGTCCTGAGCCTGATGTGTATATTTTGAGCATTGTGGTAGAAATTTATCTCCACAGACTGGATCTCTGTGTTTGTCTCCAGTCCCTCACCCTGCTGTGCTGTCCCACCTAAAATCTACACAGGAGCTCAACTCAGCTGCCCTGGTGTTAACTTGTAGTGACTTGCTTTGTGTAGGACCAAAGGCACAGCTGATGCTGAGGTATCCAGATGGAAAGAGGGAACAAGTTTCACTGCCTGAACAAGCTAAACTTCTGGTGAGTGGAGTTATTGGGAATCCTTGTCTGAGCACAGGAAAGCCAAAACTGGAGAATTTCTGTGACTGGGATGACACTGTTGAAATCAGATCTAGTAGGAGAGGTGTATCCAGGGAGTGCTTGCCCTGTCATTCCTCTGTGTTCCATGTCATTCTTCTCTGATAACTGCTGCCTCTGTGTGTCTCCATTGCTGCTTGGGTTTTGTGTACACTCCAGTGTCTTCCTTCATCCCCACACTGCTTGTTTCCATTCTAAAACGACTCTAAATGGCTTTTCCATTAATCGTTAATTACCATAAAATTACCTCTCTGCTTTCTCATTTCTGGAGCTTTGTTTCTAAAAGCAGTTGGTTCCCATGGTAAAATCAAAGGCAAGACTCTTCATTCTCCATCTCTCCCATCATACTTCCACCCTCTGTATGTGGATGTTGGAGCAGACTTTGGAGGAAGTTCTCCCAAAACAAATTAATTACAATATTATTTAATTACTGTGCCTCAGGTGTGTGTCTCAACTGTGCTTTGGGCTCCTTACCTTGGAGAAGTCTGTGTGAATGGCATTTCCATCAAAATTTTGCAGGTGCTTACCTGGAAGCAGAGTGTAAAGAGGTCACAGTGTTCCTGTTTGCCATGAGTTTTCAGGACACAGTGGCCAGTTAAGCTCATTTAAATGTAATCAATCTAAGAGCCGGAGTCATAGGGAAGGCAATAGCACACCTCATCAGAAGGATTTTGTGTAGATTTGGGAGAAAAGGGTCCTGTCTCTTACAGAAATGAGTCAGCAACTCTAGGAATGTACAGTATCCTCAGCTCATGTTCTCATCCTTGACTCTCCTGCTTGAAAATAAAAGGAAAAAAAAGCTTGACTGCATTCGGAATGCAGCTTGGTTAAGTAAATTTGCATATATTGTTTAACATGTAGCACTTTTGAATACTTAAGCAATTCATTTAGGCAGTACATAAGTGTAATACTGAAATATCCCTGATAATGCTGACTTTTGGTTTGGCTCCCTTTATGGACTGTGGAAGTTAAAGGAGATTTGTCTCAGCATATGACGTCCCTTCTGCTCTCCAGTCAGCAGAGGAATTTAGCTGAGTCAAGGTTTGTGGATAAAGACATCTTTGGGTTGCAGAGCTGAACAGGCAGCATTTGTGCTCCTCTCATCTGATCTTCTGGAGCCTTTCAGTCAGATCCACATTGAGTCTCAGGTGTTTCTTTGTGGGTATCATTTCCACACTGTTTTTTTTCAACCCTTAGTTGCTTCCATTTTAAAGCTGGCCAGAACTAGCAAAAGAAATTGCTTAAGGAGACAGTTGCACTTGAGGAGTTTTAACTGATGATGCTCCCCAACACTGGTTTTAAATGTTTTTCTTTTTAATAGTTGTGTTGTTACTGAAGCACTGGCTTCTTTACACACATTATTTCTTCCAATATTACCATGATGCCCTTTCTCCCCCTCAAGCAAAAGAAAAAAAAGGCATCACTGCCTTTTTATAGAAGCAGTTGCTCATTGTGTGCAAATTAGGTTGACTTTACTCTGTTCAGCAGCTCAGCCCTTCCTCCACATCCTGAATACCTTTGGTTTGCCAAGTGTTTCAGGTGTGCAGGAAAGACTGGCCTGCAAAGGGACAGGGAGGGATGTGGGCAGGAAACTTGACTGAATATTTAAATTCAGTGATTTGTAAAGGAATTTTGATCATCTTTGTTGCTGTGATTTGCTGTGATTTACTGGCATAAGTTGCCCACCAAAACAATGTGAACAGTATTGATAGGACCCCTGATTTTTTCACTCTTCGTTTTGTTACATAAAAATTATCTTTTCTTCCTCTCTTACAAAAGCTACAACTCCTCCTTCTGCCCACATCTTGCTCTGTTGCTGCATCCTCTTTTCTTCTGCCAATCTCCACTTCTCTGCCCCTCTCTGTTCGTGCTTTAGGTTCCCACCTGCTGTGTTTCCTGGTGAACTTGGGAGATCTCTCTTGCCACAGCACAGACATGGGCTCTTCCTGACATGGCTGTTTCTTGGGGTGTGAGGCTGGTACCCCTCATCCCAATGCTCTGTATCCTGCCCCAGTTGCTTCTGTCGGCAGAGAAGCCAGTGAATTGAAAAGAACTTTATAAAACCCAAGTCAAACAACCCCAAACTCTCCTGCTTCTTGAAGAAAAAAAAAAAAAAGAGTGAAAGCACTGCATTTATTTTGGTCAATGCTACCTCACAAAAGTGCTTCTTTGGTGGCCTTTAAGCTTTAGGGTAGCAGCAATCTGATAAACAGATGAGGGGGCTTCTATTTTGGGGTATTTAAGGCTTTTTTTTCCAGATTCTTTCTCTGTGACTTGAATGTGTGGTGTGGAATTCTGCTGTCTTGCATTAATGCACTGTGATGAATAGTTTTATGTATAGTTCACCTTGTGTGTAAAGCATCAGTTAGGTGAGGGATCACTGGTAATTAGTTTTTCTGATTAGCCATACCATGTGTGGGCCAAATTAGATGTTAAAGTAAAAAACAAAAAGAGGGTCTGTACTCCACACAAAATTTCAAAATTTTAAAATTTTCTTTGTCCGTGATTACAAACTTCGTTTTCAAAGGAAGATGGGATTTTGGTTTTTCTACATTCTGAATTCTGTGACACTTGTTTGCCTTCCTTTCTCTGCAGGCTCTTGTGAAACACGTCCAGTCAAAAGGATACCCCAACGAACGCTTTGAACTGCTCACCAACTTCCCTCGGAGGAAACTCTCCCACCTGGACTATGAGATCACGTTACAGGAGGCAGGCCTGTGTCCTCAAGAGACTGTCTTTGTGCAGGAAAGGAATTAGCACTGTGGCCTGAGTTCTCCCAGCCTTCCTCCCTCTCCTCTTTGCCTGGGACAAGAGTTGTTAAATATGCAGTTAAGGGTCATGGGATTGCAGTGCTGGAATCAGGCAGCTGGCTGGCCCTTCCTTCTCCCTCCTCCTCTCTCCCCCTCCCTTCTCCCTCTCTAGTGACCAAATGAGAGTGCTCAGAGTTTTATTTTCTTCCTCAGCTTCAGAGAGCATTGGGAAGAACATCTTTCCTCTGCTTTCCTGGAGTAAAGTAAAACACTGATCTGTGTAATCCAGCATGCTGGAGCTTGGAGTGGCCATAATATACAATCCCTTCTCGCTGCTATTCTTAAATCTGTTTTGTTTAATTTATTTTTTAAAAGAATGTGTGATAAGGCACTGAGGCATCTCTCTGTAAGGAGAGAGCCTAACCTTCAGGACAGTCTTTCCTTTGTTTGGATTCCCTACACAAAAGGTCTCCATTAACCTTCCAGCCTTCTCTTATCCAGCACTCTAGTTTTGGAAGGGAGTTGGGTTGAGCCGTGGTAAAATACTGTGCCCCACCTCATTCAAAGGCTTCTAGATTGCCTGCATGTTTTCCTCCTGCTTTAAATTGCCAGTGGACATGGTAAAAAAACCAACCAACCCCAGGAGGGACAGCTGTGCTCCATATGGGATTGACTGCTTGGCCCAGAGGGAAAGCTGTGGGTCCGGTGCTGTAGCAGAACCAGCTCCTTTGTGGGAGTGGGTGGGTTTTCCATGTTCTCTTCCCAGCATCCTCAAAATGTCTCCTTACTTGCTCTCAGGATTCTGCAAATGACAAGGGTACTGTAAAGGCTTTGGAGTCTCTGAAAACACCTGCCACAGAGACTTCACAGTCAGTTGGCTTTTTTCTTTGGCACAGTGGTTGTTTTTTCCAGGAGTGAGTGGCTTTGCAGGGGTTTTACAGCATTGAGCATCAATTAATGCTTCATACAACACTTCCCAGCCTGGTGGCTTGAATTTCCTGGGATGATTTTTATTCTATTTCCATGTTCATTTACTTTCACTTACCTCTAAATTTGGAGGGCTGCGTGGAAAGCTGCTCCTTGGTGCAGGCTTTCCTTTCAGCTCTGGAAGCTGGCACCAGAAGTCAGTGCCCTGGTTTTCCCAGTGTCTTCTCTAGGCATGGAGCTGTTCGTCAGTTGGTGTTTCAGCAGCTGTTGAGTGGGACAGGAGTTACCTAGCACAGCCCTCAGCACAGTGTGGTGCCTGTGTGTATTTACAGCTAAAAACTCAGTTTAATGTGCTCTTCAGTCACTGAGGAGAAGGGCACATGGGACCTGCCATAACTGCTGACTTTTTCCGCCACTCTCAGATGATTGTCCTTGTTAAAGACTTCAGTAGTCAGAAATCTACATATTCCAATTTTTCAAGATACTTTCCCTTTGATTTCATACTAGCATCTGTACTTTGGAACCTTTAAATGCAAGAAATCACAGAAAATGTCTCTCATTCCCCATGGAAACTTCAGCTCACAGCTGTCTTCTGCTCCTAATTGAGGTTTGACATGTAATCATGCAATTGTATAAACTGATTTCCCTTTCTGCTGCAGGATGTAGTGTCAGGAAAGCAGAATCTCATCCCAGTTTCCTGATCAGTGCTTGATGTGACACCAGATGTCATCTTTGGTTTGTAAAGACACCCTGGTGTGGAGGCTGTTCCCAGCATGGGGAGTGGAGGGGAGTCTTGTGTTTGGCCTGTGAAGCAGCAGTGGCACCTCTAGACTGAGTGACCTTTAGTTCCTGGATATCCAGATTCCTAACTCGCATTTCCAAGTAGGCCTAAAGCTTCCCAAAGCAGCTCCAGCTGTCTGGCTGGAATAACAAGTCCCAGGTGTGGTTTATTGGCAGCTTCCCTCCCCTCCCGGGCCTGCTCCTGGATGTGGGGCTGGGCTGAGCTCTGTGATGAGACCAGGAATTGCTCAAACAGGGGAAAGAAGAATGGGAAGTTGGACTTGACATTGACATTGACATTGAAAATGGTATTTTCTTGTGATTTCTAGTAGTTTGTTCTGTTCCAGGAAACTGTGATTATGGGTTGGGTGTTTTTTGTTTCTGTGTCTCAGTGTGCTTTTTTTCTATCACGTCTCTTTTGCTTTGCTTTGAGAGCAAGAGACAGAGAAAAGAATTTTTAAGGAATATGTATCCCTGCATGTGGCTCTTCTCTTTGTTCATTGCTCCCTCTCTCCTTCCCAACCCACTGCTGTGACACACATCAGCTGTGCTGTGGGGGCTGAAAGCTGATGAGAAACTGCACTAACCAGGACAGAACCTCTGCAGCTCTTCATCCCTTTGGAGGAATGTATTTTGCTGGCCTGAGGAATATGGAAAACATGAATCAGGTCCTGCCTGGGACAGCTCATAGCAGTGAAGGTGGTGGCTGGTTGGGCACTGTTTAAAGAGCCTTTGAACAGTCACTTCTAGATGTGAAATCTGAAGCTCAAATTGCCTTTGCTGGAAAAAATGAGTTAAATTTGATTGGGAAATAGAATGCTGAACTATGAGGGACAAAGGAAACAAATCCTTCAAAGGCTGTGGTTTGTGGCTTCCTGCGGGTGTCACTTGGTCAGGATTTGCATGTGATGTTGCAAGGACTGCTGAGGCCGAAGGAGCAGTGGTGCATGTAGGCAGTGGAGGTTTTTCTCAGTGGAGAACTGGTCAGGGCTGTCGTGTTTGAAGCTGGAGCTCCTTGCTGCTGATGGAGATGTTCCCTTTGCCTGTGCTCTTCATCTAACAAGGCTTCATTTTGGGATGTTATGTCCAGTAGTCCCATTCACAGGCAGGATTCCGGAACAGAAAGCGGAACAAGCACTGGCTTTCTCTGCCAGGTGCTGCTGACACATTTGCTTCCCATTTCAGAGCCCCACAGAAGGATTTTGGATCTTTCTAATGCTACATGCTCTTAGGTCAGGCTGATTGACCAGCTTCAACCTCACAGCATTCCCCACAGACCTAAAAAGGGCAGGTAAAGGCTGGGCCAAACATTTCTGGCCATACTTGTGTAATTTTCTTTAGGTTTTGAGCTAAGGTCTGTGATTTTTACAATTTCTGGCATTCATGGACTGCAGTGCATTGCTTTTCGTGGTAAATCAGCTCAGTTAACACCACCAGTCTTAAGAGGAATGTCCAGTATGTGCAGGTAGCCTTGTAAAATACAGTTGTCTGTAGTAGACATCCAGATGTACCATTATTCCTGAGTAGATCTAAACAGGAATTTTCCATCATCTCTTCCCTGAGCTCCCTGACCTTCTCCTCGCTGTTAAGGGGAAGTTACACCTCTCTTTTGTCCAGCTTGTGTTTCACAGGGTCCACATCCTTCAGAGCTGATTTGTACACTCAGTTTGCCCTGGGACTGGTGCTGTGGTTTGTATCTTTGCAGAAACGGGGTTTGGTGCAGGTTTTAGTAACTCAGCCTCTCTGCTGAAGGGTGTCAAATTCCTGTTCCTGTCAGAGCACTGAGCTTCTTCACTGGGACTTGAGCAACAAGGGCTAAATTAAAACCAGTTTTCTTTTGGGGGCAGGCCAGCATTTGGGCTGTTTGTCAGGTAGCAAATGCTGCAGAGCTGCTTGAAATGTGGTGGGTTTTCAGTAAACCACATAAAAATGAACTATGAACGTAGGGACCTGTGTAGGAATGTCCGTGTGAGTGGGAAGATCTGTGTCATTTCAGGGCCTTATCACTTCATTTTTATTCCTTTTTACTTTGTATTAAATGTTACTGCTTTCTTCTGGTTTAATCCCCGTTTAGTGAAGTTGATAAAATGGATATTCTGGTGTTCCCAGAGGAGAAGGGGTGGCAGAGATGTGCTTTAGGTGGGTGAAGTGCTTGCTGTCCCTTAGGGACTGGCTGTGCCTTGTCTGGCTGTTCTCATAGACTCAAACCCAGCCTCTGCTCTCCCTCGCCCTTTCTATTTATTTATTTTCACAAGTGATTTTCTATCAACGGAACAGCTCCTGTTTCAAAGACGAAACAAACTGATGCTGTTTGTTTCGATGCTGTGCTGTTGGAAGTACCCACGGGCCTGTTTGGATTTGGAGCTGGTGAGGTTAGTGGATGCCCTTTCTGGGATGACTTTTATTCCTGTCTCCTCTTGTCCGTGAGATGCTCGGTGTCTGTGCACTCTCAACAAACAGAGCCATATGTATTTACACACATGGAGGTTCAGTCAGAGACTGCTGCACCTGACAGCAGTGCCTCAGCCTGCCTCGGGTTATCCACTGTGTTCCATGGGCACCTGGAGAGTGAGGGCAGAAATTCGAGATTTAGTGTCTGCCTCTGATCGCTGGGAGTGTCTGCAGCGCAGAGAAAAGTCGCTTTGTAACTGCTTGTGGGATGGTGCCCGCATTGAAGGTGTGGAACTGAAGCTGTGTGGAGCAGGGGGTGAGGTGCTATTTTATAGACCAGATTTATATGAAGAACATCTGGGTAAAACTCAACTCAGAGACACCAGACTCTAGGACAGATGATTTTTTAAAAATGAGGCTGTTTTCATGGAACTGGGGAACATCCAGTTTCCAAGGGACAGCTTTTCTCAATGGTCACTTTCCTCAATGATGGCAACTTCACGTGGGTGGAGGGAGAGGATTAATTTGAAAGTTTTCAGCTCACTGTGCTGGGAGGGACCAAACTCAAGGAAACCTCTGATCTATATACACAACTGCTGCATTTTTTATAAATATATGTAAATGTCCTATTGTAATATTTGATCCTGGAAATAAAACAAACTGTTTTCAGTAGCTTTCTTCAGCTCTTGGTTTTTTGGGGTTGGGGTTTATTTGTTGGTTTAGTTCTAATGGAAGTCTATCCCTGTGTTATATGGGGAGTTCCTGAGTTTTTCCTTAAGGATGCTGGGGTAGAAGGATTAGGAACTGTTGATGACAGTACTGCCCAAAAAAGCTTCAGGCTGTTCTAGAGGATATAAAATCTTGAAGTGGGACAAACTTACAGGACCTTGACAGGAAAAATACCCATATGAAAGCTAATAAATAGAGGCAGGACTAAGATTTTCCATCCTTCCCAATGAAAGAGCAGAGAAAATGGGGTTTTCTATTCTGAACTGTCCGTGTCCTCCTGGTGTAGGTGTTGTCAAGACAGAGCCTCTGACTTCTGCAGTTGTCTTTGGGCTCCTTGGGACATTCCTGTCATGGCCTCGCATGAAATGCCGAGGAGCAGAGCCCCTTCTGGACAAGGGCTTGGCAGGTGCAGTGGAGAAACAGAAATTAAGAAATCAATTTTGGGTCATCCTCGTGTTCCTGACTGTGGGTAGGTCTCCACTGAAACAGTGGAACTCAGCCCCTGCCTTGAAGCTGGAAAGCCCTGAACTCTTCACACAGCCTAGGAAAATATTTCCAGTTCCAACTGAGTCAGGAATCTTTCTTCATCAGTCTGCAGGTCAAGGAACTACAGGAATACCTCCAATTCAAAATACCTCTTGGGTTTCATTTACTTGTTTTTCCTTTCTGTAAACTTCCAGCTTTTCATGGGGTTGGTTTCTGTGAACTGTAAATTCAGGTGACATTTGTAAGCTCTCAAGCAAATATTGTCCAGCACCGTGTTGGTGTTTCCTCAGTCAGTTCTAGCCACAAACACCCTGCAAGGCTTGTCTAAGGGGATTTTGGAGAAGTCTTGGCTGAGTAGTGGCAGAAATAGATTTGCAGATGCTACGGAGAGGAGTGGGAGAGGCCAGAGTCGTGCTGAACATCTTCCATCCAGGCCCGAGGTGGAGGCTGGTTTGGCACAGAATGGTTCCTTCTCACCAATTCAAACTCAGCTCAGTCTGTTTGGTTCTCCTTGAAGCCAAACCACTCTTGAAACACAGCCTGCTGTGCAGTTTCCCTGGCCCAGAGGAGTCTGGGGAAGTGAAGGGCGGGGGAGCAGGAAGTGAAGGCATGTCTTCAGCTGTGAGGAATCAGCAGGAGGACCTTGCCAAGCTGGAATTGCTTTCCCAGGACTGGGTGACTTGGCAGCAAGTTCCTTGCTCGTAATTGCTGTGCTGATACTTTCACAGCTGAACTCTTGTGTGAGAAAGGCAAGCACTCAGCTCCTCATGTGCAGGGCCTCCTATTATTATTACTCCTATAAGGAAAACATCAGCAATCCTAGAAAGAGGGTGTCAGCCTGATTTTTCACGCTTCCTGGCGTGGGGTTTTCTGTGGGAGATGATGGAGCAGATCATGTGTGTGGTGGGAACCTCAGATTGCTGTGACGTAGGAAAGGCACAGGATGAAGTTGCAAAACATTTTCTTCCAGCAGAGTGGAGAATGAGTTTCCCTCGTTCTAAGTTAAAAAAGAGAGGAAGGGGAACTTCGACTCTGCTTATCCTGCATGCGCTTTGTCTTCATTTTAGAGACTAATTTGTCTTATTTAAGAATAAAACAACCTGAGATTGCCTCAGGTGCTTGAGCATGGTGCTAATGATGCCAAGATCACAGGTTCGATCCCTGCATGGACCTCTCACTTAAGAGTTGGACTGAATGATCCCACTGGGTCCCTTCCCACTCAGATTGTGCTGAGATTCTGTGACTAAAACGGGAATTCCTCTCCTGGTGCCAACTCTGATTTTCCTTTCAGAGGAGGTGTCAGATAATCTTCTCCTCAGCTTATTTTTGCCAGAGGAATGGAATTGCCTGCTGTAACTCAGCCTCACCCATTCATCTTTTCCCATGTGGCTCTTGGAGGGCTCCAATTCTCTTCTGTTTCTTCCTGGAGCAGGATTTATCCCCTTGGCAGTCCTGTACTCATTGATTTGAAAGCAGGAAAAGCCAATGTCAGCAAGTGCTGCTTGTGTGGGTCACCCTGGGGAGAGCAGGCTGGAGAGGGCAGCAAAGGCAGCACCCCAAATGCTGCCTGTGCTTCCCCAGTCAGAGCACAGCTGTCTCGGGGCACCACGAGGGCTTCATGGCCATGGAACATGGGGAGCCCCATCCCAAACCTCAGGTCCTCACGATGAACACAGGAGGAATAGGAACCCTCTCAAAACTCTTATTTGAGAAGGTTCTTCCTTCTGCCTGCACAGCCCATGAGCCATTCTTCTCTTTGCTTGTGCCACCTGCAGCTCCTCTGCCAACAAAACTTCCCATTTTTGCCATGTTTTGGTGCTACAGCTTCCCTGGCTCCTATTCTTGGACACAGAGGTCATTCATGTTCTCCTGAGGCTGTTCCTGACGTTCTCTGTGGGGATTGGAATTTCCTCATTGCATGTTAACTGCCAGCCATGGCAGGTAGGAAATGCTGATGCCTGATGACTTGTAAAAATTCAGATATCCAGAAATAACCTTTCTCTCTCGGTCTTACTACCAAGGCAGGAGATACGTACGTGGTGAGGACACGCTCAACACCTGAGGAAGAGCCAAGACACCTGGGAGGAAGTAAAGGACAGGAGGTAGGAACCAGTTGACACATGGGAATGTTTATTCTGAAGCTTTTATTGAAGTATTAGTGAGAGAGGAAAGTATTATCCCAACATATTCACCCTAGTTTTTTCCAGGAACAATGGTGTTCACTGCTAGGGCACTGAGTGAGGCATTTGGTGCAGATGTGGTAGAAGCCTTAAAATCTGAGCTTGTGCCCGTTTTGGTGAATGCTGCCAGTGTGAATTCTGAAATGGGGAAGAACAAGGCAGAAGCACAGCCACAGCGTCGGCAGAGGCTGGCTCACCCAGGCAGTCACCCTTCCTTGGGATGTGTGGATGGAGGATCATAACCTGGTGGGCGGCCCTTGGGGCGGAGGAGGGGAGGGGATCACACGCTGAGGCATCATAAATAGTGACCCGTGGGTGACGCCTCCAGGACAGGGCTTGTCCGAGGGGTGGACACTGCTGGCTCTGCGTGGCATCGCTCCAGGTAAGCCGGGGAGTGGGGAGGACAAGTTCCCTGGGCTTTGCTGGAATCTCTGTGCTTCTGGTCATGCAGATGTGCTGGCAGAAGGGAGTCCTGCTTTCAAGGGTCCTGACGGAGACAGGAACCCTGCACTTTGGCTTGCCTCCCCTGCACAGGGGTTTGTCTGGACTGGCCGAGGAGCTGCTTGCTCAGGGGAATGTTTTGAGGGGACAGCATGCCCTGGGAACTTCCTGGGGGAAAGAGACCGCCTGCCATCCCCAGGGAGAGGGCAGCAGTGGAGGGGAAGGGGGAGTCGTTGGAGAGGTTGAAGGGAGATGTGCAGAAAGGCTCTGGCTGGGGAGAGCCCAGGCTGTGAGCTCAGAGGAGCAGGAGCTGTTCCAGAAGGTGGTGGGGAGGTGGGACTCAGCACTGGGTACTCACAGCTGTGGGGGGAAACGACTGCACACAGTGCCTGGACTGCAGGCAGGACCTCACTGGGGGCAAGAGGCCTTAAATTCCCTATAACCAGGGCAGGGAGGATGGAAATCAAGAGAGGCGGAATTCCAGGATGGGTGAAGCTGATGGTCCACCTCAGGTGTCTTGGCTTGTGTCCTCTTCCACACAGGTCTCACAGCCCTGTTTCTCCATGCTCAGCCCTTCCCAGTGTCCTGCTGGGACTGGCGTGGCCGGTCCCGAGCAGACCCCCCCGGACTGGTGCCCCCCAGCCCCTCAGGCCGTGCTAGGGCCGGACACGCTGCCCCGGCTGCTCCTCCCCGGTGCTGAGGCCCTGCACGAGGGGGCTGAGGCAGCTCTTCCCACGGAAACAGCCACGTGAAGCCACAGCTGCTTCTGCTTTGCAAAGCCAGAGCGAGCATGAAAAAAATCAGCCAAAGCTGGAAACAGCTCAGCCTGGGGAGCTTGTGCGAAATGGGTGGTGATCTACCAGGAAAGGGGAAAATGCATAAGCCCAACTTTGAGCAAAAAGAACTCAAGGTAGAAAACACCTGGGAACCAGGATGACAGCAAACCACGTGGTTTTCAGCAGTCCCAGAGTGACCAGTGGACATCCTGTACAAGATGAGAGTCTTGTAGGTACAGAAGAGAGGCAATTTTGGGCAAGGTATCACCTGGGGATGGGCAGGTGCTTTCTAGGTAAGCTCGTAACTTAATAAGATGCCAGTGGAACTGGAAGGTAGGTAATAATGTTTTCTTAGTTAAATTTAAATAGTTTCAGCATACTCAGACCTATGGTAGGACTAGTGGGTGACAGGGATGGAATTGCTGTCGGATTTGATAGGAGACTGGTGTGCTTTCACAAGCCCTTGTATAAGGACTTTGCCTCATTCCTGGCTCCTTCCTGCTTGTTGTAAACACTGAAAGCCACACTGAGCTGTGGTGGGTGGTTGGCTCCCTGCAGTAACATTTCCATAGAACCTCAGACTGGTTTGCATTGGAAGGGACCGTAAAGATCATCTCCCCCTGCTATGAGCTGGGACACATTTTGGAAGAGCCAACCCTGCAGTCGCACAGGTCTTGGGGTTTGGTGTGGGAACTCCACTGCCCATTTGGCAAAGAAGTATTGGAGTTTCCATTGGAAATTGTCCTCAGGTAGGGGCAGTGCCAGCAGGGTGGGCTGAGAGCCAAAACCACAACCCAGCAACTCCCATCCACCCACAGCTGTGAGATGGGCTTGGGGTGCGGAAGCCTTGGGGCGCTGCAGGGCCAAATGCAGCCCTTTCCTCCTCTTCCTCCTCGTTGCCATGCAGGATAGCCATGTGCGTGGGGAAGTGCAGCCGGATCGTGGGTCCCTCCCTGCTGGTGCTGGGCACACTCTCCGTGGCAGCCAGCATCCTCCTGCTCTTCCCTGGTGGAGCATCCAAGTACCTGCTGGAGGGGCACATCAGCAGCCACACCAAGGCCGTGCCAGGCGTCTGGGGCGGCGGCATCGCCGTGAGTACTGCGGGATGCACCTGTCCTTCCTCCCGGCTCTGCGGCAGGGATGCAGGGATGGAGCAGGGCAGGTGGCTCCCCTGTGTTCCCCAGTTGTGTTTTCATCCTGGCAGGTGCTGCTGGCAGGGACCCACGTCACGGCACTGGGGTGGCGGCGTTCGGGCTGCTCTGGCTGCGGCACCCGCCACCATGTAAGGCAGGGCTGGGACCCCGAGCAAAAGCAGAGACGTGGCTGTGTCCCACCTCTGCTATGGCCCTGCAGGGATCCTCCTCTCCCATGGCCCCATGGTGGATCGTGACAGGTCCCCCCTCTCCTGTGTTGGGTCACAGACCCCTTTCTCATGCTCCCATGGTGGGATGTGGTGGGTCCCCCCTCTCCCAGAGCAGGTCCTTGCAGGGTGCTGCTCTCCAATGGCCCTGTGATGGGCCATGGTAGGGTTCCACCTGCCCAGAGGACAGGGCTCCATGTGAATGCTGGGATGGGCTCTGCAGGTCACTGCCTCTCCCTGCTTCTCCCTATTCTCTGCCCCCTTCTGCCCAGCCCAGTGATGGCTCCATCCTCAGCCTCACCTGGGGAGGGGAGTCTTCCCCCCCTCCCAAACTCTGCTGACAAGCTGCAGCTGTGTTTTGGAGCCCCTCTGACTTTCTGTGTGCCCCGTGGGTGCTCCCTGCAGGCATTCATGTCCGTGGTGCTCTCCAAGCTGGCGCTCCTGGGCTCTGCCGCCTGCTTCATCCTCTCCGGGGTGGGGCTGACGAACGGCCCCCTCTGCTTCTACAACACCACTGAGCTCGGCCTCAGGCACGGAGCCCTCTGGGGTTACCCCTTCCTGGATGCCATCGACCAGGGGCCCGATGCCAGGTGAGGGGCTGAATCACCGGTGCCGCCCCATCAATTTATTGCTAATTAAGTGGATTAATTAAGGTGGTATGCTGGGTGGGCGCTTGCTGGTGGTCATTGATGCAAGACCCGGGTAGCTCAAGGAGTCCTCACCTGCCATGGATTTCACATGGTGCCTTCCATCTCCATCACCCCCCCAAACCCTGCTCATCCTCGGGATGAAAGATGGGGTGTCAGGGGAATTCTGCATGGGAGAAAGCGATGGGATTCTGGACCTGCTGCAGGCAGCACCTGCACCTTCTCCCCCTCCTGTCACACAGGCCTGAGAACTACCTGTACAATTGGAGAACCTGGAGCATCTGCCTGGAGCCTGAGGGCATTGTGAGCTGGCACGTAGTCCTGTTCTCCCTCCTGCTGCTCATGAGCATGGCCGAGATGGTGCTGGCCTTGCTCCAGATCCTCAATGGCTGCCTCGGCTGCCTCTGTGGCTTCTGCGAGGGCAAGTAGGGGCCGGTGGTGGTGCCAGGAGGCTGCCGCTCGGAGGAGGGGTCGTCCCGGGTGTCACTTGGCTGCTGGCACACGCCATGGAGGGGGCACGGCAGGAGCTGTGACAGCAGCCCGGTGCAGGGCCCTGTGCGAGATGGACAGAGCCCCTGCGAGGACGGACACTGCAGGTGCTGAAGCAGCTCGTGGGGGCGATGTGCCAAGGGCTGCTCCCATGCAGATCCCCCGGCCTGGGCTGCACCCCCTCCCTTGGGGCTGGTGGCCATTTGGGGTTGGGGCCCGGTAAGGGATGGAGGTGAGGACCTGGCTTCCAGCATCCCAGCATGAGCCCAGCAGCTGCCTCAGCCACTCCTCATGATACTGAAATGAGGCAGAGAACCAATTTTCTAACACGATTTGAAGCATTAGAAAGCAGGCAGTGTTTGTCACAGAGCTGCACACACACAGGATATCCCCTCTAATTGAATGTGTGTCGTGAAACTTCACAACAGGGTGTTTATTCCATCATGATCAGACATATTCTTTACAAGGGACTTCTCAGAGAACACATAATCACCACCTTCCTAGAATTAATTTACATGCCTCCACCCCCTCCTGGAAGTCCTTTTTTGGTCCTAGAGGGTTGTCTAAAGGGGTCTCTGGTGGTTGCACTCACCCAGTGCCCCAATATTGTGACCTTGCCTTGAACTTCTTTCAGGGCACGAGCTGTTGTTTCTTGTTAGGTAACTTTACACAACAGTCACTGTGCTCCTCATTACCTGTTTCTCCACTGGTTCCTGCTGCCTTTAGCATGCTGTGTGTCTGCTTTAACACCCTTTTATCTAATTTGCTAGTTAGTCTTTAAGTTCTATTTTGCAGCTTCAAGGGAACTGAAAATTTCTATTCTCCATGTTGTCTGACACTTGCCAGCTTCCACCCACCCCGGTGCAAAATGAGACAGGGTGGTGTCAGAGACTGAAGAGCTGGACACTGTTGTTAACCAGTTCATGTTTAGGGCAGTTGAGCTGGTGTTTGCCACCTGCACAGGGCAGGAGAGGTGAAGGAGACCCGAGGAGCTGAGCTGGGGCACTTGGATGGAGTGATGCTGGGGGAGGCAGAGCTGGAATTGAGGTGTAAGCCCCCAAAGTTCACCCGATGCCTTAAGTTTTAACTTTTATAATTTAAAATCCTGTACTGTCTAGAGTAGAACTCTGAAGTTTCTTGTAGTCTGTTAGTTGCTACTCTCTTAAGCCAGATAGACATAACAAACCCTCTCCAGGCCTGCCCTCCAACGACACACAGCCTGTCCTAGGCCCAAAATGTAAACCAACATCTTGGGAAGGGAGGGTGAGCTTAGAGAAAATTACATCTGTCTTGGTTTGAAAGACAGGCGTCTGCTAAGGAAGACAGAAGCCCCATTTGGAATGGAAAATGCAACCCCCTTCCCTCCGGAATATTATAACTGTGATAAATACATATTATAATATTGGCTTTGCACAGATGCTTAAGTAGGTGCTATATGTTAAAGTAGTTTTCCTGTAAAGATATAGTTTTGTAACAGTAACTAATACTTTTTATTAGACTTAGACATGGTATTGAAATTGCTGATATAGTTATGCTTGTGCTAACTGAACTGTCTGCTTGGCTGGATAACGTCCAACCAACATGTGATGAATATCCCTGCTACGAACATGCCAGCTATCAGGAACCACCATCTGCGGGAAATA
>VZRR01002224.1:0-39876 GCA_013398015.1 Oreocharis arfaki
GTCACTATAACTCGGCGGCGCCCATGGCAGCGGGGTCCCGGCCGGGCAGCCCAGCGCAGCCGGGGCCCAGCATCCCGGCAGGTGAGTGCCCGGCACCGGGGGGGCACCGGCGGAGGGGGGGGGCCCGCTCTGGCAGAGCGCCGAGCTATGGGGAGGGTGGCGAGGGGCGGCCGTGCCCCCCAAAGCCCGTCCAGGGGCTGTGCTGCCCGCCCGGGCAGGGGTAGATCATCAAGGTAAGAAGGGATGCCGTGGAGGGGATGGGAGGGTGTCTGTTCCCGCTGGAGTGCTGCTCGGGGGGAGCAGGGTCACCCCCTTTACCTGCTGCTCGGGATCCCCTCAGTTTGGCCCCGAAGTCCTCGCGGGGGAGGGTGTTTTCCACTGCCAGTCCTGCTCCCCTGGATTTATCCATCAAAATCATGCAATGCCCAACCCCCAGCAGCTAAGGCAGGCAGGAGCAGGAGTGTTGTGTCTGTGTCTGTCCCCTCCCCTTTATTCACCTATTTATTTTAAAACTAAACCGTCTCATCCAGAAAAATCCCCTTGGAGCAAGCAGCGAGCACCCCCTCAACACACACTGCTCTGCCCACCCTCCTGAAGACAACTTTCGGGGCAAGGCAGTGCTGTCCCATCTGGGTGGCACAGGGGCAGCTCGTGGACAGCCGACGCTGAGGGGGCTGCTCTTGGAGGCCACCCTCCGCCATCATGATGGAGAAAGGGCCCCCCAACTCCAGCGAAGGCCAGCAAGGCTGGTTGTCGGCCAGGAATGGCAGTGGCAGCTCCTTGGATCTGGAGTCTGTGGTGCAACCCCTCGCCTTGAACCCGTGGGACGTCGTCCTCTGCATCTCGGGGACCATCATCTCCTGCGAGAACGCCATCGTGGTGGTGGTCATCTTCTACACCCCGGCTTTCCGCGCCCCAATGTTCCTCCTGATCGGCAGCTTGGCCACAGCCGACCTCCTGGCAGGTCTGGGGTTGATCCTGCACTTTGCTTTTGTGTACTTCATTCCATCAGAAGCGGTCAGCCTGCTCACCGTGGGGCTCCTGGTCACCTCCTTCACGGCCAGCGTCAGCAGCCTGCTGACCATCACCATCGACCGCTACCTGTCCCTCTACAACGCCCTGACCTACTACTCGGAGAGGACGGTCACCAGGACTTACATCATGTTGATCCTCACCTGGGGAGCCTCCATCTGCTACGGGCTGCTGCCCGTCATGGGCTGGAACTGCCTGAAGGCGCCCTCCGCCTGCAGCATCGTCAGACCGCTGACCAAGAGCCACCTCATCATCCTCTCCGTCTCCTTCTTCGCGGTGTTCGCGGTGATGCTCCAGCTGTACGTGCAGATCTGCCGGATCGTGTGCCGGCACGCCCACCAGATCGCCGTCCAGAGGCACCTCCTGGCCAGCTCCCACTACGTCACCACCCGCAAGGGCATCGCCACCCTGGCCGTCATCCTGGGCACCTTCGCGTCCTGCTGGCTGCCCTTTGCCGTGTACGGGCTGCTGGGGGACTGCAGCTACCCGGCCCTCTACACCTACGTCACCCTGCTCCCCGCCACCTACAACTCCATGCTCAACCCCGTCATCTACGCCTTCAGGAACCAGGAGATCCAGAAAGTGCTGTGGGCCGTGTGCTGCGGGTGCTTCTCCTCCGCGCTGCCTTTCCGCTCCCGCTCCCCCAGTGACGTCTGATGTGCCCCCCCCACCCCCCGCATCTTTCACTTACCGAGTGCAGCCGGGGGATTTGCTTCGATTCCCCTTCTCATTCCCAGAGGCACGTTGCAGGAGCTCTTGGAATCAAGCAGCTCTTCCCAGCCTCATCCTTTTTGGGCACAGCCCCTTCTTTTCCTCTATTTTTCCACTTTTTGAATAGAGAGAAAGACGTATTTTTTATCCATAATATAATCTATATTTATGTGTGAGAGAGAGGGGGGTGATCCTCATATTTTCTTTAAGCTGTTTACGATGCTTTATTTTTTTAAGGGTGGGGCAGCACCAGGAACGTTCGTCCCCCTCTTGCTTTTTTTACAACCTCGTTATTTACCTCAGATAGTCAAAATATATTTTATACATTTGGGGAAGGGGAGGAGAGACTCGTTGCCAGAGGAGGAGGGACTCAAACCCCCCTCCCCTTCTCCCAGCCGTCCACCCATTTATTTATTTATTGTCTTTTAAATTATTATTTAATTTGATTTCCGTGCCTCCCTCCCACCGCCCAGCGCTGGGCCCTGCTGCCCTCTAGTGCTCGTTGCCTTCAGGAGGGGGGGCTGCCGGAGGCTCTGCACCCCCAAACCCGCAGGTTTTGGGGTCCTCTGTGTGCTGTCACCCCTCACGGCACCCAGGGCTCCCCCGCCAAAGCCTTTCTTTGCACTGGGATTGGATTTGCACATTTCTGGGCTGGGGAGATGGATGTGAAAGGCCCCTTGTGAAGGGGCCCCCTGGGGATGGGGATCCTCTGGGATGGGGTTCCCTCAGGATAGGGACCCCCTCAGGATAGGGACCCCTGTGGATGGGGACCTCTCGGTGGGTCAGGGTGGGGGGGCTGCTTCTTGTTTACAACTCTGGTAGGGGAATAAATTAATTTGTGGTACGAGGTGCGGCTGTCTGGTGCTGGGGAGGGGCTGGGATGGCGTTTCCCGAGGGGGCAGAGAAGGCTGCGGTCCCCGAGTC
Source organism: Oreocharis arfaki (assembly GCA_013398015.1). Lineage (NCBI taxonomy): Eukaryota > Metazoa > Chordata > Aves > Passeriformes > Paramythiidae > Oreocharis > Oreocharis arfaki. Next base: position 2,668 of record VZRR01002224.1, read on the forward strand.
CCATCAGGGCCACCCCCCTGCTCCGTTTCCCCGCTCCCGGATAAGAGATGCCGAGTGACAGCGCTTCCCCCACCCATCACATCCTGTTAGCGGGAGCTGGCCCGGGGGGAGCAGCACCGAGGCCCCTCACCATCCTCATCCTCACAGCCCCAGCAGGCACGGGGGCCGCATCCAGCTCTCCTGGTGACATCTGACACGTCCCCCCACCCAGGGACGGCGAGGACTCATTCCCAGGGCGGGTGTCCCTCCGAGGGGTTGCGACCTGGGCCCTCCATCCAGCAGGAATGGCATCTCTGCCCCCGTCGCCGCCCCCCAGCCCCTCCCCTGCTGAAGGAGGCACAGGGGGGCCGTGCCCAGCACCCCTACACTGAGATCCCCGTGCTCCGAAAGTCGCCGCTCACCAGGATCTGGGACACCCACCCCCGCTGCCCCAGCTGCCTGCTGGTCGCAGGGAAGGCGGCGTTAATGATGGCAGAGCTAATTAGGGCAGCTCAGCCCCTCCGGTAGCAGCCTCTGAGCCCCCGGAGCCCCCCGTGCCCCTGCCCACCCCGGTCGGGGAGCAGCAGCTTTCTCAGGGGCATTTGTGCATCCGCGGACGCGCCCGGCGCGGCAGAGCCCGGGGCTGGGGCAGCCGGGCCCCGCTCGGTGCGCGGGGACGTGCGCGGCCCCCGGGGCTCCGCTTCGCCTTGGGCTCGGGGACCTGGCGGCAGCCCCGGGGGCGGGGGCGGTTTATTGCGAAGGAAATGAAGATTTCCCTCGGCTGGCAGGGGGCTGTGTTAGCCAGCGATGAGGGGAGATGGGGCTGGGGGGGCTGAAGGACCCGCAGATTGTCTCCTGCTCTCCCAGGGCTGCTCTCAGCGCCGGGGATGGGGAATTTCGGGCTCCCCTTGTTCCCGCAGAGGTTAAGCCAGAGGCTGGAGATGTTCATTGTACCCCAGGGCTCAGCTGAGCACCCTCAGCTGGGAGATAATTCCCGAGCCTACCTCCCCCAGCAGTGAAAAATCCTATAATTCCCAGCTCTGCTGTATTCAGGGGCAGTTTTTACCTAGTGATTCTTATGTCAACATCACACGGCAGCTGAAACAGCTTTTCTCTCCCTCGTGCCTCCCCTGCTGATGTCTTCAGAGGGAGCTTCTTCACGGTGTGCAAGCCCCTCCACTTCCTCCCACTCCCTGGGGTCCCTGTCACTTCCCCTGGGGACAGGGTGACGCATCGGAGTGTGCAGGGCACAAAGGCAGCGCCCTTCAGGTCTGCTGGAACCCCTCCTCAGGCTCCCACCCACCACGGCCGGCAGTGGGGGTGGGCACAGGGCTGCAGCCCCCCCTTCCCAGCTTCCCAGATTGATCGGGGCATGCAGAGGGCTCCGGAGCTGCGGGGACCCACAGGGGCAGCGTGGCATCAAAAGCCACCACAACTCAGGCCAAGGCGTTTCTCCAGGACCAGCAATTTGGGAGCTGCGGGAGCTGAGCCCTCACTGAATCCCCGTCCCCACCACCCCGAGAATGTCACCCTCACAGCCCCATCCCCTGCTGCCACCACGGTGGCCAGAGTGCCACCACACTGCCCAGCGTGTGGCTGCTCCGTGTGCCCCCCTCCCGGGTGGGAAATGCACCCTCTGGCTCCTACCTGTGTCTGGTTCCCTGCTGCCAGGATGGAGGAGGGAAGCTCATGGACTGGAGGAAGCCACGACCCCGAGCCTGCCAGCGCTCTCCCAGCGCTCCAGCGAGTCCAGAGACATTCCTGGCTGCTCCAGGCCTTTGGGGGATGATGGAGCAGGAGGCACCGGGCGGGGAGATACAGCAAGGCCCAGCCTGCTCCCTTTTTTGGTGGAGAAAGATGCAGAAAGTGAAGCTATAAAAAAGAGTCAAATCCATCCAAGAAGGCGCCAGAGTGCTGAGCAGCCACCCCCACGCCAGGGATGTGCAGGAGAGGCTCAGGGGGGACCAACAGCCCAACTTTGGGGTTAAAATACGAGCTCAGAGATGTGGGCACGGCCTCACCCCAGCTGTGCTCGCACATCTGGCAGGGCCAGCCCTTCCCAGGCTCCCAGCAGATGCCGCAAGCACAGGCAGCTCTTGCCTCCAAGCCCTGCCCGTGCTGCAGTGCAGGCAGGGGGGGCGGGTTGTGTTTGCTCCCCTTCTCCAGCGTGGGCAGCCCTGGTCCTGCTGGCAGCAGTGGGGCCCAGAGCTGGCTCCAAGCACTTGCCCTTGGCCACCGTGCAGGTGAGAGAGCTGGCAGCACCCACAGCAGAGCCGGGGCTGGTCCCAAACCACCCTCTCTGGAGCTCCTGCTCCAGCCCTGGTGCCAAAACCACCGGGGTTTTGCCAGATGGGAGGAGGGAAGGAGGTTGCTGCTACCCCAAAACCTCCCCCAGCACCCTGAACCCCTGCCTGGGCACAGCAGAGAGCTGCCCTTCCCCACACCCCATCCCAGGGATGGGTCTCCGCTCCCAGTGCCTCACTGGAGCGCCCATGATGGGACCACGAGTCCTGACGTAGCCCCTGCACCACCCTGGGACCGCCAGGCCATGGGGAGGGCTGGCAGCTCCAGTTATGGGCCTGGGTTACATTTAAATGAGAAACCTCAGCCCTGGCTTGGGGGATTTTGTTTCCTTGGAAGCGGGAGCAGGCAGGAAATGAAGAAAACACAGCCCTGCTGTAAGTGTTTTACCAAATGCCGGAGGCAGCGGGAGGCATTTCCCGGCACAGCTCGGCCTCGAGCATCGGCCTCGGCCACCACCACAGCCACGGTCTGCAGGCATCGGAGGGCGCTTCCCAGGGAGGGAAGTCTGTCCGAAAGGGCTGTGCTTGGTGGGAAACAGCAAAGTGCAGGGAGAGGGGGTCAGCAGCCGCCCATTTTATCCCTCTTGCCGCACGTGATGCAGGAGGCGGCTTCGTGCCACGAGCCCATGGCTGTGCAGGGAGCTGGGGCCAGCAGGGCCCTCTGCTCTCCAGAGGAAGCTCCCAGAGGACCAGGATTCCATGCTGGCTCAGAGTTGGGGCTTTGTCTGACTGGATGGGGAGAGTAAATCGGCCCTGGCCACATCCCCAGCTCCTGCCTCAAGCCCTGGCCATGCCGGCGCTGGCCTTTGCAGAGCGGCTGAGCCCGGCGCAGAGCTGCTGCCCTGCCAGACTGCAGAAACTTGAGCTCCAAATAACATAATTCCTCTGGCACCCCGTGGTTATTTGTGAGCTGCTGTGAGCAGATGGAAGAGTTACAGATAAAGCCATCCGCAGCACGGGAGCCGATTGCCTTCCCCACACAACCGCGTAGGCAACGGCAAAGGCAGGGAGGAGGAGAGAAAAAAACCCACCAGGCAGCAAGAGAGCGAGAGAGAGGAGTCAGCCATTTCTGAGGGGCTGAGCTGCCATCTCGGCACACCTACGTGCGAGGAACGGGGACTCTCTGCTGGCGCTGGGCCCTCCCCAGGATGCTGGAAGAGGGTAGTGCTCTCCCACCACCCATAGCTGCTTGGCCAGGGACAGCAGCGCGAGTCGGGGGTGACATTGGCACGGCGGAGCGCTGCCACACACTGGGAGAGCAGGCTGTTAACGCTGATCCGAGCTGGCAGCGCCTGCACTTGCTTCGGTCCCAGAGGGGGAATTAAGGGAGAGAAGCTGACGTCAGTGGTGGAAAGGACACGCAGCCCACTCGTCCAAGGCAGCCGGCAGCATCTTCTGGGTGTTGCTAACACCACCTTGAAGGAGAAAATTAAATAGGTCTTTGGAGACGGGGGCTCCTGTGAAGCCGCAGCCCGGCCAGCTGTGATCCTGTGCCGAGTCATGTGGAAGAGACAGACGGGCACGGAGAGGGATCAAAGGCCGGGGCCAAGGTCGGTGTGCCAAGGCTGCGGAGCTGCGGAGACACTGCCCTGGCTGCGGCAGGAAAGCGCCGCTCACGGACGGGGCTGGGGCTCACACCATCGATCACTGCTGGGCTTCTCCTCCCTGCACCGAGCTAAACCTCGGCCTCTGGGAGCTCCCCGGCTCCGTGGAGGGTGGAAGGATAGGGCCCTGCGGGTTACCCAGGAAGGCACATTTGGGACTAAGATTTCCTTGTCGTTTAAGGGGTTAAACCAGCACGAAACTCACCAACACCTCCCAGACTCTGAAGATGACTTCCAAGGGCTGTCACTCCAAAAGCACAAGGCTACGTGTTGTCCTGCACCCCAAAAAAGCAGAGGCACCACCTGGCCACAGCCGCACCCATCCAAAGGCAGCCAGGAGCTCCAGTTGCTCCTCCCAGGCTCCAGCTGGAGCCAAGAGCTGGGACATGCAGCTCGAGGGAGTGTGGAAGCCCCAGAGCTCCCTCCTTCCCCTGCCCTCTGTGCCCCAGCACGACTAAAGGCCTTGCTTGTTCAGGAGCTGGCAAGGCCAATTAATCTAATGAGGTTTTGCAGCCAGGGACCATTGTCAGCCAAGAAAGGCACAGCGCTGCGGAGCGAGGCACCGGTGTCTCCTAAAGCCAAGGGAATTTGGCAGAGCAAAGCCTGCGGTAAAAGCAGGGACGAGGAGCAGCAGGGACAGAGCCTTTTGTTGCTCTTCACCAACCAGCAAGAAAACAGAGCCCCACGGAGCGAGGCCAGACGAGGCACCTGAGCTCGGGGCCAGCAGCCACCACTGCCAGGCACATTCACTGCACGAGGGACCTGGAGCTGCGAAATGGAGGCAAAAAGCTGCTGCAGCCCCTTCCCAGCCCAGCTGCAGCGGCTCTGCTCTGCAAGATGGAGCCAGGCTCATTTCCTGTGGCTGGGAGTGCTGGAGGGAGGCTGGAGGCTGCTCCTGGATGGGGCTTCCTTGGTGCTGTGACCCTCGAATTCCCACTGTTAACAGCTCCCAGCCCACCTCGGCATGGGAAAGGTGTCTGTGCCGATGGCGTTTGCCAGACAGCTCAGGATGCGCCAGCTTTCCTCGGCCTCTGCCCGGGCAGGACACAGCCAGCGCCTCCATGGACACTGGGCTTCCCAAGGGACACCCTGGCAGCTGCACTGAGCACACAAGGACAGGCACGACTGGCTCCAGCAGCCCAGCACCTCCCACGCTCCCAGGAAGGAGGCGGGTGTGCCCAGAGAAGCTGTGGCTGCCCCTGGATCCCTGGAAGTGCTCAAGCCCAGGTTGGACGGGGCTTGGAGCAGCCTGGGAGAGGGGAAGGTGTCCCTGCCCAGGGAACGAGATGAGCTTTAAGGTCCCTTCCAGCCCAAACCTTTCCATGACTCCAAGTCACACAAAGCCCCTGCAGCCCCTGTGCCAGGCCCAGGCTCACACCCCCACAGGAACACACGCAGGCACCAGCTGGATAGAAAGGTTTTATCGAGTTTTAAAAAAGAATCAAAAAAATTATTACTTTTTTTTTTATACACGTACATTACAAAATATTTGCAGTTGGGATCTTCATCCAGGGGTTACTGAGCTGATTATTAAAAACAACAAAACAAAGCAGCAGGAAATCTGGCTTATACAGCAACCGACAGGGAAAAGCACAGACATTACATGGGAATACAGAAGGCAGGGAGTCTGCACTGGGATGTGCAAGTATGGACCAGGGGCGGGCTCTGATCCCCCACACCCACTGCCTCCCCGCAGAGTCCGGCCATCAGTGTTTATTTTGCAGGGGTAAAAAAAACACCCGACAAATCTACAGTATTTTTCTCACAAGTTTGGGGGGTTTTTGTCCTTTTTTCTTCTTTCTAAGCAGAGTTTCACTGCTGAAACTCCTTTGGTCTGAAGTGAGGAACCCCCTGCACCCTGAGAGTATCCATCAAATGTCGCCCTTCCGACCCCCAGCCTGGCTGGGTCTGTGGAGGGCACTTCCCATCCCTCCTCTCCCACCTTATCTCCTGCTCAGCAATAAACCCCTAAGATACAAGTGGAATAATTACTCTTATAAATATATTTATATCATGTAGGAAAATAAGGCACTTCAGGAGGGGTTACAGCTCGTCTAATTCTATGACATTCTAATCAGGAAGAAAAATGGGTTAGTTTCTGAAATGAATTAAAATGAATGTTAATACAGTAATAAAAACATCGGATCCACTTCCACTTCAAGGCTTTGTTTAAAAAGGAAGAGAAGAAAGCACCCCTGAAATCCAACAGCAGTGAAACCCGACCCGGGGCAGCTGCATCTGCCCTGCCAGGCAGCTCCCTCCCAGAGCCCCTCCAGGGCAGGGACTTCCAAAAGAAACACGTTAAATTAAGTTCACGTTCTGAAAAAAAAAAAAAAAAAAAAAANAAAAAAAAAAAAAAAAAATTCCAATCTATCCTTTCCCTGAAATGACACTCCGCACGATTCCTCAGCCATCTGGGACCTCCGGGAGCCCCTTGCCCGGCTCCGGCCCGTGCTCCGGCTCTGATAAGGAGAGGAGCAGCAGTGAAGGTCACCGGCTGCGGCCGCGGCTCCGGGCTGAGCCGGGACGAGGCTTTCCCAGCGAGGGGAAGGGGGGCGGCGGGGGAGAGAGAGGCTGCCGGGAGCAGCAGCCGAGCACTGCGGGCGAGGACACCGGGAGAATGTTTAACCAGGGAAGGGAAGGGAAGGAGGCCGTGCCTGCCCGGACTTGCAGCCCCGAGCGAAATGGCTGCGGGAGCTGCTCGTGGCAGCAGCGGCTCGGGCCCTGGGCGCCGGGAAACGCTCCAGGTTCGCCCCAGTCTCATGTGGGAAGCGGGGAGGAAGGAGTAAGAGCCCACGACACGAGGGCAGAGGTGGTAGGGCAGCCCTGCACTTCCAGCACAGCTGCTCTGTCTTGCAAAGGTTGGTTTTGGCATCTCTCCTCCTCCCCTACTGCTTTCAAAAACATTGAGCTCACTTGGTGGCCCAGAGCTCTGCGATTTTGCAACGAGACTCAAGAGATGGTCCCTCTAGAGCAGCTGCTTCTCAGGGATCCCCACACAGGCTAAGCTCGCTTGGCAATCAAAGATTTAAGGGGAAAAAAAAAAAAAAGCAAGAATCAAGAGAGATTTAAAAAACACCCCAACAACCAACCTTCCCTACCTGTCCACAACCCTTCTGCTGAGGATCCTGCAGTTTTGATTCCTGCCCTGGGATGGGATTTGGGAGCAGAGGGTGTTTCCAGCAGGCTTGCAGGGACACGGCCGCGTCCCTCCCGCTGCCAGGAGGCCGGAGGAGCCGCCCCCGCCCGCGGCCGTGCCCGCGCAGCAGCGCCCTTGTGCAAGAGGCAGAGAGCGAGGGGCCATCCCCAGCCCCCGGGCACGGCCCTGCCCGACACACCACCCGCCGGTGCCCGGGGAATATGGCACTTTTCCGTATTTCAGGCGACAGGAAGACTCGCTCCCCTTTCCCAGCAAGGGCTAAGCCTAGTTAAGGCAATCTCGTATTTAGCCAGGTTTGGCATTTGCGGGCTCCTCGCTTCCCTGTGTGATCCTGCTGTCAGCCTGGGTTAGCTCAGGGCCGGTTTTTCCCGGGAACTTGTCTCTGGGAGCAGCCGGAGGAGGATGCTCTCAGAAAGAGCAGCAGAACGAAGCAGTGCCTCTCTCATCCCCTCACCCAGCTTGCAGCAACCATCCCTTTGCATTTCCCAGTCTCTCCACTGCACCACGGCTCACCACCTGCACTCCAGAGGTTTGTTCCCTCTTGCAGAACCTGGAACTAGTGCTGCTCAGATGTTCCCAGCCCATCGGGAGGCCTTGCTGCCTACGCCCTCCACATCCTGCCTGCAGACAACACCTGATGGCGCAGCCATCCAGGGAATCTCCGGGGTCTCGCTGGGTCCCAGCTTGATCTGCACCCCAAGCCCATCCTCCAGGCCAAGATTAAAATGCACGTGCACACACACAAGGAATCAGTAAGAACGCCATGGCACAAGCTGAAGCCATCAATCAGCTCCCAAGCAGGATTTCCAGCAAGCCTCGGGCAGGGCCCAGCGTTCCAGGTATCAGCAACATCATTAAAGGAGGCGAGGCAGGGAAGAGAGACAGGCACAGGCTGGTGAAATACTTTAGGAAAGGCAAAAAGATGGGAGAGTTGGTCTTAGTGGGATACAGATCCCACAACAGCTGGACCCATAACCTCAAAAAGGCTTTGGAATTGCTTTTTGCATGACCCTTACTGAGTCATGTCCAAATTAAAATACACATCAGGGGTATTCGGGTTAGATTTCCAAGATATGCTCATATTCTATGTAAGGTAACATAAAACTGCAATAAAACCGAGGTCAGCTAGTTCAAATTCCCCATTTTCCCCTGCCAGTACTGGATCTATAGTGAGCAGCCTGGGAATTAATTCACAGGGTTAGTGAGGAGAAGAAACGTTCTCTTAAAATTAACTAATGAATTATAATAACAAAATTAGGGTAGGTTAGGTCTGATGTAACTGATGGGCAACTCAGTTCACACACAAGATGTTTTTAGGCACACAAAGACCCCTCCCTAGGGGGGAAGGGAGAAGAAGCAAAGGCAATACCAGCATTTAAGGCCCTGTGTTAGAAGTACGGTCACCCCACTAAAAAAAGCACCTCTCAAACTGCCCTGGCCAGGCCAAAGACCACCACAGTGCCTGGTGTTCAGAGAACCCCTCCCCACCCCATCTCCCTGTCTTAGGCACTGGATCTGGAATTTTAAAACACAATCTCAGCATGAATTGGAGAAAATCAGCCCGGCGAGGTCTGGCCACCGCTCGGAGCTGACCACAGATGTGTCTCAGTGGGGCAGTAGCTCTGCTTTCCCAGGAGTGGGAAGCTGAGCAAGCATCCTGCCCTGGTTTTACATCCCTCTGTGCAAGTCTCCTCTTGGCAAAGCAGTCCAGGAGATTTGAGGAAGGTAAAGGCAGCTTCTAAAATGAAAAAACTCCCTCCTTACATTGCACCCAAGGCACTTGGCAGCCTCGGAGCCGGGAAGTGCACCCCACACAGGGTGACCTGGAATTAATACTTAGGGGTCAGGAGGGGAAAGAATTGTGCACTATCGCCAAAAACCTGATTATTTGACCGTGGGATGCAGCAGAGAACTGACATTTAAAAACCATTTTCTTGCAGCACTACCAGTGTTCACTGGCAAGGAAGAGCCATCAGATCAACTGTCTGCTGTTGCACTGAGAAAACCAGCTGAAAATGTCCTTCATCCGAAAGGCCACGCGGCCGCAACAGGATCATCCATCTTTACTTTAAAAATCCCTCAGGATGGAGGGTTTATATGTGCTCTGCCTGGTGGCATCAAAAATCTGGAGGTTTAGCTCTCTTTTAAATAAGCAACCGTTACACCCCCTCCAGCTAAATCCCAACGCTGCATCCTCAGTGTCCGTGAGGAGACCTTTTGGAAAGGCAGAGCACAAAGTCCTGCCAAAGCTGGAGGGGGAGGGAGAGGGGGAGATATGCTGCTGGTTGTCTGAAAACCCTTGGCACATCTTTGGTTACGGGATGAAAAGGATGTGGTGCAAGGTTTGGCCACCTGATTCTGTAAGAAGCGAACCCAGGAGAGAAGGGAAGGAGGGGATGGGAGCGTGGCTAATCCGACCATTCATCCTCATCGAACTCGGACGAGTCGTCCTCAGAGTCGCTGTATTCCACCGCGATGCGGCGCGACAGGATCGTGGCCACGTCGTTCCCCACGACATCCCGCTTCTCCTGCTCCCGCTGCTCCTCCACCTTGCGCAGCTGGAAGCCTGTTGGGAAGAAGGGAACGCAGGGGATCACGCTAAGGTCTCGGTCACACTGAAACCTCCCTTTGCCACAGTGCTCTGAGCGAGTCGGGGAGCTCTGTCACAGTGCTCTGGGAGTGTTGGGGTAACACTGATGGTGACAGCCAGGGCAGGCTGGGTGGGGAGGTGGAATGGGAAGCAAATCCCTTCTGTGACCCTCCGAGGGGTAACCCCATTGCTGTACATTCCCCAGCAAACCTGGATCACCCCAATTCCGGCACTGCCATCTATCTCCAAACGTGTTGGGGGAAGCATAAAACCCAGCAAGGTGCTCATGAGGGTGGGCAGACAAGGAGGGACCACAAGGGACAAGCCTTGAGCAGCAAGGCAGTCACAGCCCTTCCAGGAGACAGCTCCTGAGGGTCTTCCAGAGGCAAAGGAGAACGCTGGCATGGAAACACAACCTTACCTTGCCGAATAGCCGAAAGCAGATCGCTCCTGGCATCGCTAACCGCGGGCAAGGATGACTTGGGCTTGGATGTGGAGGTGTCGGAGGNGGGGGCGAGGGCGGCGGGGGGGTTCCCGGGGAGGGGAAGCCCATGGGAGGTGGCGGAGGGGGGTTGTTTTCCATCAGTGGTGGTGGTGGAGGGGGAGCCGGAGGGGGAGCAAAGCCCGGCCTGGCCGCCGAGGGGGATCCGATCGGAGGAGCTGGTGGGGGGTGGCTCGGGCTAACCAGGCTGGATCGTTTGGGCCCTCCAGAACCAGAACCTCTTTGGTTGTCTACAGGATAGCTGTGGCAACAGAAGGAGAGAGACAGGGAATTAGCCCTGAGGCCAGATCAGACCGTACAGTCTCAGTGTTAATGCAAATCATGTGTGTTTGCTGCAGTCCAGATAAAAAAAATCCCAAGTTCCAGCATTAACTGATGTTTCCATGAGACCTCACTCCTTGGTTTTAGTTCCCTCGCACTGTTTCTTTTGGCCTACACCTCCAGAACAAAGGAAAGCTTCTAAGGATGGCAGGAATGCTGTCCTCCATCCCATCTCCCAGGCTGACAAGAACATGAGCCACCTCACCTCTGTCAGAGGCCCAGCGGGCACACCCGAGCTTGGAGCAGCCTCCTGGCTCCAGAGCTGCTGCCATCACCCCTCCTCGCCGAGGTCAGGCTCATGACACGCCAGGCAGGGATCAGGGATGTCTGCCGGGATAAACCCCACGAGGAGGGCGGGGGTGCCAGGAAAGCATATGCTCTGAACACCTGCTAGGAACGGATCTCCTCCCTGGGTTCCACGGCTCGGAGCTGCAGTGCAGCAGCCATGTCTCAGAGCTTGCCGTGGGGAGTGAAGGGGAGGACATGGAAACCCAACGTGCTCTTACGGAAAACACCAATGCATGAGGGACTGAATCTCCCATTGTGGAGGCTCTGTTCATCCCAAGGCCTCCACTGCCCGTGTGACAGTGTGACATCCTGTGTAAGGGAAGCCCCAAACTGATACCTCCTTCCACGGCAAGAAAGAAATATAAGATACATTTGCCACAAAAGCATCACCATTTTTAACAGTGCTGATCCAAAACAGACTCCTGGAGATCAAATCTACCTCCCAGGGTTCCTTAAAAACAACCATCAAAACAAAACCAGAGAGGGAGGTCTGTGGGGCTGGGCAGAGATCTAAGCAACTGCATAAGGCAGTGAGAGCTTCATCTGAGAGCTCGTGCCTGCTCTGCCCGAGAGGCACAGGCTGCAGAGTGCAGTGCTGGGTCTCTCTGACACATCAGAGGAGCCTTTGCTGCAGCACTGCTGCCTTTGGATAAGATGGAGACAAGCCAAGCAGCCCTGTCTATCAGACAGACTTTCTCTTGTTCCTCTTGACTCTGTTTTAATGGCTTTAAAAAATAGAAAAAGTCTACTCTTGTTTCACCCTTTGCGTCTTGAGCCACTGCTGGACCATGACTCTCATCTCTGGAGGTGGCTGGGAGTCACCATTTCATTCAATCCAAAGTAAATGACCTGAACTTGCACCCAAGTCTCTGGGAAGAAGGCAGCTGCTGTGCTCAAGTCCTTGAAATTTAAATACATCTCCATCTCCAGTGCCCACGTCCTGCGTTTCTCATAGATCAGAGCAAAAGAGGTTAAAGAAGCTGTACTTTGCAAAGCTCTGTCATGGAATATCCTGAGCTGGAAGGGACTCACAGGGATCATCGTGTTCAACCCCTGGCCCTGCACAGGACACCCCCAAGAATTCCACAATGTGCCAAATGGAACACAAGGAACAAAAGTCCATGCTATGGAACCACTGCATTGGAAAACCCCGGCAGTGGAGCCAAACCACCCACTGGGACACTGCTGTGGAATAAATCTGCTCTAGCTCTCCCCTTCCGCCTGGGAACGGTGACGGTGGCTGGGGTTCATGGAGAGCTGTGCTGCCTGTGCCTCTGCCCCTGCCTGCAGTTGCACTTCCCTTCCAGGCAGGAGCATTCTGGTTCCCATACAACGCCCGTTAGGAAGTTCTGCTGAACTATCTCAGCCTGTCTCATGTCATCCTTTTACACCACCTACTACTCCTTGGTGACAGAAGGGATCCCGTAGGCTTACCTAAATTCCACCGGGGGTGGAGGCAGGCTGTCATCTGGGAATGAGGGAGGTGGTGGCACAATAGAGTCAGTCTGCGGCGGTGGCGGGTAGCAGTTCCCATCCATGCTTTCGTTGGAGCCGATGCTGCCGTTCTGATACACCATGTTGGAGGGGTACCTGGGAAAAGCAAGACGAGCAGTTTAAAGAGCTCAAGGCAATGTCTAAAGCTCATTTTTTCCCCAGAGTGTTGTCCAGAGAAGCTGTGGTTGCCCCATCCCTGGAAGTGTCCAAGGCCGGGTCGGACGGGGACTGGAGCAAGCTGGGATAGTGGAAGGTGTCCCTGCCCATGGCAGGGGGTGGAACTGGATGGACTTTAAGGTCTTTTCCAACCCAAACCAGTCCCTGATTCTATGTAATTTAAAAAAACCCCTTTATTTCTCAAAGACTCCTATATGGAGAACCACATACACCTGTATGTGTTTGCTCTACATAATTCTTTGGCTAAAATTTGCTCGGGTGCTGCCCTGTTTATTGCTGCCACACACCAGAACAGCAGGAGTATGTATTTTAATAAACAAGCAAACACCTGAATAAATGCATTTTTCTTAACACTTGATTTTGTGAAAGCACTTAATAGTGTTTTGACCACCTTGGACTTGAAGAACTTGCAGTTACACTGACTATCATCAGTGGCAGAAACAGGAGATACTCAGAGATGCCAAAAAAATAAGCCTGAGAATAGAATATCAAAATGGAAACCTCAATGCCATTAAAGCAAGTATCCGAAGCTGGAATTGTACTGAAAAGAGACTCTCACACTTCCAGTGGACTCATTTCACTGTGGGGTGGGGGAACCACTCCATTTTTAGGGGCTCTGGACCCCAAGTCAATCCAAATGCAAGAACATGCTCACACGAGAAAAGAGAGGAGCAAGAAAATGGTGCTGTTGTGCTGCTCGATTCCCCTGCTAGAAACCAAACCTGTTCTCCTATTAAACTAAAAGCAAGTTTTATTTTTAGCTGGAGAGTGTGATTTAAAGAGAGATTTTTTTCTTATATGAAAGGAAGCTGCAAGGAAGAAGAGCATTGTGGGGAATTCGGTCTGCTTCCAGCCTTGCTGGTGTCAAAAGTTAAATGAATTCCCAAGCCAGAAGTGCTAAAGAGAGATCTGTAGCTTGAAATACTTGGATGGGGACAGCCCCCGCTTCAACTTTAGGGTGTGAAGAGCCATTTGTGAAATGTAACAAAGCCATCGCACAATGGCACCGAGATGCCACCCTCGGCTGGGTGCGAGGGAAGGGCATCGCCGTGCGGCAGAGCCAAAGCTCCCAACACCTCTGTGCCCACAGGCAGCGAGAGCAGCCAGAGCCGTTCCTGCCACCTTGTTCCAACCGTGCAGCTCCCTGATTTATTTGGCAAATTTTAAATCAGCAGACGGATTTACTTTGGAGAATCTGATTAGTGGCAGTATCGACCGGCGGATCCGGAGGAGCTGCAGCGCAGGGTGAACTGCATCCCAATCACCCAGCCCCAGACTTGCTTACCCAGCAGGACCATGCTTGTCCTTTGACTCGACAAATTCTTGTCCCATTTTCAGCTTCTCCCACTCCTCTTTCCGGGTTTTGATTTTCCGTGGATTCACATTTCCTCGGTTCGGATTCTCCTTTTTCTCTTTCTAAGAGAGGAAGAATCAAACACAAGCTTTATTTTGCTTTAAATTCACTGGGAATAGAGAGGGACAGGACAGATCTGGAGCAGTTACAAGAAGACACATTCTCAAAGAGGATTTTTAGTTTACTTTCCCGATTGCTGCACTCTCCAAAGATCTTCCATACAAAAAAGCTGGAGCACAGACAACATAAGAAATGCCAGACAGCACCAGGTTCCCCAGTGCAGCCCAGACACGACGCCATCATCACCCCCTGGCACCAGCAGCTTGAGGGCAGAGTAAAAGCTCAGTTTCCCACATCAAATCGGGTTTTGGCCTCTGTGTCGAGATGCCCAAATCTCACCCTCACCCTGATGGTGTTCAGTGTTCTGGGGTGCAATATGGACACTTGCCCACAGAGAACTGGCCTTTAGATGGCCTCACTCAGAATTCTAACACGCCCTAAGTCTCTCCTTTGTTATTTTTCGTTGAAGAATCACAATCTGTTTTCATGCTTCATACTCCAGTTGCTCAAAAGCTAAACAAAGTATGTTAAGACCACATCTCTTATGCTATGATATAATTTAACACTAAGGCCCAAAGACAGTGGCATTTGGAAAAACCAATTAGAGGTATCTTTGTTTTCTTTTTTTAATTAACAAGGATGAGGGTAAACCAGATAAAAACTTCACTGGATTGATTCCTCAGGAGTCCAAAAGTGCAAACCTGAATTTTGGATGGCAAATTTGGAGTCCAAGACTTATTAACACTTCCCACTTCCTGTTTTTCCCTTCCTCACCCTGTGTTTCCGCTTCTCCTTCATGATATCCTTGGTGTCCTGAAGCATTTTCTCCTTCCAAAGGTCGAAGAAATAGGAAGGATCTGTGTAGAATTTAAGCGCCTCTTTGCCATCATCCCTGGAACAGGGAAGGGAAAAAACCACACAGACAAGGATCAAGTCACACATTTCTTTGAAGGAAACACAAGGCACAATCTCAGACGATGGTTTAAAAGTGCAGTGAGATGGTCCAAAGTGCTGTTCTTGCCTCTGCCCCCCATTTCAGAACAGGGAGAGACCCCCATCTCAGCCACCCCAGCTCTCCCACTTCCCATCCCTTCTGCCCTCACACAAATCCTCCATTACTCAGCACCTGAAGAGCTCAACTGCTCTGAACAATCACGAAGCATCAAGCAGCTCTCTCACTTCAACTCCCTTTTGTTTGTGCTGTATTTTGGTGTGAAAAATCCTCCTCCTCCAGCTCAGGAACCCTAAATCAGACCAGCAGCGTCCTTGAAGCTCCTGAGTGAGCGCACACACACTCCCTCTCCTCCCACTTTGCAGTGCAGCCGCGTCTGGCAGGAGACAGCTGCCTCCAGCTATCTGTAATTACTTTTTACCTGCTCAGAAGATATTTATGGATGTGGGATAAGACTCTGGATTCTGACCCCCTTTACTTCTACTACCTACAAGATGGAATCAGAGCGGGACTGCTCAGAGCTGGTTATGCAGCCAGTGTAGGTCCCACCGGATGTGGGCCACACGAAGCATCACCAGGAGCCTGCTGCACCCAGCTGGGTGAGAGCCATCTCCAGGAGAATGCTCTGCACCTCGCACTGCGGCTCTTTGGAAAGGAGCCATGGGGCTACGGAGGAGCACAAGAAAAATGCCTCATCTGCAGCACACCCAGCATGGTTCTGCAGTGCCAGCCACGCCTGACCCCAAGGCAGTCACAAAAGTGCCAGCAGAAAACCAAAGAGGCAACTTCCTAGCTACATTTGTTTGTATGACCTCAAAAGCAAAGTTTCACATAATCCAGAGGACGGAGTTTTCCTGGTGGATTTCAGCTTAGCAACTCAATTTCCCAGAGGAAACAGCTACTTCAGTCCAGCACAGGACGGGAAAGGACCTCCCTGGCAGATTGGGAGGAAGAGGTTCTTCTCTGCAAGGGAACAAGAAGGTGTTGCAGCCCTACCTGTAAGGTGAGAGGATGTTGAGAGGTGGAGGAGTATTGCAGGTCCCGTAGGTTTCGAGGACAGGCACAGGGAGAGAATCTCTGTCAAAGAGCTTCTGGTCCTGAGTGGTGGAGCTTTTGAAGGCTTTCCTGGTGTTAATGCCTTGCAGGGAGACTGTAAGGAAGAGGAGAGAGCAAGTGAAGAACAGCTTGACCCAGGCCAACAACACTGAAGCCCAAGCAGTGAACATCTGATTTCAGTTGGAGTTCCTGGCATGCTTTGCACTTCTTAAGGTCAGGTTCCTTTTCCCACAGATCCCTTGGGAAACCCATCAAATCTCCAGCGTGCTGTGCCAAGATCCACACGGCCCTCCCTCGGGCGGCCCATGGGGTTTGGAACCCCTGTGACCCACTGCAGCTCACCCACTGCCACCCAACTGCTGGAGAGCGAGTTCCCACATGGAGAATCTCTGAAGAGCAAAGCTGGACCTGGCCAAAAAGGCTGTCCACAAGTGCTCTACTGGGAGGCAGGGAACAGTCCCTCTCAGCTCCAGAGAACACATTCCACCACCCAGGGCAGTGTCACGCTGGGTTTATGGTGCTGAACCGACCACGCTGACTCAAGGAGAACCATGCTCGGCCTGTGCTCCACTCCATTACCTTCCTCCTCTTTGGGATCCAGCTGAGTGACTTTGACTTGCAAGCGGTCAACTCTCTCGACGAGAATGCTCACCCGAGAGGCAAAGCTGTTGGCTTGAGTAAACAACTCTCTAAATATGTCCTCTGCGGATTTACCTGCAATATTAAAGTGTCCACATTACCCTCATGAACCACATCAGACCACACTCAGCCTCCCAGCTTGTTTTCTTGAAGAAAGAAGAAAGAAAGAAAGAACCAACCACTCTTCTTTTCAAGTTTGTCAGGGTTGAGTTTAACATCCAGGAAGAAAATGCTTTGTTCCACCAAAACCTGACATTTCCAAGGGATCTTCAAGCAATAAGGAAACAATTGAGACATACTTTAAAGTCTATTAAAGTAACGAACTAAAAAGGACTGACAACACTACACTGGTCTGAATGTGGATGGATCTGAAGGTCCTTTAAGATTCTCTGCTGTTCTGTTTATTAGACAAGGAAATACAGTTAGATTTTTATTGCTCTGGAGAATCTCAAAGGCTCCCAGTCTCCAGCAAGCCTGCCTCCAGGGGAGCTGGCACATCTTTACAAGCTTAAAGCACTCTGGAAGTAGAGAGCAGACCCAGTCCTGGATCCCAAAGCTGGAGCTGTAACCGCAGCTGACAGCACTGACCCTGCTGTTCCTTCAGGTGGCAGTGTCTGAAAAATTGATGCATTCACATTGATTCTAAATCAAAACCAAAAGGGAACTTCTCAGTCAGGGACATTCCCTCTGGAACAGCCTGGACTACCCAGTGGGCTCCTATGACAAGCACCACCCATGGTTTGAGCCACAAGAGCGCCGGGGCTCGGATCAGGAGCTGCACCACTTACAGGAGTAACAAAAACATGGCCCCGTCCTTAGGAGCTCAAAAGCTACAGTGCAACAAGAGACGGCCACAGGTAGACAGAGGTGGCAGACCTGGAAGAAACCCAAGAACTTCCAGTGAGTCCTCTTTGTTCTGCTCCTGGGCACAACCCAAGACAGGGAGCCCCAACCACGCCGAGGACAGCGTGGAGCAGAGCAGACTTGGCACCGAGCGCAGACATGGGCCCGTGGTGTTCCCACTGATGGGAAACATTTCCAGCCACGGCTGCTGAGTGCAAGGCTGCTCCCAATAAGCAGTCTGGTTTTGAAGTGCATCATCATATGGTCAACAGTTTGTTCTGGAATCTGTTACTCCTAAAGATCCTCTCCGACATTCAGGAAAGAAAAACCAGTTGGAAGTCTAATTTCAACAGCAATTTTGGAAAACGTGGCTGTCTGCAGAGTCCCATCAGAGAGACAAAGCGCCCCTAGCACAAGGCAAGGCGAGGGCATCCCCAAAGCCCAGCTGCACAAACACTCCCAGCTATCTAACCCAACATATCAGCTCCTTGTTCCTGCTCCCAGGAGATCTCCTTACACTGCCAAGCACGGGGAATGAGCCAGGTTAAAATTCAACCTTCTCCACCCCTTTTGGTGGCAATGCCAGGTCCAAGTGTTTGTAGAAAGCAAATGCTGAAGGTTAACTTCAACTGACCTCTTCCTTCCACCCTCCCAGACAATGCAGACTCCACATATGCTCAATTAACAAACCTAAACCCATGAGAAGGATTTTATGTTTGGAGACCTAAGGGCCAGGTAGCTCTTGCTGTAGCCATGTTTCATGAAGTACTCTCAAAGTTCAACATCAGCACAGACTAACTCTCTTATCTGACCAAAGAGAGTAAAAATTTATCTGTGGGAAAATGCAAAACTTTCCACCAACAGCTCAAAAAAAGAAAAGTTGTAATTTCATTTCTACTTTCACAAGAAGCGAAAAACATTTCTGAATTTCATAAGGAACTGCAACAAGCACTAGGGGAAAAATTAAGTCTTTGGTTTGCAAAGTATATTTCAAGTATAAAATAATATATAACAGCATTTTCTATACTGGTTTTGACCCCAGAGGGAGAAGAAGGGATGGTCGGTGTTCCCTTGCCTGTGTAAGTGCACCTGGAGTTATCACCCAGCATCTCACACGTCGCCTGTGCTTCATGAACACTTTTAGATGGGGTAAGACAGAGATTAATTCTTTAGTTTAGTTACTTTGACTGCAAAAGTGCAGCTTACAATCAGAATTATCTTTGTCATGCACTGGCAGGAAGACAGACAGCATGATTTAATAGGTCCTTCCATCTTTAGCTTGTGGATTCTATAAAATCACACAAAACCGCGCGGTCGACTTATACAAAGTGCTCCCAGCTGCGATAGTAACGAAGGGTAAACTCACTGGAATATGAAAGTTTGACAAGATTTATGTTTGCATCTTTGTAAAGAGACTGTGGTGCACCAGGCATGGCTGATTATTCACTTGACAGGGCTGTCACAGCCTACTGAACCTGCTCTAGGTTCCTGTAATAGTCAAGGTACAAGGAGAGAGTGAATTTGTTTTTCGGAGAGAGGAAAGGGCGGGGGGCAGGAGTTTGGTCATTTGGGTGCGAGCGTAGTCTAAACATTGCTTTTTTTAAAATGCTGCTGACCCGGGGGAAGTGGATGGTGCTCAGCACTTCCTTCCCACCTGCCTTGCTCTCCTCTCACACCACTTGTCAGCAGGAGGCTCCTCTCCTCAGTTTCCCCTCCAGGTACCTGTGACTGGTCCAGCAGCTCACACCTCCTCCCCGCATCCCCACATCCCCGCTCCCAGGGCACCTTCCTGAGGAAGAAACGAGGCTGCAGTTTGGCTCCCAGCGCTTCAGAAGCAGAGAAGCTTTGAATATCTGTGCAAAGAAGGTCTAAACCTGTGGGATCTGGCCAGGGCTGTCACACTAACCCACAGCGTGCCTCTGAACAGGGATGAGCTTTCCCTGCAGCTGGGCTTTGCACAGCTTTACTGCCTCCTTCCTCACCATTTCACATGCACGAGATGGATTTCGCTCACTCTCCACAACCATCTTGGCTACCAGACCTAACAAATGAACAACAAGGGCCAGTTGAACGCGAGCAGAGAGCCTGGTCTCGCCTGTGCAGTGACATTTCTCCAACCCAACAGAATGTGACACCGACTGGCAGCAAACACGGGCCCAGATTTCAGTGACAGCCATGGTTTGCACTGCTGGAAAGAGGCTGCACCCAAACTTTGCCTGCCACATGGTGGAAGACAAGGGCTTGCTTTGCAGAGCAAGCAGAAGGGCTTGCAAACACCCCAGAGAAGCTAAACAATAGATTAATTTGATTATCAAAGTCTCGCTTCAAGGACAAAGGTGGTTAATCAGAACCCAAGGCATTTCAACAGGGTATGGAGTCATCCCGGAGAGACCACAATTAACTCTTCATTTCTCCTCTGGCATGTAGGCCCGTGTTTTCCCTCCAGCTTTTCCAAGGCTAGGGGTCAGCCCACTGGAGAGCTGAGCCAGGCACTGCTCCAGCTCATGCTGCCATTTGAGTGAGCAGCCCCAAACCGCCAATGCTCTGGAGGCACCACTTGGCTCAGATGGGTCTTTGGGTCTCACAACGCAACAAACACCAGCAGGGGCAAACAGGAGCTTCTGCGTGGGGGCTTTAATTACCTTTCATTAAAAATAAGACTACTGACATGGTATAGATTCAACAGAGTCAAGCTCCATTTAGTAGCGCATGCAATTACAGGCACGTTCTCTGACACAAGATCCTGCCTGCTCCGAGAGCCTCCCATTTTACAAGCCTGAGTTGTGCTCCATCCTTCCATCTGCAGTTTCACTGCAGCCTCTCACATACACACACACATACACACACCCCCTCCCCATTTTCTCTTAGATAGGAAGGCAGTGGGACCAGGGATATGAAATTAGCATCAGATTTCTTTAGGAAAACATTTTAGCATTACCCAGGGAAGGCAGATGGGGGAGAAATAGGAACACGAGAGTAGAAAGGGAGCTAAATAAAGAGCAGTAGCGACTCCTGAGGGCAACGCGCAGGCTCGCCATGGTACTCACTCAGGCTGCCCAGCTGTCGAATGACATTTGCCAGGGTGATGTTGGTCACGCATTCCAGCTCGCTCGGAACGCTAGGCAACGTCTGACGGCACAGGTGCCTTGGCTCAATGTTCCTCGTTACTAACGGCATGGTGGACCTGCTTCAGGCACTGTTCTGAAAGATGAAAAACAACCCAAAAAAGAAACAGGAAAGGATTACTCAACCGCAAATTCCAGGCACACCAGAGCCATGGTGTTCGTTTTTCCTGCTCTCAAATGGCTTTATTTATAAGCCTTCTTTCCCCCCCTCCCCACCCTGAGAAAACTGGTTCATCAGAAATAAAGATCCTCCTGTTCTCTGACTTGCAGTGACAGCAGAGCCCCACCAGCCCAGGTACAGAGGCAGAGATGGAGAGCTCCACATCTTCGCCCACATTCCCAGCGCTGCTGGCAACGCCGCAGCCGTTGTTCCCTTCCTACCCATCCCTACC
Source organism: Oreocharis arfaki (assembly GCA_013398015.1). NCBI lineage: Eukaryota > Metazoa > Chordata > Aves > Passeriformes > Paramythiidae > Oreocharis > Oreocharis arfaki. The sequence continues at coordinate 23,507 of VZRR01002224.1, forward strand.
GGATAGGGCTCCCGCCTCCCGCGCTCACACAGCGCCTGGCGTGACTCTTAGGAACTCCTCTTCAGAAACATTTCAAACTTGCAATCAATAGTTGCTTAAACCGAGCAGATGAAGACAGGAGATGTTATTATACAAAAAAAGAAAGAACAAAACAGCTTCTCCCAGCACGCCAAAGCACGTGTGGTGCCTCCCTCCTGGAACAACAGGAAGCGCTTGCAGCTGACCAGGAAACTTTCTGGTGACTGTTCCTTATCCTGCAGGCTGCACCCCTCTTCCCTTGGGAAATCCCCCGGGGATGAGGTTTACACTGGACCATTGTTTTTATGCTAGAGCAGTTTAAGGTTGAGGGAGCTCTAATCAGGATGCAGGACTGGAGTGTGCTCAGAAACAAGTCAGGATTGATTGTACAAGAGGCAGGACAAACTTCCAGTTCTTTAAAAAACTAATAAAATAAAAACCCTGAAGAAAACCTAAGTGTCCGGAAGTTATGCTTTGGACAGAAAACGCTTTTATGTGCAGGTCAGTGCCTTGAACTAACAAAAATCTCCTTTGCTAACGGGCCCGAACGTTGAGGCATCTAACAGCTCCCTCCTAGACTGCCCAGCTCCAAGAGGGACATGGAAGCCTGGGTGACCAGCTCACTACAGGGAGCATCGTACATGCCTGAAATCTTTAGGACTAAGTGAAAGCAAATACATCCCAAGTTCTTGATTAATTTAGAAGGGGAAAGAATCACTTTTCTAGGTCAGCTGAGGAACAACCCAAGAGAAGCAGGCAGCTCCCATGTGATAGGCATGAGGATCTGCTAGGGCTGGGTGTAAAAATAAAACAGGAAGCGAACAGCTTGGGGAACATGGCTTCCTGTCACCACCAGCAAAAAACCAAGAACCATAAAAAATCAGCTGTTTGCTCTTGACTTTGAGCCACCCTTTGATAGTCTCTGTGGCAGCTGGCAGCTTATCTTTGAGGTCCAGGAGTCCTTCCTGGATGCTTTTCTATCAGGGTGTTAAAGAGGAAGAAGTGGGCATTATCCCTCCTAATTACCTCACAAGCCAGATTTTGAATTGCTAAATTTGACCCATTAAGGCAGAGGAGTTCAAGAGCCGCAGCACCGGGCGCTGGGATATCTCCCAGACAAGCAGATGTAGGTTGCTACCATTTTGCAGCGCCTCTACACGAGGGATTTCACAGCATCTCAGAACGCCAGGACGGTTTGGGTTGGAAGGAACCTTAAAGCTCATCCTGTTCCAACCTCCTGCCCTGAGACCAGGCTGCACAGAAAGGGTCCCCAAAACTGAGCACCTTATGGAACAGGGGAGTGAGATCTGTGTCCAAATAAACAAAAGCAAGACCCTCCGAGGATCGAGTCCGTGTTGTTTTTCCCCGTGTCCACTGCAGCCATCAGTAACTGCCAGGATATTCAAAGAACGGGGTGAACTAAGGAAGGGCTCTGACCTTCCCTTCCCAACACCCCGTGTTTTATTGATTCCAGCCCAAGCCCTACAATCTTTTGTCAGCTTTAGTGCTTCATGCCAGACAAACTTTCCCAGCTCCCCCCAGACTGCAGTCTGCACCAACAAGCAGCTCTCATAAACAAGGCAGCATTTGCAGGCTGCCTGCATCCAGCTTCTCCCCTGTGCTTCCCCAGGGCTCGGCCAGGGAGCACACACGGTGGGATCTGCAGAGATGGAGTGGACAGCCTGGCTGGAAACCTTCCAAGGTGGAGGACAGACAGAAGGAAAACAGCAAGAGGAAAAATAAGCCTGGAAGTGAGGGATGAGATGTGAGTGTACTGTATAAAAGGAGACAAAAAAACCCCCAAGATGATGGGTAGCATGGTTGGATAAATGCAGGTAGCACTGATCTCTGCAAGGATGGGGAAATCAGGGCAGAAAATGGGAGTAATGCCTCAAATACCAACAAAAAAAGGCTCTGGATACGTTGCCTGTATATAGTCCCCCCGAAAGTGTTTGCCTTCAAAGCATGTTTTGAACGTAAAAGCAAGGAGTAGTGGTGAGAACCGCTTTTTCAAAAAGAAAAAACTAAGGTAGAGCAGATGTACAGCACAAATTTGCAGTGGTGCAAGACAGCAGAGATAAAGGCTAAGAAAAAGACTCCCTTTATAGCCCAGGTCACCCTGCCAGCCACCCCCACCCTCCCGGCCACACTCCACTTCAGAAGGAGAGTTTTGCCCTCATGATCGCAACAGCAGCGCTTCCCAAGGCCACGGGGGACAGCTCTGCTGCCCCTAAACCCAGTCAGGATGCAGAAACCTAAGGGATTAAATTAACCCTGTGGAGCATCAGAGACGATCAAGGCAGGAAAGGCAGGATGGGCTGTGGACAACCACCCTGTTCTCCCAGCAGCTTTTGGGTAAGAGGCATTTTAAAGCAAAAATTCCTCTCTTTCAAGCAGAAGGACAGGAGCTTCAAGATTTTATGAAGGAAATCTGGGAGCTGCAAAAAGAGCAGATGATGCTCCCACAAGAACATTGTTAGACCTTGCTTTTTCCTGGAGTGTTTGGAGGGTAGGGATAGAGATAACAGCTAATGGGCTCCTGTAAAACCTTCATGCCTCGTGAGTAGGTGGGACAAAGATTAATAGTGTGGATTGGAAAATAAGTGGTGTATTTCAAAAGCAGGAGTCAGGTAGGGCAGAAAACCAGGTGTGGAGAAGGGACAAGGTATGAGGAGAGCAAAGGGGGAAGGAGGAAGAGGAAGCAAAACACTGGAGGCAGCGCAAGGCATGAGCTGGGGGCAGGGAGGAGACAGAAAATGAAAGAAGGGCCAGAGCTGAAAAAGCTTTCTGGGAGGCTCGTGCTGTTATTCTTTAGGAGAGTCATTAAGGAGGCGATTGACAGCACAGTGCCAAGCACAGGCCATCCAGAACCGCTTCACTTTCCGTGCTCAGGGCATGACAGCACAGCAGAATTCCACCCCGGCTGGCCAGCCTGGTCATCAGGCATTAGTCACTGTCACACAGTGACCGCAGACCATATATTATAACTAAATCCTACCATTCAGATGCAACTTAAATGAATTGCAAGGCCGAAAATCCTTATCTTAGGGGCAAAGATAAGCGTTTCCATTTGCTTATGAATGCTGGAGATTAGATTTGTTGCAGAAGTAGAGTTTTGGGGTGCAAACATGTTTTTTAAAGAAGCTGCAAGAACGACATGGGCACAGAGGACCTGCCCTGATCCCTGTGTAACAGGAGAGGAGATCAAGTATGTTAGAAGTAAAAGGAAACTGCCTCCAGAAACAGAAAACTCTGCAACAGATTTCTAATGAATATGGAAAACAAAGAAAGGCATCAAATTGAAACACAGTGCGAGGGAAGAAGTTCAGTGATCTCTGCTGGCTGGGAGAGCCGTAAGGAAAATCCACAAACCCTGCTGCATCAATCCACATTCGAAAGGCTCATCCTCCCAACCACCGTGCTTCACACCTTCCTAGAAACAAGGAAACAAATGATTTTCCTCTCCCACTTGAACCAGACCCTTCCTACCTGCTCCCAAGCACTTCCTCTGAAGCCTCCAAGTCATGACTTGAATCACAGAAGGCTCCAAGCCTTATTGTGACGGCAGTGACTAAAAGCCAAACCATCTGAAAAGCCCAGCTTCGCCCCGCCGCTCCTTTCCCCTTTCTGCCCCACCTCCAGCCGGGCATTGCCAGCATTCCTCATAATTTCCCTCTCCCAAAATGCTTACGCAGGCGCTGCCGAGCCCTGGCCTGCTCCAGCTAAGAAAAAAGTTTGCTGAGCACAAAAAAGCCCTGGAAGCTGAACTCACTGCTCCTATGTTCCTACTGATCCTCCAGCCACAACTGGCACCTTGTTTCCAGGATTCACCAGGATTTTGCTCCCCATCGTCCTTCCCGACAACTCCTGTCCTTTCTCACTGCACACATCACGGTCTTGGACACCTCACGTTTTTCCAAGAAAGCAGGATCCACGCGCAGAGCTTCCTCCCATGGCTGCTGATCTGACACCCTGCTCCTGCCACAATAAGCTCTCACCTTGAACGTCCCGCTCACCGGTTTTTAAGAGGATTCTGACTTTGGCAATTAGTTCTGTAAATACTCTTGGGCGCTGGGGAACAAGCGTGGCCCAGCGCAGCCTCGAAAAGGGGGAAAATTTGTGACTTGCAATTCTTGCCTTTCCGAATCCAGCACTTTAAGCAAAGCTGAGGTAAATCCAAGATAAGCGTGCTGCTCCAAGATTTCTTATCAGCAAGCCATCGACCGCTCTCCGCATGAGCTCTGCTGCAGCAGATCACTCAGGAATCCCAGTTCTGGATTAGAATCAAGTGCAATTGGTTTGCTTCAAACAAGAACTGCAAGTCCCTAAACCCCTCACACAAAGCTGCATCTTATTGACTATTTTTAATAAATAGGGCTGGCACAGTAAAATTGAACAATTGTTAGGAACAATAAAGGAGACAGACTTTGATTACAACTATTGAGAAGCAATACAGGGATGTTTTAGGATTGAGTATTTGCTTTCCAAGGCGAGTTCTGTCAACTGAAAACAGCAACTCGGAGCAAACACTCCTTAACAAGCGGTTTGGAGCAGAGCAGAAAACAGCACTGCACAGCAAGAGAGGAAACAGACCTGGTTTTTGGGATTTTTTTTTGTAGAGCAGGCAGATAGCACAGTCACCGTGGTGGTGCAGAGAAGGCAGGCAGGACTCCAAGGCGAGCCCTGCGGATGCAACGCACACAAAGAGCTGTAAATAACAGGTGAGTCGGAGGGAGAGATCTGGCAAGGTTCTCCTCACTGGTATTTGACCAGTTAGCATAGCGTTAGTGGGAGTCACCTGGGTAATTCCCCGCTCAATGTGACACACAACCTCTTAGATCAGGGACCATCTGCAAATAAATCTGGACCCCAGCAGTGAGATCATCTGTCATAGTGTCTGGTGTAGCACAAAGCACCTAAGGAAGGCAGAGCGCTTTTTTTGGGGAAGGGAAGGGAATTTAGGCTTGATTTCCAAGTACGTCAGGGTGACACCACCCTGCCCTCGGCAGGGCTTACAAAATCCTCTGCCTGGACACAAACAGTCAAGGAGACCAAGCCTTCAGCTAAGGGCTTTGGAGAGCTGCCTCTAGGAGTGCCCATCGGGAGATTAGACACACCAGCAGGTTTGGGAATGAGGGGGAAAGGAGATAATCAGATCTGAAATTCCCATCAGTAAGAACTAAGACTTAACTCAGTCGCTTGCCAACGCAGACCGACTGTTCTTTCTAATGTCTGTGACAACTCTGCTTCAAATTTCAAGCTTCTCTCAGCAGTAACTACTCCCCCATGTAGCTGTAATGGCCAGAAAGAGACTGGCTTTTATGTAACCCCAAAAGACTTGCAGAAAGGGAAGCAGCAGCCACACACACACACACAGAGGGAGAACTGAGAGGGGAAAAAAAAACCAGCAGAAGGCTCTGCTGAGTGCTCAGGGCTATATCCAAGCTCACAATGCAGCCACAGAGAAGTGGGATGCGGCAATCAGAAATGCTCCAGTTCCGCGCTCGGAGAGAGACCCAGCAATCAGTGCTGCATCCGAGCAATAGGGAGCGAAATTATAGAGCAAACTGCCATGTGATGCCACAAACTACTCCATCCCGCCAGCTGTAACAAGTATTCATTCCCAAAAACGCGTCACAGGCTCATCTGTCATTACCAGCCCAGCCTGCCAGCAGCTGAGCAGGAGTCAGCAGCGAAGGGCAGCTGCAGGGCTGCTTCCTTTCACAGTGGTCTATTCTCCCAAAACACCACAGGGGAGGCGGACGGGTAAAACCCCCCCGGGCGCAGGGGAAAACAGTGCCCACCATCTCTCAGCAGCCGGTGGGATGGGAGGCACAGGCTGTGTTTTCACCCACCATCACACAAAAGCTCTCCTGAACCAGGATCTACTGAAAATCCTGGTTCTGGGAGAACACGCTCAGCCGATCACAAAACCCCCGTGTGGATTAATAACGCACTTCAATCACCGAGGGGAGAACTTTGCAGGCCCCATCTGCCGGCGTTACGAAAGAGAAATGTTTGGGCAATAACGTGGGGCAAGAGCAGCACTGTCCTTTTCCACAGCCATGTTCCAACGCTGGGAACGTCAGCCCTGATCCCACAGCATAACGGGGATTGTACAGCCTGGAGTCCTTGAGACAACAAACATCCAGCCTGCTCCAATCCCAGAGTAAAAATACTCTTTTTTTTTTCTCCCCTGCCTTCCCCCCCCACCATCCCTCCAGTCTGCTGGCTCTGAAAAATGCAAAAGAGGCTCAGAAAGCCATTTTCTGCGTTTTTTTTGTCTGGCTCATGCATTATCATCATCATTTACTGCCCTCAAGGGGATTGCACAGGTGTGACTGAAAATTTGGCTCTTCCTTTTAAACTTTTTGTTATCAGCTTTGCTGAAGATGATCTTGCTGGAATAAATACCAGGCTGCTCTCCTGGAGAGGGACTCGCCTTCAGAGCTGTTGTCAGAAATCAGGCTGGGGGTGGAAGGCTGGGGATGTCACTAATGGGGAACGTACAGATCCTCCTGGCTTCTGCTGGAGTGCTCATACAACCAGCAGTTTGACCTAGACTTTTACTTTTTTAATTCCTAAGAAACAAACCATTGCACTAATTAATGTTTCCATTCATTTAGCTGAAAAACAAGTCAAACAAAGAGGGTCACCTGGTGTTCCTATCAATACCTGACTAGGATACAGGCAGAACAAACACATTTAAATAAAACTCTAGAAGAGATGTGACAAGAGAAAGGCAGTTTAGCTCAATTAAAGAGAGCTGTCACAGGGATTTGATTCTCAGAATACAGAACTATTGATTAAACAGGAATTAAAGCTCCAGAACAGAAAGGTTTCAAGGTCTTTGCTGTGAGGGTATACATCAGGAGGGAGAGGCAGGGCTCCTTCAGCGCCACAAGAGCTCTGGCTTTGTTGCTTCCTAGGAAACAGGAGCAGCAAAGGGAGCAGAATGCTCTCTACTAAACCTGTGAATAATTTGGGCAAGGATACAAGGTCAGTGACAACACAGAGTGTCGTCACGACTGTCAATCAACAGGTAGCTTTGGTGTACCTTGGTGTTGGAAACCCCCGACAGTTCTAAAACATTTCAGGAGTATGTGGGGAGAGGCCTGGGCAGGTTTCAGTCCTAGAATCTCACAATCCTAGAATGGTTTGGGTTGGAAAGGGCCTTAAAAACCGTCTCGTCCCACCCCCTGCCATGGCAAGGACCCCTCCCCCTGCCCCAAGTTGCTCCAAGCCCCGTCCAGCCTGGCCTTGGGCACTTCCAGGGATGGGGCAGCCACAGCTGCTCTGGGCACCCTGTGCCAGGGCCTCCCCACCCTCACAGGAAAGAACTCCTTCCCAATATCCCATCTATCCTTGTCCTCTGGCAGTGGGAAGCCATTTCCCCTTGTCCAAAGACCCTCTTCGGCTCTCCTGGAGCCCCTTTAGGCACTGCAGTGCCTAAGGTCTCCCTGGGGCCTTCTCCAGGCTGGACATTCCCAGCTGTGCCAGCCTGTCCCCAGAGCAGAGGGGCTCCAGCCCCCAGAGCACCTCTGGACTCGCTCCAGCAGGTCCATGTCCTTCCTGTGCTGAGCACCCCAGAGCTGGAGGCAGCACTGCAGGTCACCAGGGCGCGACAGAGGGGCAGAATTTTCCAAGCCTCAAAGCCTGTAACAGCGCTGAATTCCCTTCAAAGGGTCTTGACTAGAAGAGACACCGCGTAGGTGGGAAGGCAGGCGGTGCCCCTGCCCGCAGCTCCCCGCGGAGCTCCTGCAGGAGCCCCTGGCCGCGGGAATGCCGGCGCACCAGCCCAGCCCCGCTGCTGAGCCCCGGCCTCAATTCCTGCTAATGAGCACAGCGGCTTTGCTTCCTCTGCTTCCCACCAGCCTCCCCAGCCGGAGGAAAGGCTTGTGCCTGTCGCACTAACAAAGCCCGGCTCACAATACAGCAGCACATTCTCATTCCTGGGCAGCGCTCGGTAATTAACATGGAAAGAGAGGGTGTGCTTTTTTCCCCCTAAATGACTTATTCGTTAAGTTCGAGCATATTTTAACCTTCCTTTTCAGCAGATAAACTCTGTCTCATTTGCAGCTAAGCTCAGCCTTCCCTTCTTTGCCACACACTAAACTATTTTGATTAATGAAAGAGTAGGAACAAACCAGTTCCAAGTGTTTTCTATAGAGCTCAACTGCTCTTTCAGTTTCAACTCACGCCTAGATAATTATATCACAGCTCTGAGTGCCCCCACCCTTCTGCTGCACTTGGGGAATACTGGAAAGATAAGTCTTTTCTTAATTATTAAATGTAAATAGCTCATTAAATATAATCCAATTACTTTAATTGTAAGAAAAAGGAAGTAATTACAATATGTACATGTATTCTTGCCTGAACAGTTTTAATATCTTAAATGAATCTTTGCAGCATTAATATTTTAAGTCAACCTTTGACACGAGGGGAGAGAGAAAAAAAAAGACATTGACTCCCTGATACTTTCCAGAAGTGTTACATCTGCTGGGATTTCGGTCACAAGAAACCAAGAGAACGGCCTTGAGCATCTAAATCAAAATGGTTTATAAACAGCATCTTAATAAAGCCAAAATAATACACAGGCTTTCCATTGTGGAGGGAAAAAAATAAATACATAAACACGATGCCATGTGAAGAGCCTGAATATGCTTTTGGGATCTCAGGAGCCCAGCAAGACGGGCACTACTGTGAACTCGGGAGAACAGGCAAGATCCCATCACACCAGTACCAAAAACCACCACACATCTGGGATTTTCCTGGCAGTTCTCCTTCCCTACACCTACAGTTTGTCCTGTTCAAGGCTGGGAAGAGGAACCAGGGCTGGGGGAGAAGGGGCCCGCTCCACATCTGGGATTACCCAGCTCTTCCGTGGCAGCGTCCAGTGAGGTGATCCTACAGAAATGCTGAATGCAGGGTCTGTGTGTGCACAAGCCATCTGTGCAACGCACAGGCACGGCACAGGATCCCAGGCTGCCATTTGGGATTTGCAGGCAGAGCTGCAGGAAGCTGCGAGGAGCAGTCCTCTGGTTTTGCTCAACAGCATGACAATCCCTGGACTCACTTTCTCCATCCCTGCAGCCAGCGGGACCGAACAACCTTCCAGCAGACTCCAGCAAGGCCCCACTGCTTCGGTCAGCCCCCCTGGTCTGACAGAGCGGGGTCAGGTTTCAGCTTGGCTGTGGTGACAGATGCCTGTGAAATCTCCTTGGGACAGGCAGAAAAATATTCGGTTTAAACTGCAGTTGTTTCCATTTTGCATGTTCTGAGCCCAGCAGTGATCTCACCTTATGTAATCTCCAGTGCAAACTCCAGGATCTGGACCATGCAAAACTGTTTCAGGGTGTCTGAAACCATAAAACCCCAGAATGGTTTGGGTTGGAAAAGGTCTTAAAGACCATCTCGTTCCACCCCCTGCCATGACAGGGCCACCTTCCGCTAGACCACTCCAATCCATGTCCAACTTGGCCTCGGACACTTTCAGGGAAGGGGCAGCCACAGCTGCTCTGGGCAGCCTGTGCTGGGGCCTCCCCACCCTCAGAAGGAAGGATTTCTTCCCAAAATCTAACCTAAACCTGTTCTTACAGTTTGAGGCCATTTCCCCCGGTACCATCCTCCAGGCCCTTATCCCCAGTCCCTCTCCAGTTTCCTTGGAGCCCCTTTAGGCCCTGGAAGGGGCTCTGAGGTCTCCCTGGAGCCTCCCCTTCTCCAGGTGAACACCCCCAGCTCTCCCAGCCTGTCTCCAGAGCAGAGGGGCTCCAGCCCTCAGAGCATCTCCACGGCCTCCTCTGGATGTGCTCCAGCAGCTCCATGTCTTTCTTGCGTTGGGGGCCCAGAGCTGGATGCAGTACACCAGATACCAGAGTAGAGGGGGAACCATCACTTTACTGAACTGATCTTTTTGGGAAAAGAGAGAGTAGACCGTATTAGGGATGCTAAGGATGCAGGCCGTTCTAGCCAAGCTTACCACAAGGTCTGTAATAAGCTGCTTTATGGAAACCTCTCATGTGAAGCCAGCCCCTAGATGTAACCTCCTTGATACAATATTGAATTCTCAATAGCAACCAAAAGGCTATTTTGTATAAGTTAATTACAGCCGTTTTTAATTTAGCTTGCAGAAGGGAAGCGGCCAGTGATTTCATGCTGCCCTAGACAGAAGGTAAAGGTTTTCCACAAGCTGTGTTTATAGCTCTATGCTTTCCTCCAGCAAAGCACCGGCTCCGCAGCTGCTGGTATTGAAAGAACAGGATCTGGGTGTGTGCATGGTTCTCTCTCGCCTGGTCGGGTTTTTTTTGCAGCTGCAAGGCCAAACCCATACGAGTGCGTGTGTGCTTTTTCTTACGGTGACAAAGGCAGGGTGCCTGAAAGGGAACTCACTTCCGCTCTGGCAAGCACTCAACCAACTATTTGCTGGGCTAAGGGGTGGTCGGGGAACTTTCACCCACCCATTCAGCCAAGGCCGCTATTCCCCCTCCCTCCCAATTAAACCCCATTTTTTGCACTCCATGCATGAACTGCAGCCACACCAATACATCAGATATTGTGGCTGATAGCCTCCTCTGAATGCCACTTAAAGCCCTCCAGTGCGGAGCGCTCTGAAAGCAAAGCATCGCTCATTCTTTGAGCGACAGAAGGAGACTTCTGCTACAGAGAGACCTGAAGTAAGACTCTAAGTAGTAGGAAAAGGGCATCCAGAGAAAGAGGAAATGAGAAATTAAAACCACATTCAATCTTATTAGTGGTAATACAATAGGTCAACAAGAGTACTTTGCACAACTCCACAGCATGGGAACAATTTATGCAGAACTCGGAGCAGTGACACCAGTGAGTCTGGCATTTACCGAAACCAGCAAATTTTGTCAGCACTATTTTAAAGTGCCCAGCTGGGAGGGGAGAGGGCTGGAGGGGGATAGTGCCTCCATGCCTTGCAAGAGAGTACACTTAGGAGAGGAGAATGTGAGGAATACCCCCCCTCCTCTTTTTCCATTTGAAACATTTTCTCTCTCAAGGGATTTCCAGCATCTTATGAGCACAGCCTCTTTGAAGTGCTGCAAAGTGGCATTGCTCATCATTTCAGTAATGATAGTAAATAAGCTCCAGTATTTTGTTGATCCTTTTCCTTTTGCTTTACAAACAAAAGGTCAGAGTCATTAGCCCAGTTTGATGAGTGGGGAGAAATGGAGGCTTGGAAGAGGCAGGTCGCTCTGGAACACCATTGGGAACATCAGTGAATGAAGAAGACAAGTCACAGCACTTAGGGACAGCCACGCTGGATCATCCAGCCTCCCCATACCCCATGTACTCTCTCCACCATGGCTGGGTACCAGACGCAGCAAGAGAAGAGCGTGGGAACAATGCAAGCACGGAGCAAGAGTTCTCCCTGCCTTTCCATGCTGCAGCACCCCATTGCACCCTGAGACCACGTGGAAACAAACGCTACCATTTAACTGTCCTTCACGGATTTCACTTCCATAAACTCATCTGATCAGTTCCTCAACTCATCTGAACAGGGCATCCATGAGATCCTGAGGCAGCAAATCCCATATTTATCACGTTAGGTGAAAAGACACTTCCTTTTATGCCCTTCACTTCACAATTAGGTGATTTTTCATCTCAAATCTGTGTGGCTTTGCTTCACAAAGGAGTTGTTCAAATAAATTCATCACCACTCATATAAAAAAAGCCCTTCTGAGCAGAGGGTTGCATCTTCAAGGCCAGGTTGGATGGGACTTGGAGCACCCTGGTCTATGGAAGCTGTCCCTGCCCATGGCACAGGGGTGGAACAAGATGAGCTTTAAGGCCCCTTCCAACCCAAACTGTTCTGGGTTCTGTGATCAGACACAAGAGAAGTGCTCACTTCTTATGGAGCACTTTCAGCATAAACCAAACTAATAACTCATGGTTTAGGTTTGATTTACAGCAGCAGGGAGAACAAACCATTTTTAGTGGCCAGCTCTGTGTCTGACCCATTCTGGACTGCGCACTGCTTCCAGCAGTAATGCAGGAGAACCCAAACCTCACAAACAAGTCACCAGTGACCTGGGAACAGCTCACCTGAAGCAGTGACACAGCAACAGCCTCCCGGGCAGAACTTCCAGCCCTCAAGAACCAATGCCAACTGCTGCTGCCTCACAGGCATCTCCTGCCTTCCTCTCTCAGCATCACAGCATCCCTTAAAGCACCACTTCTCCCCAAAAAGAGTCTGGGATACTGCAGTGGAAGAGAAGATGACACAGAAGGCACTGAAGGAACAGAGCAGGTCACCACCGACCCATTTGTGAGAGACCCATCGAGCTTCCTGGTGCTTTAAATTCCTTCATCAAAGCCCCCCGGCAGATGCATATTTGAGATATCTGAGCTCCACCACTTCTCCAGTAGCAACCTAACACCAGAGAGCTTTCCCGCAATTTCAGGAATTAGGGTAGGATCTAGACAAACTATTTCCCAGGCCCATTACTGTGGGGAAGGAGCTGGGACGGAGAATGTGATTAACAGCTCACGCTGCTTGCTTGAGAAAGTAACATGGAAGTTCACATTTAAGTTCTTCTGGGAAGGGACCGCCGCTCCTGCTGCCTCCCAGGCAGGGAAAAAAATATCCTGCAAACCTTCAGATGGGAAAAGAAATGTCACATAAATGAGAACTAGGCCTGAATCTGATCACCTTCTACCAAGCACTCCCTTCACAGCGAAGCCTGATCTGCCTCCCCTCCTCAAAAAAGAACCAACACGTCTTTTTATTACACAGAGTTGCAGAAATACAAAAGGAAGTAAATGTCACCAGGGTGGTTCTGTTCTGAGTAGTCATTTGCTTATTACCCAGAAGCCATTGCCACACGCCTTTTTTTAATCCTGTGTTTATAAATACCTAAAGTATTTAAATAAATGTTAATCTGCGGTAACTAAGGCCCTGATCTCACAAATATTTATCCTTGCACAGCGAGAATAAACACTCAAATACACAAATTTCTTACTACGGATCCCATTTCAGCCAGAGTGTTGTTGAAAACAGTAACACACCAGAAGACAGGCTGGGAAAATAGCTGCATTTTGCCTTCCTGGGTTTTCACAGTGTGTCACTTTTGGGTTGTTTCCTGTGCATTTGCTGCAGAAACTGCACAAAGGAGCAAGGGCAGAGCTGAGCCACGGGACAGGGCCTGTTGTGGCTGCTAGAACCCTCAGAAGGAGCTTTTGGCGGTGTTTTTTCCTGGTGTCCCATTCCGCGCGAGGACAGCAGGAACTTTATCCGCAGCACATGCAAACACAATCGCTATTCAATCCCTTTCCTGGTTTGTGACTGACTCATGAGCAACGTATTTTGCTCAGCTGAATGACCAAGGGCTCAGTATTATCATCAAACCAAGCAGAGGCAAACCCCAAACCTTGCATTTAAAGTTATTAAATATTTTGAGTCCAGAAAACCCACAGACGGAAATTATCTAAAAGGATTAAAGCCAAGCCTTAACACTCGCTGAAATCTTCTTTATTACAATCTGTCAAAGAAAACCTGATTTTTTGAAAAACATTAATCCCACCAACCTTTGTTCTTCTATCACTGCAAAAAATATAAAAAAATAAACCCAGGAGAGGGATTTGTTGCTGTAACTTTATGCACATGAGGCAATCACTGAAGTTTTAACCCCTCCACCCACACGCCGCGATTATCTAACCTTGGTGAATGAAATCAACTTTTCCTAGACCAGCCCTGAAGAATGAGATATATTCAAAGCACGCTGAGAAACTGGGTTGGGACTGATCAGAAGGGTTGTATTCCTTGTCATGAATCACTGTCTGCAAATACCTTCTGAGTTGTAACTCACAAAAATACACCATTTCTGTGTGGTGTGTCACATTAGTCATAGGGAAAGCAGCTTTACACTGGCATGAGCCATCAGAAAGATTTTATTTCTTTAAATTAAAGTAACAGAATTTGGGACATTAACTTCTGGATCTCATTACCAGACAAGACAAAAAAATTATCACAGTTCTTTTTAAAACCAGTGGAAAATACACAGTTTAGGGAAAAGTTTACATTGAGTTCACCCCTGGAAGTTTATCCTCCTACAGTGCACTCTTAGAAAGCTTCACCTCATCTCAGGTGGGCTACAAGGGAGCTGCTGTACCCACTCCTCCAGGCTTTACATCGTGCAGAAATCAAGGCTTTGGAAGGTAAATCCCACAAAGTCTGATCCCACCATCACCAACACACCCAGGAATAACAGTGACAACTGCAGCTCGAGCCAGGATCAGTGTCAGGCGGCTCTTGCAAGCTCAGGTCATGCTCTGTCACTCAAACTTCATGTTTTGAAGCACATTCCTTAAAAAGAAATAAACCCCCCAAAGCGCACAGAACTCTGCCCCGCTGCTGGGATAGCGCTCCTGCCTGCCTCTGGATGCGAGGGGGATTCAGAGGCACTCTCTGGACATGCTGGCTGTGCTCTCGCGGGGAGATGCTGGCTCTGGTTTGTTTTTAACTCAGTTTGGGATTAAACCACGGGTCGGTTTCTACGGCAAAACCCACTCAAGGTCAGCAAGGGACAAATCCGAACGAGAAGTGTCGCAACGCAGCGTTCTGAATTCCTGCAGTGCTTAGCAGCAACTGATTCTGCAGATGTTGAAAATGGGTGGAAAACGTAACTACTGCCCTTCCTCATGTGACTGAGTGTGCAAGACTCGGTACTTCCCATAAAGTGGGACTTCCCAGGTCTGTGGAAGGTGTCCCTGCCCATGGAGGGGGTGGAATGAGATAGTCTTTAAGGTCCCTTCCAAACCGTTCCATGATTCTATAAAAGCAGCATTTTTGCAACAGTTTTGTCTCAGGGAAGCACATCCGTACCCCTCCACTGGCTTCCCACATCTTTTAATTTCAACTTCTCCCTCTCACGAGTCTTCAGGAAGGACACAAAAGTGTGAGGGTTACAGAGGGCTCCATCAATTATGACTCTGCCTGCAGCTGATGTATCTAACAGAAGTTTTTTTTAATCATTATTAGTAGAATTTCACATCCACCAGCATCTGCAGTGCTGAAAGATTTAAGACTTTTGTTTCCTAGTGCTGAACTCCCAGCATTAGCACATCCCTCAGCCCCACCAGTGCTCTGACCTATGGAGAGGTGCCCAATTCTGTTGTTGCTACTAAAGAAAGCAAAAGAGCAATGCCAAACGTGAAACTCTGACAGGGAAATAAAAAATCCTACCACAGGAACGTCCTTGAGGTCAAGTGACAGCTAACAGGGAGAAGCTGCACTCCTTACCTTTCTCCAGACTATGTGTATCCCAAAGTAACCCCAACACAACCTAAATGCTGGTGAGGTACAACCACAAGGACATTCCCTAATAACTTATTTCTTCTCAAGAAGAAATACGGTCTGAGGCCACCAGGAGGTCAGTGCACTAAACCAAACTATCCAACCATATCCCAAGCCTTTTCTCAGGGGAAAAAAAAAAATTCCCAAAGCACGCTACAACACCCACATGGGGTCACACCAAGTAGTTTTAGATTTTTATGCGCTGTGGATGGTTCATAGCCAAGGGGGTGACACACGCAACTCAAAGGGTTCCCAGACAGATCGAGGGGTGCACCCAGGAGTGGGGCTGGAAAATAGGAAGGAGGGAGAAGCTTCCTTCACTGAGCACCCAGCTCCCACCCAGACAGACTTTGGACACGGACACAGACAGGTTTTCACAAGTCTCAATGTCAAACTCAGGTAGCAAATGCGTGGAAAGGGAGGGATCCCCTCTGCTCCCCCAGCAGAGCCCCACTGCTCCCCCCTAAAAGGGACCTGCAGCACCCCCTTGTCTCCTGAGTCCCCAAGCGCTCCCCGCTATGCCAGACCTCTGTGACAACCCCAGCACGGCAGACACCGGCCAGGCCTCGGGAGAGCCCCGCAGGCGACATTTCCTTCACCCAGCACAGGGCTCTGAGCACCCCCGGGCAGCCGGCCCCTACACCCCAAATCCCCACAGGCCAGTCCGGCCCGGGTACACACCCCGCACCAAACCGCGGCCCCCGGGAGGGGCTGGGAAAGTGTCAGCCCGGGGATGGAGCCTCAGACCGGGACAGACCCCCCAAAACCCCCACCCAGGACCGCAGCAGCTATGCCTCACTATGTGGCAGGAAACATCAGCCGCCTCATACTAATAGCTCACTATTTGGCAAGGGCCTTGCGGCCCACTCCAGCGCCTCCACCTCTTTCCCGCGGGAAGAGACGGCTCGGGGAGGCTGGGGAGGCCCGCTCGCCCCTCTCGCACTCACCCTGTCCGCGGCTGTCCCCTCCGGGCCCCTGGGTTCACTACCACCAGGGCGGGCCGGCCCGCCCGTCCGCCATTCCACGACTCCCCCTC
>VZRR01002231.1:0-33047 GCA_013398015.1 Oreocharis arfaki
CAGAGCAGCTGCGGCTGCCCCACAGCTGGCCGTGTGCTCGGGCGGGTAGGACGGGCCAGGAAGCAGCGCGATGCTCGGGAAGTGTCGCTGCCCGTGGCGGGGCGGGACTGAAGGGACCGAAAGGCTCTCCGGGCCTGCCCCGCGGGGTCACGTGATCGGCTCGGCGTGGTGACGTCAGACGGCGGCGCGGTGACATCGGGCGGCAGCGGCGCGGCGGAGCCCGCCCGCTCCCAAGATGGCGTCGCTGCTGCAATCGGAGCGGGTGCTGTACCTGGTGCGCGGCGAGAAGGAGCTGCGGGCGCCGCTGCCGCAGCTGTACTTCTGCCGCTACTGCAGCGAGCTCCGCTCGCTCGAGTGCGTCTCGCACGAGGTAACGGCGGCCCGGCCGCGCCGCACCCGCGCACCGGGAGGGACTGGGCGGGAGCGGGCGGGACGATGCTCTCTCTGCGCGCACCGATTGGGTCGCTCTCCCGCCGCTCACTCTCTTTCTGCTTTGCTATTGGTTGTTGGCGCCTCTGGGGGGTGGGCGCAGCGCTGCACGGGGCGCGGCGATTGGCCGCGGGTGACGGATGGGGCGGTGCTTCGCCTTGGATTGGCTGTGTGCCGCTGTCCGTCGGTGGGGCTCGGGCTGTGATTGGTTGGGGCCGGCGCACAGGGGCGGCTTCCCCTTACGGGGGATGTGCCCCCCTGAACGGCCCCGGCTGGCGGAGGGGGGACCCCCCAAACCTCGGTGGGGCCCGAGCGTGGCCGCAGGGACTCCTCATCCCTCGGCGGGGCCCGGCCGGTTGGGTCAAGACACCGCCTCCCACACGCATCCCCATCGGGCCTGGCCGTTGAGGGGCAAGGCTCCCCCCCAGGCACACACCCTTCTGTCATGCGCTGCGATTTCTGCTGTGGAGGGGTTTTGGCTTGATAAATTCTCGTAATAAAATCGGTAGAACTGGTTTTGTGGAATCCTGGTTGAATTAAGAAATTGCAATAGGTTTGGAAAGCCTTGAAAGAATGACTATGCAGCCCAAATCTCAGAAGAGGCGTCTTTGAGGAAATGTTAAGGCCTCTGAAGAGTGGATTTGTGACCTGGCTGCATCCGTCCTGAATTCACTGTGGTGTCAGCACTGTGGTCATTGTCCGTATCTAATAATCAGTTTGCATGCCTCTTCAAGAAGGGGCCCCCAGTCTTGCTGCTGTTGTTTTAATTGACAGGATTTGTTGTGACAGTAGAGAGATTCAAAGCGTTTTCTGAAGTGTGTGTATATATCTGACCAGTGTAACTGCAAGGACAAAATAAACTTAGGTATAAATAGAGAATAAAATGTTAAAACCTGTTGCTCAAGCTGAAAAATGAGATTCTGGTAACTGCTAAAGGTCAACACCCAGCTGATCTTTTCCCATTTGCAAGGTGGAGTGGTTTAATCCATTCTGACTTACAAAACCTTCTGATTCATGTTAGGAAGGATCAGTATCTGCCTGAGATGGGCTAAGATTTTACATACAAAGAAGTGCCTCAAGCCTTCTGTTGTTTCACCCCTCTGCTGCCAGTCCTTGTTGGATTGTGTGGCAGTTTGGGGCTGTCTGGACAACACACACAGGTAACGTGTGTGATGTGACTGTGTCTTCTTTAGGTGGACTCTCACTACTGCCCCAGCTGCCTGGAAAACATGCCTTCAGCTGAAGCCAAGCTGAAAAAGAACAGGTAAAGTTGCTTTGTCTTTTTTTTTTTTTCATCAAAGCTTCCTATTTAAAACAGCCCCTTCCCATGTCCATCTGAAACTCTTCAAAAATTACATGGCTGCTTGTTATGTTTAAGTCTTTTTTGGGGTATAAGTGTCTTTCCATGAGGTGTCATGTGCTGTTCACTTTGGGTTTTTTTTGATGATCTGGTCTCACAATGCAAAGTGAGATATCTCAAAAATACAAAACGTATCACATTATGTTTCTCACTGCTGCTGCTCTTACTCTGACTCTGAATCCCTCACATTCCTGTGATGCCTCTGCTGCCCTTTTTTCCTCATTGCTGATGCCCAGGAGTTAAAGACCTGTTGGTTTAAGGCTGCTGTGGTTGTCAGGGGCGTTTCTCTCAGCCTGGGACCCTTCTCAGAGCCCTGCCTTGTTGTTTGCAGATGTGCCAACTGCTTTGACTGCCCCTGCTGCATGCACACCCTTTCCACACGGGCCACGAGCATCCCCGCGCCGCTGCCCGATGACCCGGCCAAGACCACCATGAAGAAAGCCTATTACCTGGCCTGTGGCTTCTGCCGCTGGACTTCCCGGGATGTTGGCATGGCAGACAAGTCTGTTGGTAAGGGGCAGTTGGTTAACTTGAGTTACAACACAAGCCCAGTTTGTGTTTTGAAGATAACAGATGATCCAATTAGTTCTTGACTGTGCTGTAGACTTGATATCTGTCTAGGATTGGAGTTGTAGTTGGAAATTCACAGGAGAGCTCTTTGTTGCTGAAGACTCCTCTGAAGAGCTGAGCTGAGTTAGTGAAATATGTGGACTATGTTAGTGGAATATGTGACCCACTTCCATGCCTGTATTACATGACTAGTGAGAAAACTGTCAAACTGTTTTAGTCAGTGCACTCTCCCCACAGCTGAGATCTTGTTTGTGTGCTTTCACAGTCTTTGAAGCTGCTCAGACCGACAGCATAAACATCTAATTTATTTTCCATCGCTTCCGTTCATTTAGACTTATTCCAGAGTTGCTAGTCAGTGTTTGAACTTGGCTTTTCTCTTCACAAGAGCACTAGAACAAAGCTTTCATCTATTTTTTTTGTTACGTGAGATGTACAGAAAATATCTGTCAGGCTCCCGAAATGGGGTTGAGTAGGCCAAGCAGATCCTCTGACTTCCAGTGTTGATGTGACTGAAAATGGAGCTGAGGATGCAGAGACAGCAGCATAATAATGAGACACACATATAAAGACTTGTACCTGCTGCTGAAGTGACTTCTGGGTGCAGTCCTGAGTATGTCTCAAACAGCATTTGTTTAAAAACACAATATAAAAGCTGTCAGAGCTCCTTCAGCCCAAGCCTGCCTGTGCAAAGCTTTCAGAGGTGTATATTTGCACAGATATGAACTTGAACAATTGCAAGGGTAGGTGTAGCAAAAATAGGGAATGTCATATTTTATAAATACCACCAAGATAGTTGAGTGTTGGGTGTGATTTCTGTGTGGGATCTGGAAACCTCCTGTGGACTTTGCTTTTTCTCTTCTCTTGTGCAGCGAGTGGTGGCTGGCAGGAGCCGGAGAATCCTCACACACAGAGGGTGAGTGAGCAGGAAAGCTGTGCTTGGGCTGAAATGCATCAGCCAGAAAAAACTGTTAGAGTGTCAGGCCCTCTCAATCACTTTTTCTGCATCTATATAATCCTTTAGATACCAGTTCCAGTTCCTAATCTGCACCTTGACTGAATTCAATGGAGGGAAGGCCTCTTAGAGGCTCCCCTGAGGATATCGCAGTATAAAATCTCCTTTTGAGAAGAAGCTCAGTTGAAACCATCCTATCTGATGGTGCTGTTAAAACACCACCGATGAATGTGCTGCGTATGTATGTGAAAAAAAGCTGTTTTCCAATCAAGAGTGTGTCCAGGATGTGGAAAACACAACTGCACCTTTAACACCCTTCCCTGTTACCCGTTAGGGCTCCGCTCTAAATGTGACCAGCCTCGGGGAGGGGGGAGAGGATGCTAAAGATGCTGTTTGCTCTGCCAATCCACATTGCTCAGTTTTGGCCACATGACGTTACTCTCTGCAGTCATGGCGAATTCATGAACAAAGTCTCAGTTGCTGAATTGCTGAGTGAGAATTGGACACTGCCCTCCAACACACGTCATTCCCAAGGGAGAGTCAAGTTATTCACCCACAGTGTGGGTTAAGACACTCAGTCTTCTTTAAGTATGTCCTGCACAATACAGCTGGTACTAGGAACAGAGTGACCCAAGTAGCAGGAGCACCAGCTAGCTCACAAGAAAATGCTGCAGCTGAGGTGACATTGCTCCCTGTTCCTTTTCCTCCCTCCAGATTAACAAACTGGTTGAGTACTACCAGCAGCTGGCTCAGAAGGAGAAGATCGAGCGAGACAGGAAGAAGCTGGTGCGACGCCGCAACTACGTTCCCCTGGCCTTCTCGGTGAGCTGCTTGTGCCGTCCTCTCAGAGCAGGAAAAGTGATCCACAGCAGCCTCAGCCTGCAAAATTAGATAGTTAGTATCACAGTAGGGCTGCCCAGCCTTGGCTAATTGAGGACGACGTGAAGAAAATGAGGCTTTCTTTAGGGATGAATAGTTTTACACTCATTACTGTGTATTACATTGACACTCTCTCTGATAGTCCTCCCCAGCAGTGCCAGAAGGGTTTACACTTGCCCTGCCAAGGAATGTGTTCTCTAGCAGTGAAATGCAATACAGCTGCAGCCACAGTGCCAGTGGCAGCTCTCTCTCAGGACAGTTCATCCCACAGCTCAATGCCAGATAGATCAGCATTGTCTGGCACTTCTCCGCATGAAATCTCTACTGAAATTAACCTTAAGACTGGTTGTGGCTTGAATGACTTGTTTATTGTACCTGGCAGGTAAATGCTCACTTTGTTTAGCTGGGTGACTGCATATGCTTGCTACTTCAATGAACTGTGCTTGCTCTGTGCCCTTGCTTGTGTCTTATGGCTGCATTTTTTGTCTCCGTTGCTACCTGCTGCTATTTTGGGGGCTCTCCACAGCAACACACTATACACGTAGTGGTAAGTCTTTTCACAGTTTCTGCTGGTGTTAAAGCTCTCATGGTACCGACAGAAGGGGAGTAAGAGATCTTGCACCCTGCCTCAGGGTCTCTGGCTTAGGTATGCCTAGAACAAAGAAAGCCTAACTCTTCAGAGGGTAACATTTGTTACAAAATATATTTTATGTTAGTTCGGAAACAGGGCTGACTCAGTGTCTTTGAGTAAGTATGGTACACTTGAAAAGCAGTCCTTCACCAAGCTTGGCTGAGACACAGCTGTCTGCTTGGCCAAGGCAAGTGCCTCTAACATTAATCATCTCATCCTTGAAAAATCAGCAGGGTAGCTGATGCTCACATTTCTCATTTGGTGAGAATTCAGGTTTTCAGCCCTGCCCAGAAGGAAGATGTCTGCCTCCAAGCACCCTGGGTACAGCTTAGCTGTAGAAAGCTGAGGAGTAGCTCAGCTGTTCATGGTGAGAGAGACTTGTAGGTAACGAGGCTTGTAGGAGAGTGAACCTTCCAGCTGCTTCAAGCAGTGCTACAGAGCCTTTCAGATGGATGCACAACCACATCAACCCACTTTTTTTGGCAGCTGAGCTCTCATTCTACACTACTTGACACGGAACTGCTCTGAAGAGAATATCCAGGGAAAATGTGTCAGTAGTGCAGGCTGGTGATTTGAGGAAGGAGCAAAAAGCTTTACAAGTGGTAGCCACACACATCTGTCTTTCCCCATCTACAATGCAGTGGGAATTGTTTGCTCCTTGCTAACAGTTTAAGCAGAAAAATGTATCTTAGGAAGCGTTGAATACCTTTTCCTTTTTGCTTTCCTTTGCTTGAACCCCCATGCTTGTCATGCAGCTCAAAGGATGAGTTTGCAGCAGGTCTTTCTGTCCTGTCAGGAAGCGGACCTGAGGGTGACAGTTCCTTTTTCCCTTGTAGGACAAATACGGCCTTGGAACGAGGCTTCAGCGCCAGAGGCCCGGAGCTCCCATCAGTGCCCTCGCTGGACTCTCGTGAGTCTCAGGGTTGGGGTTACTTGTGGGGGGAGGATTGGAGGCGTAGGCAAGAGAGCAGTAAAGCAGCTCTAGAAAGATGATAGGCCATTAAAAGATAGCACTGAGAGGAGATTTCTCCTTTTGAGCACTGGAGAGATGGCAGATCCTTGTGCGTCTCTCTGCTACAGCTCCAGCTGTTCTGCTTTCTCCTAAAGGGAACAAGTGGCTGCTCACACCCTTGTTGCCATTATTGTTGTGCAATCTCAGCTCTCACTGCCTTCTGTGCTATAATGCAGTTACTGCTGTTGCTGTCAGAGCACATGTGCCCTAGTTCATGACTGAGTTGTCCCTTATTTTGCTTTAGCCTGAAAGAAGGAGAAGATCAGAAGGAGATCAAGATCGAGCCAGCTGATGCAGTGGAAGAAGTGGAACCTCTTCCTGAGGATTACTACACAAGACCAATCAATCTGACAGAAGGTAAAACCTTAATATTCTGCCACTTTTTTGCCTTACTTTTTGTAACACGGGCATTGCCTACAAACTTGTGAAGTTCCTAATGACCAAAGTTTCTGGTCATTTTTATGCTGGGATTGAAACACTGGGAAATATGTGGCTTTTTAAATGGTAACTTTGAATGCAGCCTCAGCTTCATGTTGTACATGGAAAGCTCAGAGCCAGAAGGCCTGAAGGGTTATTTAATTTTCTTGCTGGCCTTAATTTCTGTGTGTGAAGCATCAACTTTTGGATGGAGAAAAAAGCTGATGACCTTTTTCAAATAATAGCAAGAAATAAGGAAATGGCAGCTGCTGGGGAGCTGGAACCAAAACTGGGCTGTTGAGTAACAAATGCGCATTGCTTTGACATCAGCTTGGAACAGCCTGTGTACACTTGCCAGTTCTTTAGCTGACTCATGGTTTAATCCACAAATACTGTAGATTGATCAGTCAGGCTTGGAGTGAGCAGGATAAACCAGCAGGTACAGGAGCAATGTGGGCTTCCAGCTGAGGTGGCTCCAACTAGAACGGATGTTGTTGGTAGTTTTGCAGGCCTACAAAGTCTGCCAGTATCAATTAATTCATGAAACATTTTTGGAAGGGGGTAGATCCTCTTGGTCTGCTTTTCACATGAGACTGTTGGGTTTGTGAGTTTGATGCTGGTGAAGAAGACAACTTTCCTGGTTCCCCACAGTGAGGGAAAGGCTGCCAACTGGCTCACTGCTTCTTAGGCCCTGGAGCAGTGAGGAGCCTGCATTTTGCGAGAAACCCATGGGAGGTTTTGGCTGCTGGGAGTTTCTTGCTTTGGGACCTGTTTTCTCTAATTCTACGTGTGAGTCTGAGTTACGCAAGCTCCTTGCTAAGAAGCTGTGTATTGTACTCTTGCAGCACCCAGCTGTGAGGGTAACAAAGCTGTGAAACTCATTTGCTGTGGTGAGGGAAGGAACTGTGTTCTAGATGATTACAAAACTCTTGTTTCTGTCCCAGCTCAGCTTTGAAGAGGGATGTGGATCCCTTGTTTCTCCTGGGCTGGCGTTGATGTTGCTCTCATGTTACTGTGCCCACTCAGGGCAGCCCTTTATTCAGCTTTTGCCTTTCTGTTCGTTACTAGAAATGCGATAGTTGCCAGTGGCTTCTGAATTATGGGGTGCAGGTGAAATTAAGTGTCTTAGAGATGGTAACAGATCTCCACACAGTTCGAGGTGCATATGTAGAATCCAGCTCGAGTTTCAGTTCCTGAGACATTTCTTTGTCTTGCTTTCTGCTGTGCTCCCAGTGACGACTCTGCGCCAGCGCCTGCTGCAGCCTGACTTCCAGCCCATCTGTGCTTCCCAGCTCTACCCACGCCACAAGCACCTCCTGATCAAACGCTCGCTGCGCTGCCGGGTAGGGAATTCAATCCAGAAAATCCTGCCTTTTCCAGGCTCGCAGAACTTGCGTGCTGGGAAATGGGCTGCGTGTTTCTCTTTTAAAAGAAATGGCTCAAATGGTTCTGGTTGTTGAAGGTTCTCAGCCAAGTTAGTGGGAACAGCACTAAGGGGTTGAGGGAGGCTGTCCCGTCTCTGGTGTGATGACAGCTGTGAAAGGGGGACAACACTGTCAAAGACGCATAAGGATACAAGGCTGGTTTGTGCTAGTGTCCTGGCTAGCCAAGGAATCAGAGAAGGCTGCCAGTGGAGTTGAAATCAAAAAAATTTTGCTGTTACTAAAGACAAAAGTCAACAAACAAAATATTAGGGAGAGGCAGTGCAGAATACTGATGATGTCACTAGGGTGGAGGCAAAAAGAGGATATTTAAGAGAAGCAAAGCAGAGATCTGGGAAGTGAAGACAGGCAAGAGTTAAATCCAAATTCTGCTGTTGGCTTTCTACATGGCCTTTACTACGTGATTTGTTTTCTCAGTCATACAAGGGTATTTATTTATCTAGTTCCTAAAGTAATAGAGCAATATTCTTGTAAGTATTTAAGATGCAGAATGCTTTGCAAATGTGGAATATTTTCTCAGAAATAAGTAATGTCAGACTGATCCTGTATTTGAAGAGTAGCCTATGAGGAGATCAAGACTTCTAGCTGCTGCATTTTTTTAATGGATTCTGCAGCATAGATCACAGGGCTTGCAGGTATTTGTGCTGCAGTCAGTGTCCAGGTGTTTTCAAGGCTGGTTCCAAGTCTTGTGTTTATGAGGTTGCGCTGGTAGTGCTGGATATGACATTTTTGGAGTATCAATAACTGAACACGTTGATGGCTACATGCACCCCAGGTAGTTTTTATATGTGCTGTGCTAGAGGCTGTAATGTCATGGCTGGTGACACGATTCTCGTGGCTCTGATTCTTCAGTGTGTGACTGCACACTGTCTTTTGGTGCTGACTTAAATACTTTTGTCTCTAGAAATGTGAACATAACCTGAGCAAACCAGAATTCAATCCAACATCGATCAAATTCAAGATCCAGCTGGTTGCTGTGTAAGTAAGAAATGGGGACTGGGGTCAACAACTGTCTGCTTAGTTAATGCCTTCTGTTTTAATTTCCTTTGACTCCTGCTGTGACCTCTTATAGGATTGTGTCATCCCTTGCAATGGTGTAATCACCTTTTTAAATCGATTTAGCTTATCTGTAATAGGTTTGCTTGCTGATCTACTAAAGATTTCAGCAGTTTGACAAAAACTTCTGCACGCTGTGCCAGCCTCAGACTGCAGCAGGGGTTTGTAGGATTAGGGTTATACAGCAAAATGACACTTCATTTTTCCTTTTAGGAAAGTTCCAATAGCTCTCATACCTCCCTTTGCTTCAGGAGGTGTGTTACAGACAGCAACACAGTCGCTCACAGTCATTTGCTCTGTTATTTTGTAGTAACTACATCCCTGAAGTGAGAATCATGTCTATTCCCAACCTGCGCTACATGAAGGTCAGTAGCTTTCCCAGAAATGCCTTAGGCTGAGACATAGCCAGGAGCTGTGAATGGGAGACCTTTCTGGAAGATGACATGGGTGTGATGATTGTTCCCTGAGGGCTCCACTCACTCCATTTAGAGGGTGCAGGGTTTAAGGGAGTGGCCAAGGTGACAGTGCATGTACTTGTCACTGCAGCAGTAGATTGCTGTGCAATGTGACATCTGGCATCACAAGCACTTGCCAGTGTCTGAAGAATAAAAGGTGTGGAAATCTCAGCTAGACTCCCAAAACACATATTTCTTATATTAAGAGTTTTGCATGCCATTGGTGGCTTTCTTGCAGATGTTGGGGGGGGGGTGGTTGCTATCCGCAGACTGAGAGGAGGTGATGCAATTTTTGAAGGTGTTGATCAGTCAGAGAAGATGGAGGTGCTTACAGTAACAATGAGTTCTAGCACAATTGCTTCTTGAACTGTGGTTCCTGAATCTCCCCAGGAGAGCCAAGTCCTTCTGACTCTGACTAATCCTGTGGAGAACGTCACACATGTCACATTGCTGGAGTGTGAGGAGGGAGACCCCGATAACATCAACAGCACTGCCAAGGTATTGATTGTACCCTCCTGCTGTGTAAGCCCAAGCCTCTTCCATGGGGTTTACCACTCCCATTTGTCCTTCCACAGTCCACACTTTTCACGTGTCCTTCAACCCCTGCCAACTGTGCTGCGTTTCCCTCCTTGGAGCTTAAATGACTGTCACCATTGTAAACAGCAGCTCATGAAGTACTTTGAAATTGTGTCTGTTCGTTGATAGCCAAAACCCAAGGGAGAAATTTAGTATTTCGCTGGCAGGGTGGTAATCAGGTGGTCCTGGAACAGAGAAAAGCTGAGGATGAATCACTTCTCTGTTCAACCATAGTGAAGCAGACCTCTGAAGGGGAGGACCCTCTCCTGCTTGCAGTGTAGCTGGTGATCAGTGCTGAAAGGCTTCTTTCTCTCCATGCTCTGTTTCAGGTGGCAGTTCCTCCCAAGGAGCTTATTCTGGCTGGCAAAGATGCTGCAGCAGAATATGATGAGCTGGCAGAGCCTCAAGACTTCCAGGATGACCCTGAGTGAGTGTCCTGTGGAGTTCCTCTCCTTTAGAAACTTGGCTCTTTGAGTAACTCACTCTCCTTCTGTCTGTCTTCAGTGTGGTTTGGGTTCCTCTGAGAGCATTGTTCCGCTTGGAACAATGCTTTGAGACCTTGGCTGACCCAGTGTTCCTCTGCGTTCTGCCTTGCAGCGTTATTGCCTTCAGAAAAGCCAATAAGGTGGGAGTTTTCATCAAGGTCACCCCACAGAAAGAAGAGGGCGAAGTGACCGTGAGTTTCAAGATGAAGCACGAGTTCAAAAACCTCACTGCTCCCATCCGGCCCAACGAGGAAGGCGACCACACCTCGGAGGTGATCTGGCTCACCCATCACGTGGAGCTCAGCCTCGGCCCCGTGCTCCCATAGCGGCTCCCAGCGCTTGCTCCCGACGGCTGGATGGACTGGCACCCTGAGAAAGCACCTGGTGAAAGGTTCTGCCAGAGCTCCTTTGTGATGTGTGGGTGTGCCACGGGCCCGGCCGGCCGCCAGGAGGGGGCTGAGGCTGCCGTGGTTTGGGCTGGTTTGTTCTCTCTCCCCTTGTCGTAGTGCCCACTAACCACCACTCCACTTCCCCTCACTGCCACAGGCTAGAGTAACTTGCAGCACGTGTTAGAGCACAGAGAAAGATCTCCTTTTCTCCAGGTTTGCACTGAATTTGGCTTTATCAACAGATAATTAGGGCTGAATTTGGATTTATCAGCAAAAAAGAACCCATACTGTTTTTTCCTCCGTGTCAGCCCACAAACCTGATGTTCCATACCCAGTAATGAACAACCTGTCTTTCACACAGAGCTATGCCCTTCCCAAACAAACATTTTAAGGAATGTCCCTGCCTTCTGCATTCTGGCAAGTTACTGCCAGCAGCACGATCTTTTCTTTTGGTTTTCTGCTTCCTCATAGGATACCTCAACTGTAGGGGCTGGGCCATAGAGCCCTACCCCTCTGGCATATGTAGCTTGCTTAGCCAAGGTGGCAGATGTGTTTTCACAAAGGAGTCGATCAGTTTGCCTTTAAACTTTAAACATAGTGTACTGTAGTGTTCATGGATCTGACTGGCAACCGAGCCCGCCACCAGCCCGCTGCATCTCAGCTGGATGTGGCAGCAGGATGTGCTGCAAGCTGGGAATTCAGGTTCTGCTGCAGCTCATGACTGAGGCAGGAATGCTCTGGAGAGGCAAGGATGCTCCAGAGAGGCTCCCTGGCAGTCTTCAGCTCAATAAATGTTGTGTTGCTAGGGATTGTAGTGATGTGTGTATGAAACCTGGAGAGTTAATACTAGTTCTGGTAATCAAAAAGCTACAGCAGTGATTTGGGTTCATAATCTTAGTTTTTCCAGTTAGGGTAGGTAGGAAGGAGGTGTAAAGGTGGAAACTCATTATATGTTAACAACACACGCTGTACCAGAAGGTCGTTTACCCGGGGTGTAATTTGGCTGCAGCCCAAGCTAAAATGGGTGATTAAGAGCTGTGTATCCAGGAGACTGAATTACCAGCAAGTGCATGGCTAGTGCAGGCAGGTGAGATGGCTCTTCCTGCAGAGCATTCCCACTTCAGACGTTGACCTTTGTTAAACATTTCTGAGGGGCTTTGATGTGCTGCTGTGCTGGGAGAGGCTTGGATGCCAGCCAGCCACGGCCGTGTCACTCCAGATGCTTGTGCCATGGCTCTGCCAGCCTGGATCTGCGAATCCTCTGCATGGAGGGGCAGGATGAGGCTGCCTGCTCTCTGGGGGGATGGTGCAGCACCCTGAAACATCTCCCTCAGCGTAAAAAACCTGCTGTGGTGTGCTGGAGATGCTCACACCTCAGCCCCGATCCTGCAGCGGGTCCTAAAGCGGCGAGGCATCATGTTTACAACACAGATGTACAGCATAAATTTGAGACTTGTAGTTAGTAGTTAATGTGTAGTGCTAGTGCCTGCTGCAGCTTTCCCTGTCCAGATAACAAAGCACTTCACTTCTGGCCACAACTTCTCGTGTTCAGTAGCCAAAACAGCTGCTGCACTTGCAACATGACCACAGAAAGACCTCCCAGGACCCAAGCCTTGAGCTGTGCCTGGGGCTGGGGTTTGCTGCAGGCCAATGTGACCTGCACCCTTCTCACTAAAAAACAAAAGGTGCATTGGGCTATGGCGTTCTGAGCGCTCTGATGAGCTCGGCGAGCTGTTTTTTCCCCTCCCTCTAGGTGCTGTAGGCGATAGGAAAGGTATTGGCGTGTCCCTGCCTCTGTCCCCGCTCCCCAACAGGCGCCTGTTGCCTTATGCTTGACGTCGTGTAGTGACCTTCAATAAAACACACGTGGCTCTCGGATTCTTTGCTCTGGCTCTTATTCGAAAACCATCCTTATTTAAACAAAACAAAAAGCAGACCTCCCGCGTCTTTTCGCAATGGTCTCGTCCCCGTGCTCCCCCCCGTTCTCGTTGCCCGTGGTCTCGCCCGTTGAGCTGTGCCTGGAGCGCCCCCTGCGGCCGCGGCGCTGTGACGTCACCGTTCCCTTAGCCCGCCTTTTCCGTCACGGCGCTGGTGGGAGTGGCGTCACTTCCGGCCGCCGCCTGCCGGCAGCGGGGCAGAGCCGCCATGTCCACATCGCTGGGCTCCAACACCTACAACCGGCAGAACTGGGAGGATGCGGTGAGCGGGGGCGACGGCGAAGGGCCGGGAGGGCCGGGACGAGCGGGCCTGGGCCGGCGGGGCCCTGCTCCGCCGCGGGAGCGTGTGGGGCTGCAAGGCCGTGAGGCGAGGGGAGTGCGGGGAGGCGGCCCCGGAGCTGGGACCTACCTGGGGACCCGCCGCCTGCCCTGGGGACCCGCCACCTGCTCTGGGGACCCGCCACCTGCGGTTCTGCCTCCCGGGAGGGCTCTGCCCTGGTTCCCCGGACCCTCCTTACGGCGCAAATGGAACGAGCTGCTCCGCCGCCCCTTCCCCCGCGCCGCGGTTCGGGGGCTGTGGCTGCTGGGAGCCCTCCCGGCGCTGCGGGGGCTGGGCTGCGCCCCTCGTGTGCCCGTGGCCGCGTCCCGTAGAGCTGAAGCTTCTCCCGAGTGGGCCCAGTGCAGACAAACTCTGCTGAGGGGTAACGGGGGCGGGCGTTGTCACCTGCTGCAGTCCCTGCACCGACAGGTTCAGGTCTCAAAAATACGCTTTTTGTTTGTTTATTCTAAGTTTTACTCCAAGCTACAATAGCCAGCAGATTATCATTCTGTAGTAATTCGGGCCTGGGTCGTGGCTTGCAGCTCTCCCGGTGTCTTTGAATCCATTTGCATCTTTTGATCTGTGATGAGCTAAACTAGAGCATTTTTCAGAGTGTGAATTGAATGCTGTTGTGATGGCAGAGCTTGTTAAAAAACCCTGATTTTTTTCTTGCTCGATTCAGGACTTCCCTATCCTGTGCCAGACATGTCTTGGAGAAAATCCCTATATTCGGATGGTATGTGCCTGTTGGACCCTGCAGTCCTTCCTTCTCTGTGGTGGCCGTAAACCGTGGGTTTGGGGGCTAAAATAGGACTGGGTGCGGGAGGAGATGCTGAAGTGAACACACACTCCTGAACAGCTGGTTCTGCACAGCAGGATCTGGTTCCAGCCGTTGTTGGTGTGTAATGTCATGGTTGGGGGTGTGATTTAAGAACCAATCAATCAAAAAGGAGAGGAAGATGACACAGTCCACTGTCTGGAGTATAGGAAATAGTAGAAAATGAACTTTTAGTATTGTCAAACTCCAGCATGGAGAGCTGTGAGCTGCTGAAGTACTAATTAGCCCAATTTCTAAAATGTGACAAACATGCCCCTCTAAAATTAAGTTAAAGGTGACTTACGAAGATAGTTTAAGTTCCTCATTGTTTTCCTTGGTTTCCTCTGTGCAGGGTGAGTCAGTCCATGTAATGTTGCTTTTCTCTGCCTGGCCTGGTTGCCTGTGGCCTATATTGACATGATCTCCTTCACATTTGTGTTCCACAAAGTTTGCTGAGAGAGATTGGGTTGTTTTTATGAAACATAACCCTAATGCTAGTATAGGTGATATTTCAAAACCTCTTTGTTTTCATGAGTTTCTTTCATGTAACATCATCTTTCCTTAAAAAGAGCTGTTAATGCTCCTTTTCATCCTCACCTTTCATCAGTACAGGGAGGTGGGACTTAAAATACTCTGTTTTTAGTGAATGTTTCTAAACCAAAAGGGTATTGAGAGTATTTAGGAATTTTTTTTGTCCTGTTGACCTTCCAAAGTGTAAGCCAAATACACAAGGGTGAGTGAGTCTAAATGCAGCATAGTTATGAATAAACCTACGGTGTTATAATGTCAATATGTATTTCATGTTTTATGTTGAATTGATGATATTTCATGTTTTCTTTTATTGTTTTTTATTATATTTCAGACCAAAGAAAAATATGGAAAAGAATGCAAGGTATGTTTGTGTCTTTTGAAGAAAGAATGTCAAAATAGGTGCAGATCTAGGAATAATACATTTTAATCATTAAAAACCTGTCAGCTGCAGAAGAGTGCTTATTTGGGTTAACTTAAAATGTTTATGTAACTACATGAATTTTTAGGTCAGTCTGCTGTGCTTGTTAGGCAAAGTCAGTTTGTCCTAAAACAGTAAAATTATGGAGTAAATCCTAAGTCTGTCTAAACAACCTTCGTGTTTATCAGAGTGAGGTTTTGCGAATACTGTTGTACTATATTTGAAGTTATTTCAGCATTTTAAATGATCCATGTTTTCTTGTTCAAGTTTTTTGGTTTTACTCAGAAGTGCAAAATACCTGGAGTTTGGGTTTTGCTGTGCATATGTTATTCGTGGCTATGTGGTGATTTGTGTGGGCTGTCTAAGAAATAAGCCATGATTATTTCCAAGAGCAAGAAATACTCAGTGTTCTCTGGACTAAGGGAAATTAAAGGAGGTTTTTGCCCTTTTATCAGTTTTTATCTGAGGTAGAGAGAAGGTATATGTTGACATCTGTAAAGATTGAGATTGTATTATGTACTCAGGCTGTACATGCAGAGGAAGCAAATGCATCATTCCGTGAGATAAGATGCCCTTGCCATCGCTCTTCTGGACCAAAGCTCTCATAACCTCTCCCGGGTTGCTGCTGTGCTGGTACCTGATGTACCCATCGTTGTAATTCATCTCTAGAAGCTCCACACTGACATCACCTGGAATCAAAGAGAACTTCTATGTCTTTGACTAGATCTGCACTCGGGTTATTGTAATAAAGAAAAAGAACAAGAAAAAAAAGCCTGCCTCCTGTCAAAGTAAAGCCCCGAACAGAAACAAGTATTTCCTGAGCTCTGAGTCTTAGCTTTAGGACAAAGAAGTTGTATTTATGGTTTGAAGAAGCTAGACGAGTTTGGAGTTTGTTTCCATGCAAGAAGCAGAGTGGTAGCTCTGTGCAGAGTGAACCGAGTGTTGCCTTTCTGTCCCAGATTTGTGCCAGGCCTTTCACGGTGTTCCGCTGGTGCCCCGGGGTGCGGATGCGCTTCAAGAAGACAGAGGTGTGCCAGACCTGCAGCAAGCTGAAGAACGTCTGTCAGACCTGCCTGCTGGACCTGGAATATGGTGTGTACCCAAAAACCTGATCCAAGACAAGGAGCTGCCCTCTGAAATGGGAGTTGGTGAAATACTTTAAATACGTGCATGTAATTGGCACTGGACGGTCTTTGAGAAGAACAGGTCTCAGTGGTCGTATCTCTTCAGAGGTTCCATGGCAGAGTGGTTTCCCTTAGCAGCAGATGAGTTACCTCTGGCCACTGCAGGTTGCAGAAATCACTCTTTCTGCTCTTTCAACTTGTTCTTCATATGGATTTGTTGGGGGTTTTTTCGTTTTGTTTTAGGTTTGCCTATCCAAGTCCGGGATGCAGGACTCTCCCTTAAGGATGAAATGCCTAAATCTGACGTGAACAAAGAATACTACACCCAGAACATGGAGCGAGAGGTAACTGTAGCCATGATCATGCTTTTCGTGTGGCTGTGTGTGGGGAGGAAAGGGGAACAATGACCTAGCTTCTCTTAAAACCACTTGCTTGCTCTGATTCTGTGCGTTAGCATTCAGTGCTGATATACACGTGATTATTTGTGTCCTACCTGCTTTTAGATAGCCAATTCTGATGGCACTAGACCAGTTGGTGCACTAGGAAAAGCTACTTCTACCAGTGACATGCTGCTGAAGCTGGCCCGAACCACTCCGTACTACAAACGCAACCGTCCTCACATCTGTTCCTTCTGGGTAAAAGGAGAGTGCAAGAGAGGAGAGGAGTGTCCCTACAGGTACAGACACAGCTTGAACAGTCAATCTGTTCACCACGGTCGGATGCAGCTTCCCTTGGAGATGCTGCAGTGGGCAGGAGATGCTGCAGTGATTGGGGTCAGGGCAAAACTTGCATCCAGTGCCCGCAAATGAATCTCTCTGGTGGCAGGTTGGTTTGTGAGAAGTTGGCTGTGTGGTTTGCCAAAGCGGCAACTGCAGCTTTTCTCTTGTGTAGTTCATTTTTCCCCTTTATGACATCAGTTCCCCTCAAGTAGAGAGCTTTGTATTTGAACAAGAGGGTGTTTCAAACCCAGCTCTTGTGCTGTGTAGTGCTGGGTGTTGAGCTGTCAGAAGTGCCTTTCATTCAGAACTTGACGCAGTCCTGGCTGCAGTTGAAGTTTTCAGGGCTTTGTTCCATTTTGGCCCGTTTATGTGGACAAGGTTAAGGATATAATTGACCTGAGGCCTTGAGAAGGGAAACTGGCAGCTACAGTCATTTTAATCCATTCAGTTGTCCCTGATGCTACAAAATGCTTTGTTTGTTGAACCTTAGACACGAGAAACCTACAGATCCAGACGATCCTCTGGCTGACCAGAACATCAAAGATCGTTACTATGGAATTAATGATCCCGTGGCTGACAAACTTCTGAAACGAGCATCAACCATGCCTCGTCTAGATCCTCCCGAAGACAAGACTATTACTACACTCTATGTTGGAGGGCTTGGAGATACCATCACTGAGTCAGATCTCAGGTGTGTTGGTGAATTCCTATTGCCCTTGCCTTTTTGTTTGACACTTTGATAACAGCTCTTCAAGTGGGGAACAAAAATAAATCCAGCTTTCAGTTTTTCTTAATGGGGAACTGGTTGGTGGGCAAGTGCAGAGGAGTGCCAGCTTGTTGGAGAACAAACAGGCACATTTCAAATGCTTTGATTAAAATCTATTTCTTTAAAGATGAGTCATCCTTCTGAGCTGTTTGGGATACTGTGTAACCCTTTTTACAAGGAAGTTCTGTATCCTCTAGCTAGCTGCTGAGAGAAGCTGCTGCTGAGCTTTTATTGCTCCATAATTGCACAGAGGGCTAATTATGATTAATTGATTAATCATTGATTTCTCATTATTAGTTTGAACAGGGGGTGGAGAAGAGAAAGTTTCTGAGCATACGTATTTCGCCTGCCCTACACCCTGTGACTGGGAGGAGTGGGGTATCATAGTAATTTTTTTCACCACACAGAAATCACTTCTACCAGTTTGGGGAGATCCGGACGATAACGGTGGTGCAGAGGCAGCAATGTGCTTTCATCCAGTTTGCCACCAGACAGGCTGCAGAGGTGGCTGCTGAGAAATCCTTCAACAAACTCATTGTCAACGGCCGCAGGCTCAACGTCAAATGGGGAAGGTGAGTGTGGGGGGAGGAAGCCTGGAGGATCTGCAAGGTTCTTTTCTCAGTTTACAGTCTTGATGAGCAGGATTGGATATTAGGCAGAACTAGATACTTGTTTGGTTGGGGTCCTCTTGCATTTTGGTTTTCTTTTTACAGTGGGATCTGTAAAAAGTGGGTTGGGGATGACACAAGTAGCATATGGGATTTCTTGGTTGAGGATTATGGATGCGTTTCGGTAGCTTTGCTCTTAGTCTGTCTCCTGTAGACACTGTTTGCAAACTTGGTGCTATCTGCCTGATGTTCTGTGAGTTCTTCATCTTTGGCCTTGAAGAAATGGATCTGGAATAGACAATGTGAAACTATTGTGGTGTAAATATCTCCTTATCCTGCTTTTCTCATCTTTATTCTCAAACTTTTGTGTTTTTCAGGTCCCAGGCAGCAAGAGGAAAAGACAAGGACAAGGAAGGCACGACAGAATCCGGGATAAAGCTGGAGCCAGTTCCAGGACTTCCTGGAGGTAAGGGAGTTGTATTCATCTGTGAAATACTTAATGCTGACCCACTTCCATGAGCAAGGCTGCTGTTAAACTTCTGGGAGCAGTGGCACTTCAGGATGGTAGAGGCCATGGTGAGCCCAGAGCAGTTACAGCAGGTTTGCAGCAGATCCAGCTGGATGGGAGATGAGCTTTGTCTAGGAGCAAATCCTTGATGAAAAGAGAGTTCTTTATGTGATGAGTGAAAAGTTAAAGCTGAACTCAACTTAGTTAGGTCAGAGATACTGGCAACCCACACTTAGAATGTCTTCTTAGTCCACTGAGCTTTATATGATGGAAAAAGCAAACCTGGTTTCAGATGAAGGAGATTGGTGACTGGGGTCTCAGGGCAGTTCTGCTTCTCACTCCAGTTCATACATGCAATAGCAGCAACATTCATTTTGCCCTTGTGAAAGCATGGGTTGTGCTCCCTCTCTGAAGGCAGACACCTCTGCTTGTCTTGCCTGAGAGGTTTTCCATAACCATATGTACTTTCTCTGCAGCCCTCCCCCCTCCTCCAGCTGCAGAAGAGGAGGCTTCTGCAAATTACTTCAATCTACCTCCAAGTGGCCCTTCAGCCGTGGTGAACATTGCCCTGCCACCTCCTCCCGGCATCGCTCCACCGCCGCCTCCAGGTACTTGTGTTTCCCCCTCAAGTGGGGGTGTGAAATTCAGTGTTAGACGGTCTCTTCCTCCTTGCCAGGCCATGCTGCAGCACTGATGCATGCCCTGAGCTGATTTTCCTCATCCCTGATCATGCAGTGTAAACGGATGATCTAAACTGAGCTGTCAGCACAGTTTAATTAAACTGAGCTGCCTGTTGTGGTTGGTATTTGCTTGCAAATTCCCAGGCATGTTGGAGATCCCTGTTACTGGTACTGAGACCTACTCAGTGCTTTTGCTAGCTCTGTAAATGCCACATTAACCTGAACTTCAAAGGGTAATTTTGCAGCTGGTTGAATGCCAGCATGTCCTTGGCTCTCTGTATATCTATCCAGAGATGCTTTTATTTTTTAATGGAATTTTGGTGTCTTGTGGATGTATTTGCTCTGCTCTGTGGTTGCGTAGAAAGCATTCAGATGGGTATTACAGACACCTGCCTGCTTCCCCCACCAGCTTTTATCTGTGAGTAAGGATGTGTGTTGGGTAGGGATGGCCCCTAGTTGTACTGAAAAGAGGGGCAGGAGTTCGGGGAGATGGGAGATGTGCACATTTGTGAGGCACAGCTGTCAGCCAGCTGTGGTGTCAGTACTTTGAAGCAGCAGTGTACACACACATCGCGTTTTCTGTTGCTTTGCCTGAAGCTGCCTACTTTGTTTCTGCAGGTTTCGGACCACACATGTTCCACGCCATGGGGCCCCCACCTCCCTTCATGAGAGCCCCAGGCCCCATCCACTACCCGTCCCAGGATCCCCAGAGGATGGGTGCCCACGCAGGAAAGCACAGCAGCCCCTAGCACGTCCTGCCACCCTCATCCTTGAAGTAAATGTTATTTTCTAGTTACCATGGTAGCACGATATGTTGAGCTGTGGGTGAGCTAGAGACGCCTTATTTCCCTGCTTGCAGCCCCAGGGCAAGCTGAGCTCCGTGTCTCCGCTTATAATCGGGTTCTTGATACGTCCCAGGTCTTTCTATTAGTGTGGGGGGTGGGTGGGGGACAGACAGAAGGGCTGTCAGGGGTCTGTGGGTCTGGGGTACCAGAATTACAGTGCTATCTGTGTATCCCATTGGCACACTTTTGAAATAAACTTCTGGAAAAACAAAACCAGACCCTTTTCAAGCCCGTTGATATCCTCAGTTGGACTGTTTATGGACTGTTAAAATGTAACCAGAGACTCTTCTCTGTCAGGTAACTAATGACCTATTATTCTAATGAGGTACTAAACCAGGACTGAAGAAGAGTGGAAAAACAAGTTCATCAGATCTGCCAAACCCATGGCTTGGCCTTACCACTCCACAGAATTTTCTTCCCTCCTTTTATCTGACTTCTTGATTAAAAAAAGACAAGAAAACAAAGCCTTTTTTAGTGCATCACTTCTAATGCTGCACATCCTGAGCAAGACAAGTGCTGGGTTGAGCGAGCAGCCCCCAGGCCCTGTGGGCATGACGTGGAGTGACAGGTCAGCAGTTGCCTGATTTAGCCAGGTGACAGCCCCCTCGGTGGCCCCAGAGCTTGAGCGTGTGCTCTCTGCAGGGCAGGGCAAGATGCAGTTGCAAGCTGCTCTTGAGGAGATTTGGGATTCTCAAGGCCTGTGAACCAGCATCTGCTTAAGCTGTGACGTGGGTCCCACTTCATCCTGCTTTGATAAGATGTGAAACTTTTCTTTCTGTGCTCCAAGTATAGTGGTTGCCTGGGAGCAACTGCATCCTTTCTGGAGCCTGCTGAGTGAAGTCTGTCTGCATGTGGCTGGAGGATTTTAGGTTTATCTCCATAATAGCTGCTTTCATGCAATGGATCTGTGGACGTCTTCATAACGTGATGGGGCTTGTTCTGAAGTTTCATTTGCTTGTTTTTAAAAAGTACATAAAAATATTTGAATTTTTCAACACCATGCTTTGACCCAGCTTCCTGGAGTGCAGTGTCTGAGGACTTGACCTGATTTATATGTGGCTGCAGCCACAGCCAAGATCCTACGTGGGCAAGGACAGGCATGTCCACTCTTAGTTTCATGTGCTGTCCTGTCCAGGCTCCCATCGTGGTGCCAGCCCTGCCAAGCTGTCAGAGGAGCTGTAGCACTTGTGGCACCACGGGCTGGCTTTCTCTGGAGAAAGAGCTGGGCTTTGGGTGTGGGTAATTAGTTCAGCTTTTGTCAGGAAGAGCTGTCCCAGGGCTGTGTTGGACAGCAGAGGCTGCCGGTGGATGGGAGAGGGCTGTGGCATTTGCCACTGCTCTGGCCCAGAGTGCATAACCAGGACCTGTGAGTGCTGTGACAGATTTGGAAGGCAAGAGGCTTCACATCATCCCAATTTATTTACCATTTCCAGTCAGTTACCCAGGGTGCCCAGGTTCTGCAGCTGATGGACAAAGAGGAGGGAAATGCAACTGGAACAGGGCAGCAGTTAAGCATCACAGATTTATTGTTTCTGAGGAACAAACCATTTTTCTTTCTGTTTGCTTGTCCCCTCCTGCTTCTATGGGAAACGGAGTAATGAAAGCTGCCCACCTGAATGATGTGTTGTGGCAGCAGAATCCCTGCGTGGGGTTTGCTCTGCACCGCGTTACAAACCTCACAAATGAGGCAGCTCCTAACGGCATTTTTACCACAACATTTACTTGCCCCATTTAACCACAGTGGTGGAAAAAAGAACCTTTAGGCCGGTGCTTTTGGGAGTATAAGTAAAGGTAACATTAAGAACCTGACAAAAGCAATTGGAGGAAGCCTGTGTTGAGTCAGATATTTTTGTGAGTGGGGTTCCCCAGATGTTCTGGTGACTGTAGGCTGCTGTTAGCTGCATGTCCCACTGTGTGTCACTGCTGAAAACACTGGTGTGGTTGGATCCTTCACTGCTGATTTACACGTTCCCAGGGAAGCCCGTGCTTGCTCTGGAGGCACAGCTGTGCTGCTTTTCCTTCCCTGTTGAAGTTACCAGAACATCCTGGCAGCATCCTCACACTGTTGTGGTTCTGCAGGGCAGCAGGTCCAGGCAGGGCCTGATCCTTTACCAACTACATGAAGTGAATCTAGCATAAGTCACTCAAAAGGCCTACATTAGATGTTCAAGCAAGGCATGCGGATAGCAGTAGGAAGGGGAAAATAGCTGCCAAGTGCTAGCCAGTAGCTTGTGGAAAACAGGGCACAAGTTTCCAGCTCCCAGTGTTCCTCTCCCCTCTATCCTGGCTGTGCTGTGTTGATAAACAGGTTGATTCCCGCTCCTTCATTTGTTTTTCTTGTCCAGCCAAGCTTAAGGTAGCTGCTTTTAACATGCCAATGCCTCGAGTAAGTTGTTTTGCTACTGCTCTTCCATTATCACCTTCTCTCTGTGCCCTGACTGGGATGACAGATGCAGGGTTGTCCTGAAGATGGAATTTCTCTGCAAAAGCACCAGCTGTCCGAGCAGGTCTCACATGTCAGTGGAGATGCAGTGTGGCAGCTCAGTGAGTTGCAGCTGGCGGTGCTGCCCTTTTCCATGAGGCAGGGAAGAGGACAGGCTGTATGCGATGTTTTAGACGGGAGCTTGCAGGGATCTGCTGGATTAACAGCGAGGACTTGGCTGGTTGGCTTGGCACTGACTGCAAGGGGAATTCAGAACGGTCCCACACTCGAGCTCATTCAAACCCTGTTCGAAGATGACAACCTGATCCCACCAGCTGAGCTTTCCTGAAGGATACCTGCCCCCCTCCCCTCCCCTCCCCTCCCCTGCGAGTGTGTCCGAGTCCAGTGAGGGAACCATCCGTGGCTGTGGGGAAGGATCACACATCCTACAGCTCTTCGCTCTCCGGCAGGATCCGCACCCAGCCTTGGGCCACCCTGTTGAAGTTGGGCCTGTGGGAAATCAGCTCCAGCACACTCAGGTTGTCCAGCTCTACGGTGGGCAAAGAGAACAGCTCACCAACCAATGCCCTGTCAAACGGGGCTGGAGTCCTGCGGCACAAGGAGAAGCACGCTTAGTCACGAGGAGGGGCTGGGCATGTTGTGAAGGTGTTAGAAAAAATAAGTTTGGATTTGCTGAGTCCAGCACAATGTAGCAGTGCCTGTTAGAAATTATAACCCTCCTCTTCCTCCCCAGGACGCTGTTAGAGCCCTGCCAGCCCAGCGAGGTATTCTCTGGTACAGAACCCACCTCAACTCAAGCTTTGGCAAGCCTGGAGAGTGGGGTTTGGGGCCTGGGTGTTGGTGGAAGTGTTCTGCACATGGAAGGGCTTAGATTCAGACACCAGTGGCAGTGACAAACCCCTGGTCTTGTAAGTGCCTTGTCCTGCAGCTCCTGTGTCCTGCAGGGGGCTGGGGCTGCCGGCGCTGCTCCGGATCACTCCAGCACATGCAGCTCTATTGGCCCTGGCTCCATCCCGCCTTTTGGGACGGCTCCTCATGAACAATGACTAACAGGAGGAGCAGTGTGGGGGCAAGAGCTGTCATCTCTTTCTGGAGAAATGTGGAAAAGGACTGAGGAAGAGTGTGCCAGCCCCCAAAAAGCCAAGAATATTGGTTTTGGAGCAGTACATGGGGGCTGAGCTATCAGTGAGGCAAAACCAGGAATGTTTGCTTTGGGAAGCGTTGCTAGAACATGAGTAACGTGGCACTGTTTTGCAACAGAGGGGAAAAAAGGGGGGGAAAGGCAAATGAGACAAGCTTGTTCTAGGAACTTTCTTTTGGGAAAAGAGAGTCTTTGTCAAAGCTTGGTTTTCACTCTCTCTTAAGGCAGCATACTTGAGCAAGGTGGCCCTGCTTGTGACTTTCGCATCACAGTCTGAATGTTTAAAATTGGCAATAAGACTGCTTTAATGCATTTGCTGTGGAAATGAACTTGCCCTTGCTCTGTGACCCATGAGAGCTGTGCTGGGATTCAACTACCTTTAGGCAAGACCACTGGCTTTTTGGTAGCCAGTTTGTTCCAAAAATCTTGTTTTTCTGTGGTTTGGTATTTGAACTGAGAAGTGATTTAAAAGCCAACAGCTTGGAAGATCATGAAAAGCCCAGTTAAAAGCAGATTGGCTTTCTGAATCTTTCTGCCTCACTGAAGAATTAGAGGAGGTGGCAAGAGGCTTGGAGTTAAATTAGCATCCATCTGTATTAAATTACAGTTGAAGACTTTAAATAGAAAGGCAGCGTGTGAAAGGGGAGAAATGGTACAGGGTAGAGTATTATTCAGAAACATGCCCTTGCTTCAGTCCCTGTCCATAAATAAATCCTGAGGCAGGAACATGGCTAAATGTTGGAAGAAAAGAGCCAAGTGTCTGCAGCACCTCCTTGGCTGTAACTCCTCAAGGAGAGCCACATGGCAAAGCCCTGGGGCTGAGGGAGAGGAGAGCAGCAAAGGGACAGTGGTGGCCAGGCTCATCTCTGCCCTTTAGGATGGCTTTTCCCACACGGAGGGGTTGTGGTCCCCCACAGCCCCTTCTGACAAGTGCTCAAAGCACAGCAGTCGTGTCCCCCACGCCTCAAATCCAGCCCTGGGCTGGGCG
This sequence comes from Oreocharis arfaki, assembly GCA_013398015.1. Lineage (NCBI taxonomy): Eukaryota > Metazoa > Chordata > Aves > Passeriformes > Paramythiidae > Oreocharis > Oreocharis arfaki. The sequence continues at coordinate 24,498 of VZRR01002231.1, forward strand.
CAGGGGAGCTGCTCTTGGCATGTGGTCTGCTGGGGAGCAGTGCTGTGTCCCGGGGGAAACTCCAGCGGGAACTTGCCTGCTGGAAGGTGGCTTTGGCCAGGCCGCCAGAGCCAACATCATTCCATCCTCATGACAGAGGCTTTCAGGAAAGACAGATGGGATTCCTTTTGCTGATTCCCTGGAATGATGTTCAGCTTAAAAGTTCAGTTCTCATTATTCTAGCATGGGCTGCTGGTGCTTTGCTACCACCAGATCTCCGTCTCCTGGATCCCCACCAAGCACAAAAAAGAGATGTATCTTGGCAGTCTTTGCTCCAGGGTCCCAACCTTGACCCCAGTGTAATTTGGAGGTCTGAGGAGGCACCAGCCATGCTCCATCAGAAGCAGCCACAGAGGCACCAAGCCACAGAAGCACAGAGGCACCAAGGGCACAGAGCTTGCCAGGCTGAGCCACCAGAAACCCCCTGGCCGCCTGGAGGCTTTGGGCTCAAGCAGGTGTTTGGAAGGAATCTGGTGACCTCTTAGCACTCTGTGGGAAGATTAACCTTGTACCCCCACTGCTTCCAGCAGCTGCTTGAATGCCTTAAGGAAATTAGGAAAGAGACTTGGCACTGGCTGTGTCATTCCTCCACCCAGCCCAGAGCTGAGCCCAGCTGGGAACAGGGGTGATACCTTCTCCAGGACCATGTGCATAAGAATTGTTCCTCCCAAATTTCATCTCTGAGGTTACCCAGTGAGATCAAGCTGCCTAAGGCTGTGCAAGCCCAGTGGTGGAGCTGAGAGGAGATCTGTGAGAGAGCTGCTGGAGGCAGGGACCTTTGCAGGGAGCCACAGAGGAGCTCCTGAGCAGGAAAAGAGCATCCTGAACCCTTGCTGTGCCTCTGTGGGGTATAAAGAGGGCACAGACTGTTGTGTTTCCCTGGCAGGATGGTGGGTGCTCCTCGAGGCTGAAGGGCTTGGCCGAGGGCTGGCCTGGCTGGTGGTGTCTGCCCCTGTTACCTGTTGAAGCTCCTGAAGTCCCACGCAGGGGGTCTCATGGGCGGCTGGTTCTTGCCGTACACAGCATTGTCTCTGTCACCAAAGAGCTCCTGCCATGGGGACCGGTAGCCCTTGGGGATGGCAGTGACATTGAACTTCTCGTGGGGGATTTCCTTGAGGGGGCTCGAGTACCCTGTGCAGGGGGAGAGACAGCGTGGGCTGCTGGGGCCTCAGCCAGGCTGAGGCAAGGGGCTGGGAATGGCCTGGCCTCTACATGGCCGTGGGAGATCTGTTACTGGGGCCAGGAATGTGTATCTATAACATAAATATGTACGTATACATATCTGTACTTATAAAATCTCTGGGGGAGGGTTTTGGGCAGACCCCTCAGCAGGCAGCAGCTCCCTGCCTCCAGCCCCACATTGCTGAGATCGGGTTCAGCTGCAGGCAGCACTGACTTACCTGGGGCCAGGGCACTGGGGTTCAGGACTTTGCTCATGTGCAAGACCTTCTCTGACTTCTTGGGTACTTCTGGGGGGCCCCCCTGGGGCGATGCTGCCACATGGAGCTCAGAGTGATAATTCTCCTGGCCCCCGGCATTCTCCCCTGTCTGTGGAGGAGAGAGTTAACAGGCACAGGGCGGAGCTCCCCCTGCCCCATTTGGGACTCGGTGGTTGAAAGCACCTCAGAGCTTCCTCCATTTACTCACCATCTGTTCGTTCATTGTTCCTTCTGGATCACCTTTCTCAGTGTGGTGTGAGCCACCTGCCCCTTGCCCTGGGAGCTGCAGGAGACAATGAGTGGGTGCAGAGGGGGATCAGCACCATCCCCCTCCTCTGGTGGATATTGAACCCCATGTTTGCCCATCTCCATGCCCAGCCCACCAGGACATCTTTCCCTTCATCTCTGCATAGCAGTCAGCCAACCATGGCTACCCTGCGGAGAGACCGCTGACCCCGCCAGGAATTCCTTCCCTGGAAAGGCTGCAAGAGCCAGGGAAGGGCTGTCCTCAGACCCACCTGCCTGGAGCTGCTGGGATGCTCAAAGACAAAGCGCTGCATCCGCTTCTGGCGCTGCTGGAAGAGCCGGGAGCCAGGGTTGTTCCGCAGGGAGAGCTCCTCGATCATCAGGTCCTGTGTTGTGCTCATCTTCTTCCCCAGATCCAGCTGGGGCTCTGAGGAGGCTGGGAGAGCACAGCTGCAGCTGAGGATGCTGCAGTGCTGGGGACCCCCAAGCCAGCACAGACAGTGTATCCCCCCCTTGGAGTCCCTGTTTTGTGGCTGGGCTATTTGCCCACGCCAGGGACCGGCATTTCCTCAGTGTGAGGAATTGTCAGGGAGCTCCAGAGGTTCAAGCAGCCTCTCCCACCCTGTGCATGGACTGTTCCAGCAAAAGCAGGGCCAATGGCCTCAACCAGAGCTGGGTCTGGCCCACAGTCAAGGAGGGCAGCACTGCCCTGGAGCTGGTGACACCCCTGCACCCCCTTACCATCTTCAGAGCATGGTCTCATGATGGCCATTACTTGCTGCCGTGCTCCTGGGGCAGCGCTGTGGGAGGGGGGTGGATCCTGTCTGGCTGGAAGAGAGAGGCACCCTGGGAGTAACACCAAGCCTGGGGATGTGTCAGCCCCAGGCGTGCCCCAGAGGGATGCTAGGGTTCAGCTGAGCATCTCCCCTGCTCAGCATCATCCCTAAGCATCTCCCTGCACTGCTCTGTCCCCTTCAACAGACATAGGGAATGTTCAAATCATGCTGCCCCTCAGCCCCTCCCTGTCATTCTTCCTCTCTGCCTTTCTTTAGGGCAGAAACTGTCCTTGCCTCTGTCCTTGCCCACAGCGAGCCGCTGTCCTTGTGCCCCGAGTGCCCTTGGAGCAGCATCTGCCGGCCGAGCAGGGGCCCTGGCTGCCACCCCCCCAGCACCTCTGCCTTAGCAGAGCTATTTTCAGCTTCTGGCCCCAAGGGTGCAGGAGCTGCAACCCTGAACCTGCAGGGAGCTGGTGAGCCCAGCCAGTGGCAAGTAGGGTCATGGGACCACCCAGCTGGGTTGCTCCATTGTGGAGAGGCAGTTGAAAATCAGCCCCAGTCTGAGCCCCCAGAGCTGCCCACCCACAGCAGAACCCTCCTGTGCTGCCAGGGCGCTCGGCTCCGCAAGTGCTGTTTGACCCTGTTTGGTGCATCTGGCATCCCTCAGCTCGGGCTGATGCTGGGCAGCTTCCCCTAAGGGCCCTGCAGTGCCGGGGTTTCCATGGGGCCGGGGTGCCTGGCACGCAGCTCCCTGCCAGCTCCGAGCTCAGCATTAACCATGCACACAGCGACCAGGGACTCACACCCCATCCTTCCCCCCGCCCCACTCCAGGGAGACTGTACCCTGACCCCCACAGTGGCGGTGTCCCCTTTGCCAAGGACATCCCCAAGCCCTGTGCCCCCACCCACCTGCTGACCCCCACGTGGGACTTCACCTTCCCTACCTGGCCAGGGGATACCCCGGATGCTGGGGACTGAAGATGCTTCTCCTGCTGTGCTGGGGATGAGGCCGAAGCCAAGCTGCAGCCACCAGCACTCGGTGGCCCCTGCTGGCCCTTCACGGCACCCTTGGGCTCCTGCTGCTCGCCCCAACCCGTCCTGGGCTCCAGCCCAGATGCCAAGGTCCAGCCACGGGACAGAAGTTATTTCTGGCTGAGAAAGGGGGCGGAGCAGGGCTGTGACCCTTGGGGACTGGGATGCCATCACCCCAGCACGGAACAGGTCTGACTCACAGGGATGAGGATGCCATAATCCTGCCATGGAGCTGGGCTCTGACCCTTGGGGACCAGGACGCCGTCAGCCCAGCATGAAGCAGGGCTGACCCACATGGATGTGAGCACTGTCGCTTGGCATGGAGCAGGGCTGACCCGTGGGGACATGTAGCAGCAGCAGGAGGTGGCCATGGACCATGTGTGCCCGGGCCACCTCGGGGACAGAACAGAGCCAGCCTGGGTGGGATAACGGCGGTTTATTTCTGAGCTGGGTACACAGCGGTGTGGTGAAGGCAGGTTGTGGTGGCTGCTGGAGCGAGGGTGGGAGATGTATCCTCGCAGTGGGGGCTGTGCTCCAGGAAGGGCAGCCTGCAGTGTGGAGGTACTCCAGGGAACAGGGATGGGCTGGCTTCAACAGCGTGTCCTAGGGAAAGGGGAGGGGTGATGGGCTCCCTGAATGGGAATATGCCAGAGCCCTGGCAGCCGAAACGCAGCCTCTTGTCCAGTGCTGGTCACACCGGCCTCAAGGTGTGGGGACACCAACATTCTCAGAATCGCCTTCTGTGCCGACACCTCCTTCAAACCCTCTGCAACTTCTACCATTTCCTTCAGCCCCCACGGTCCCCCACTCCTTCCCACCTGCCCTGGCTGTAACAGGATCCATCAGTTCCTGTGTGTGCCTCCATCCCATGGGAGTGGGGATGTGGATGTGGTGAACCTGGGGATGAGGACAGTGACAGGTACAAGATGGGGCTGTCCTTCTTGGTCTGGGCAGGGCAGGAGAGCACCTGTAAACAGTTTCCTTAACATGGCAATAAATAACTTTGGCTCTTTTTGTTCTCCAGGGAAAGAAGGATTTGGGAGAATTTCTTTGAGAAGGGGTCAAAAGTTAAAAAAGCAGTGAATAACTGGGGGGCTGGAATTAAAAATTAACTTTTCCTCTCCAAAATCTGGTTTCAATTGACACCAGCCAAGTCTGGAGGCTGGGAGAGGCTGGGAGAGGGAGCCTGGTCATGGCATCCAATCGATGCTGCCCACCCGCAGCAGATATGCCACCCCAGGGAAGCAGAGCTACCGTGACACCCCGGGGTAACATCTGGGAGCTGTGGGCAGGGGCTCACAGGGGACCACCAAGCCTATCCCATCCTGGCTATGCGGTTTGGGGCTGGCTGGCAGGCAGAGACTGCCGAGGGAGGGGCCGTGGGGGGGCGGCTCCCCCACTCCGCCTGCTCCTGCCTGCTGACCAGGCAGTCCTGCCCCGAAAGGTTAGGGTGGTAAAAATAGAGCGGGGCCATGGGATGGCGGGCGGGCACGAGGCACCTGACCCCTCTGGCACAGAGGGGCTGTGGCAGCTCCGAAGGGACACTGTTTTTTGGGGACTTCAGCCTCGGGGGTTGGTGTGTTCCCGGTGGGGGGTGAGCGGGTGGCATCACCCGCGCTGACGAGTGGAGGGAGATGGTGGTTTGGCGGGGGCTGGCTTGTCTAGGAGGTGCAGGAGGCCCCTGAGGGCAGGCTCCCCGTCTTCAGCCGCAGGCTGCTGGTCCAGCCCCGGGGACAGAGATTGAAGCTGTGGATTCCTGGGCTCTTGGTCCCCGAGTCTTCGGAGTCGAGGGAGACGTCCGAGTCCGTCGGGGACCGGGACGTGCAGCGCTTGGCTTGGGACCGCCCACCCACCACGGGGGATGGCAGGGGGCTCTTGGGGATGGGGGACAGCCTGGGCACGGGGCAGGAAGACGCGCTGGATGGCAGCAGGAGCCGGCGACCCTCTGCCCAGGCTGCTCGGGGCATCCCGGGGGAGGCACAGAACTGGGGGCTGCCTGCCCGGGGCGATCGCAGGGGGCTCTTGTGGGTGGGCGAGGGGCTCGCCAGGCTCCCCAGCACGCTGCTGGCAGCCTGCAGTGCCGACGCTCTGGGCCCCAGCCGGGGCGACTGGGGCAGACTGGGGGGGGCGGCAGAGATGGGGGTGAAGGGCCGGGAGCTCTCCAGCCCCACGGCTTTGGGAGAGGAGCTCTTCCTGCGGGCAGCGTTGATGATGTTCCTGGCGAGCCGCGCTTGCATCTGCCGGCTGGCCCGGGGGTCCGCGTCCTGCCGCAGCGGGGACAGGGACCTCTCGCTCCACGGAGGGGACGTGGGCGGTCCCTCATCCAGCTCGGGCACCGAGGCCGGGCTGGCCCAGCCGTCCAGGCTGCCCGGGCGCCGCGCCAGCCGGGGCGTCCAGGTGGGCGATGCAGGGAGGGAGGACCGCCTGTCCTGGAGAGGGACAGAGAGCGGGTTAGTGACCCCCACTCGGGGGACGAAGGAACAGAGCAAGGATACAGCGGCAGGAGGGTGCCAGGATAAGATTCATGCTGGCTCAGCCCCAGTGGAGCTGGGGATGTCTCCTCGTGCATTGCACCCCTGCAAGAGGTCCCCAAAACGCATTTGACCCTGCACCCTCTCGCCCGCCAAGGAGATCAGGGCAGGCTGAGCCTGCTGTTAACCATCCTTGCCCAGAATATGTCCCAGGACTTCTCACCACCTGCAGCTTCCCAAAGTCTCCCTCTGGGGGATGCTCGGAGACCGCCTTGCACTGCCCCAGGATCCATCACCCGGCACTGCTCCCCAGGTGGCAGGAAAGAGAAGAGCCAGGCGTGACAGCGCAGAGAGTGTATTCAGAAAGAGGAAAAAAGAAAAATGCAGGAGAAACAAAGCACAGTCAAAAGGCAACTTGGCACCATGGGGAAAGTGGCGAGAGGGCATGGACAGAGGCACAGCTGGACCACGAGTCTTGGGCTGAGCATCACCCGGCAGCCCTGCCCTCGGCACCCTTCTCATCCCAGCACATCCCTTGCTCCCAGCTGTGCCACACAGCCCTGCCCGCCCCAGCTCCAGCTGGACTGAGCCCAGGCAGGGACAGGGACCCTGCTGGACTCTGCCAGCACTGCTGGACTCTGCCATTCCCCGAGGGATGCGGTTCTTCCTCCACAGTGAGGAAGCAAATGAGGACAGATCCTGAAGGAGCAGCAGAAGAGCCAGGAGCAGGCACAGTGAGGCAGAAAGGCAGCGTGTCCCCTCCAGGTTTGCTTTGGTAGGAGGCTGAAAAGAGCCACAGGACAGAGGGGCTGCAGAGGAGCAGGCAGAGGTCTGAGAGCTGGAAAAGCCGGAGGTGAGGAAAGGAGGGAGCCAGAGGTGCGATGCTCCGTACAGTTTCCAGGCGAGAGAAGAGCAAGAGCAGCCCTGTGGGACACGCAGGCTCCTGATGACTCTTTGGGATCCTGCAGGCTCTGTGCCCAGTTCCTGCTGCCTCCCTGGGACTCCTCAGCTCCTGTTGCACGTCGCCCACTGTCCCAGCACTGCAGCCTCACAACCACCTCTTTTTTCTGTTTTCTTTTCTTTCCTCCCCTTTTTTTTTGTGGTTGGTTTGGCTTTTGGCACTGCCATGAGCAGTTAGGGAGGGCTCAGCCTATCACCCCTGTGTTTTTCTCTCCACCACCACTACTTGTAGTAAAAAGAAGGTTTCCACACCTGCGGCTCGATGCCGGCATTCCTGGTGGAGTAGGAGGGCCGGGGTGCCTGGAATCCTGCCCTGGCCCGGGGCGGCAGCAGGCGGCACGGGGAGGACAGCAGCACCTCAGCCGGGGCTCCAGGGCTGGCACGGCTGTTGTGAGTCAGGGGCAGAGCCCCAGCAGCACCAGGGAAGGGGCTGGCCGTGGTCTGGCCGGCACTGGGCACCACAGGGGGATGCCAAACTGGAGAAGGAGGCAACGGAGAGGTTGGGCAGGAGGCTTGCTGGGGGTAGGGGTAGGACTCGGGAAGAGAGGGTCTGGGTGGAGGCATCTCCTGGGGCGTGGACCTTGCTGGCCCCTTGGATGGGGAGAGGATGAAGAGAGAAGACTGGAGCTGGTAAGGCTGGTGCTTGGAGATCTCCAGCTCCTTCTGGGACACCTCATTCTCCATTAGGCTGCTGCCATACAGCGATGCAGGAGGGGTTTTAGAGGGCCTGCAGGGACTCTTGGAGGGGCGTCTGGAGACCATGGGTGACAGATAAGCATTGTTATCATACTTCCAGGAGGGAGGCAGGGACATGGTGGGTGATGGGGACCGCAGCAGCTCAGGCTGGGAGGGGGCCTCAATGATGAACTTCTCCATCCTGGACTGTCGGCGGGCAAAGAGCTCAGCCCCCTTCCCTCTCGCTTCACTGAGGATGTGGCTGGGCTGTGGCTTCTTCTTGGGCTGGATGGTGGGAGACTTGAGGCAGGAGGACCATGCCGGAGCATCCTCAGCTGGCGGGAGGTGCTGCATGCCCCTGGCTGCGCTGTTGGGGACAAAGTTCGCAGCTTCAGCCCCGAGGGCGAAGGGCTCATCCTCGATGCTGGGCTCCCCCTGCTCCTTCTGCTTCTTCCTGCTGTCTGCGCTCTGAACCAGGTCCAGCAGGTCGGGGTTGGGGCCCAGCTTCGGCTTCTCCACGAAGGTGAACATGGACTTTCTGCTGGCTCTCCGGGCAGCCGACTCCTCCAGAATCCCTGTTTTGGGCAAGGGGTTTGGTCCACTCACCCCGCAGCCCAGGAGGGGATCTGGCAGCATCTTCTGCTCCTGGCTGGGGTACAGGGCTGAGTAGGCAGGGGGGGAGCGGACACGGGTGAGGGGTGGGGGGCTGCTGAGCGTCTCTGCATAGGTTGGCGGTGGGGGTAGCTCGGGGGCAGGGGGTTCCTCGGCCGGCTGGGCACTGGCAGGGGACGCCTGTGTGCCAAAGGGTCTGGCTGTCCGGTTCTTCACAGGCTTGGGCTTGGCCAGGGTGAGATGGACCTCGTAGTACTGCCGGGCCTGTGCCCCGTTCTGCTGCTGCCTGGCTGGGGATGC
>VZRR01002231.1:39550-83508 GCA_013398015.1 Oreocharis arfaki
CTGCCCCTGCCCCTGCCCGCCCCGACAGACCTACAGACCGACCGGACGGGACAGGACCCCCGCCCGGCGACTCTGGCAGCCGCCCCGCCTCCCCTGATGTCCCTGCTCCGCCGCTTCTCGTCCCGGCTGGGTCTGCCCTGAGCCGGCTGCGGGGAGGGGCGGGGGGGGGAGCTTGGACANNTTGGACATCCCCTTACCCTGCTCGGGGCATCCCCTTACTCCGCTCTCCGCATCCCCTTCCCGGACCGGGGCATTCCCTTATCTCCTTCTGGGGCATCCCTCTCTCCCAGCTCTGCATATTCCCCTTAATAGCCCTGAGCATCCTCTCACCCATCCCGGGGCACCCCCTTTCCCAGCCCTTCACCCTTTTTCCCTCCTCCCACCCTCAGCACCTTACGTTTCAGATGCTGCTGGGGATGTGGGGCCTCCCCTTTCCGCAGGCTTCCCCCGTGCCTAAAGTTTTGAGTCACTTGTAGAGAGACAAAAACGCAGACACAACAATCCAGCACCGGAGTCACTGCTCTGGGGACCTCCCGCAAACAGCACCGAAACCCCTCTGCCAGGGCTGGTCTGCTCCCAGTCACAAGGGGACCACGGTCCTGGGCAAGGTGATCCCTGCGGAGCCAGCATCACCTCCCACCTCCAGCACCCCGCTGGGGCTGCGGAGCTCCCTGGCTGCGAGTGAGACCGGCCTCACCCCCTTCCCATGCCTGTCCACACCTCAGGATGAGCTCTTGGCTTGATTTTTTGCCTTTCTAATTTCCTTTCTTCCTGCCCCTGTGTGCTTTTTTGTGCTTTCCTGGTTTTTGCGGGAGCCTGGCTCTGGCTCTGCAGCCCCCAGGGAGCGAAACCTTCCGTTTATTTGCACACCAGACAGAGAAACCTGTCCTGCCTCCTGCATCTCCCAGCCGCTGCCTCTACCCGGGGCTCCTGCGCTCCCCAGCCTGCCCCGAGAGGTGCCAACCAGCCAGGGCCGCCGTGCCGGATATTTGAGAGCAGCCAGCCTGGCCTTGGGCTGCTGGATGGGGACCAAAGGGGCACCTGGGACCCGCCCGGGTGGGTCCACACAGCTCAAGGTGGGGCACTCATCTGGCTCCCGGCTCCCAGGGCCAACCTTGCACCACTCTGGGTGTGGATGGATGCACGCTCTTCTCCTGCAGAAGCTGGAAGGGGTGGGGGTTCCTGCACCCCCAGACAGCTAAAGAGAAAAGGAGCAAACCCCTGACATCTCCCAGGGATGCTCCTGCAGACAGCCTGCTGCAGGAACAGCCCTAATGCCACTTGTGAGGGCACCTGCCCTCTCCTCTCATCTGCACCGAACCAAATCTCTCTTTCCCAAACCTGCTGGCTTTCTGCGAGGTCCCAGAGCTGCTCCCAGCACTCAGGACCCTCAGTGACATCCTGCCTGGAGGCTCTGGAAAGTCTGACGGGTCCTGCAGGCAGTGGCTGGTGGTGATCTCACTTGGAGGGGGAGGAAACGGGAGAGACAAACTCTTTCCAACAAACCTGTTGAGTTACTTTAAAATTCCAGGCTGGCAGCAAAAGTGCTGGATGGCGGCACGGATTAGGAAAATGCTGAGCCTGGACAGAGTCAGGCCTGACCTTTCCCCACCGCAGATCTGCCATCCCCGAGCAGTGAGAAATGGGAAGACTATTTGGGTCCATCTGGTTTGTGTGCTGAGCCCTGAAACACGATGCTGCTGGGCCAGCTGTGAGCCAAAGGGCTTGGCTGAGCTTCCCAGCCCGTGTCCCATCCAGGAGCCGCTGTTTCTGAGGATGTCTGACACTGCAAAAAGGCAGGCAGTGGATTCTGGACACCGGGTTCGTGTTGAGCATCCCCAGCCGGTGCCACCCCCTCCCACGCAGTCCTGGGGGCTGCCTGGGGAAAAGCAGGCTCTGAGCTGGGCAGCAGCATCCGATAACGCCCTCCCATGGGGACAGGGACACACCTGCCTCGGCGCCGTGTGGCAGCTGAGATAACAGCTGGGCAGGAGCAAAATAGAAAGGAGGGGGGAAGCCGGGTTTAAAAATGGGTCCAATGCCTGTTAGAGGATGGGTTCTGTGGGAGCATCTCCCACAGGGAGGTGGGGCAGACCAGGCATGGGAGCAGCCACAGTAACCCAAGATATGGACCTGTGTTTGTGTCACTGTGGCTGAAGGGACAGCTGAGGCACGGGGCTGGGAAGTGAGGCCGTGGCAGAGAGCATTGCAGGAACCAACCAGCCTGAAATAAAGCACTTTAGTTCTTAAACCAGGGGCTGACAGAAATAGCCCAAAGCCATGTGAGGGGTGCTTGGCCATTCCCAATCAATGGAGGAGAGGTGTCCCTGTCCCAGACAGTGCCACAGGAGCCAGTTCTGATCACTCTGCCTTGGGCAGGATCCCCCCAAGCCCCCTGGCCAGGGTGAGGGCTGGGAAGTCTGTCCTGTTCATGCCCCACTTAGGGATGGGTTGAGTTCCTGGAGATGGTGGGAACCTGCCTGCTGCCTTCCCACCCCCCTCCCAAGAAAAGCCACAGATTCCTCCTTATTTTTAAGGCCAGAGAGATCATCTCAAGCTAAAATAGTCCCAGCAGCTCTGCTGGAAGCCTGGAACCTCTAACCCAGGGGAAGTCCTGCCCTGGGAAGAGCTGGCTGTTCTCACCAGGAGCACAGCTGTGCCTTTCTTGAGGGGACAGTGGCCAAAGGGGGTTTCTCTTACCTGTTTTCCTTGGCTCAAAGTCAGGGTTGATGAGGACCCGTTGGATCTTCACCACTTTCCACTCCTGGCTGGGGTTGGCTGTGGGGCTGCCGGCTCTGGGGGGCAGCTCTGGGGCAGAGCCAGGGCACTTGGGGGGGTCTGCAGGCTCACCTGCCAAGGCCAGGCTGCTGCCATTCAATGGGGGTTGTGATGCATCCCCATTGGGCCCCCTGGGGTCCCTCTGGCAGCTCTCACTTGATTTCCCTCCTAGCAGTCCCATCCGTGCCTCCTGCTCGCCTGGCTCCGAGGCCGGAGCATCCCGGAGCTGATGGCAGCTCTGCCCCCCTCTGCTGCCCCTCTCCTGCCGACGGCCTCTGCCCCCCTCAGTGTCCCCCTTGGCTGTCCCACAGACACAGGGGGGCTGCTCAGCCTCGCCAGGCATGGGGCAGCTGGGCTGGGGGTGGAGGCAGAACTGCTGGAGCCTTGTGCTCAGCATCTTCACTCTTTTCCTTTGCTGGCACTCCACAGCCTTTCCAAACAGCTCCTCATGGCCAGGGGGATGGATCCTCCCTCAGAGCATGGGCAGCATGAGGGGGAGGGCAGCCACATGCCAGGCACAAGCTCAGCTCTGCTGCTCTTGCAGGCAGGAAGACCAGGCACGATGCCACTGGAGCAGGAAGGTTTTGGAGACCCAGACGGAGGGACGTGTGCAGAGGGGACAGGCCAGCAAGGAGGATTTTGCAGGAATTTCTCTTTTCCAGGCAGAGGACCAGCATCCAAGGACCTGTGTGAAGAGAAGGGGAGCATTGAGGATGCTGGTGCTTGCACTGATTTCCTGTGGCCACAGACATCGGAGCAGCTCCCCGCAACCCCAGCCTGAACTCCAGCTCCAGCACTGCTCCCCATGAGGAAGAGCCCCCTGAGATGCAGAGCCTGTCTGGAAATGCCCCAACCCCAGCATCGAGCTCACCACCCCAGCACCCTCGTCCATCTGTCCTCGCCCTGGGGACAGCACCCATGGCCAGACCCCTGTGCCTGGCTCCCCTCTCTGTCAGCCCAGACGTGTCTGTGGCCACCCCTGTTGGTGGTCAGCACTGGGGCACCACCGGTCTGGAGCTGGGAGTGTTCAGGGAAGAACCTGATCCCTGAGGATGTTGCTCAGGGTTATCAGGAACAAAAAAGGGAAGATTTCCAGCATCCAGCCAAGAAAATCGTGTTTAACCATTGAGTGACTCATGCGGCGTCAGGACAAGCGCAGACAGACCCACTTCCCTCCTGCCAAGCATAAATCCTGCTGGGATGACGAACCCACGCACCAACACAGACAAGTTATCAGCTGGGAGAGGGGGATGTCATCACTCCCGGGACAGGATATGGGTTACGGCGTACGGAAATTCCTGTGAGTCCTTCGCTCGCACAGCATCACCCAGCCCTGCTCATAGCCAGGCTGGTCCCAGGGAAGTGCCTCCAGGGAGATCCACAGCACCCACAGCACATGGACCGTGAGGGATTTCCCAACCTAACAGCCAGCTGAGGAGGAAAACGGGTTTGTGCTCATCCCAAACCCCTCCCTGAGTTATTGCGAGGTTTTTCAGTGAAATAAGAAAAGGCACCAGGTCAACATCGCAGGTTAAGCTCTGGCAGGAGTACACCCTGCAGCTTCCCCGAGGCTCACACAGCTTCTCTGCAAAACTTTTCCTGTCCTCAGCAAGGTTATTTTGGAAAAGAAGGCAGATTAGAAAGTAGGCGCTTGGGCATTTCCCAAACACAAGGCTGCATTTTTTGGAGAATGCCCAAAGGAAATCTTCTGCCCTTTCTGAAATCCTTCCTCCTGCCTCGCTCTGCTGCAATTATTCAGCACAGATTTGCAAAGAGAACCTGGGGAGAAAATGCCAATGTTTCTCTCTGAAAAAGAAATTTCACCCTCCTCTTTACGTAATTTGGGGGCTCGATAGTTGCAGGAAGCCACCCACATCTTTCCTTAGAAACATGGCAAGTTGTTGGAGCTGGAGGGAGCTGGCTTATCTCAAACGAGGACAAAGAGAAAGTTGCCAAAAATAGCCCCAGCCCAGCCTGGGTCGACAGGGAACCTCTCAGCGTGGATCTGCATCTCCCCACTCCCGCGCCCTCGCCCTATGCCTGGGCAGCAGCTTTCCTGGGCAGCACAACTCATGGGCATCCTGCACCGGAGCTGCCCTGGCAGTCCGCTGGGGGAGCCGGTCCCTGCCTGAAAATCTCCCAGAGCCGCCCCCTTCCACCCGGGAGCGCTTCCCGCACACGGGCACCTCCCGGGAGCGACGCCCACGGCCCCGGTGCTCCCCAGGCAAAGCCCTCCTCGGTGGGACCCGAGCAGCGGTGTTCCCTGAGGACACACAGCTGGGACGGGGCCGCCCCCAGCTCCGAAACACTGAGCCAGGCATCTGCTGCCTCGCCGGGGGCCAGTCTGGGCCCGGCACGGCGGCAGGGGAACGGAGCTACGGAGAGCAGCCTCCTTCCCCCTAGGACACAGCTCCTGGGCTCTACCAGCGGCACAGGACGGGAATATTCATGAGTGACGTGGATCTCCAGCAAAAGCTGCTGGGCTGAGCCCTGTTGGAGTACCAGCCGGGTGGGATGGGTATACGTGCCTCGGGTGCATCACTGCACTGGCAGTAACAAGCAGCAGCACCAGCCGTGTCCACAAAACCAGGCTGAGACAGCCCCCACCTGCAAACAAAGGCTGTGAAGAGGGGTGAGGGTCATTTCAGGCACCATTTCAGGGCTGCAGCTCCAGAGGATGCCCAAACTGGGCACCAGCGCCTAACTCAGAGTCCCAAGAAGCAGCTGCTCACCATGCCCATCTGAGAGGCTCCTCCTGCTTCCTGACGGCAGCAAGTCCCTACGAGAAGCTGCAAAATGGTGCTGGGGAGGGAATAATAACAGTAACAACAACAACAAACCCTTCAATTCACAAAGTGCTGAAATCTGGCAGCAAGGAGACCTTTTGCTCAACTTCTCTTCCTGCCCACTCGCTGGCAAGTGATGCACAGCCCCCCCACCTGCCTTCCTCACACCCTGTCACCTCCCCCCCCCCGCCCCTATTGAAAAAAGNCCCGCCGCTATTGAAAAAAGGAAAACTAAAGTTAACTTTCCACGTCCCACACAAATATTTTTGGCAGGCGTTGCTGGCATTCAGGCTGCTGAGCCCGGAGGAGACGGGGTCTGCAGAAAGTCTTCGCCTCCATCTGCTCCCGGCTGGGGGTCCGCAGCGCCTGGGCTGGTCTGTCCCCGACATAGCCGGGGGCAGGAGGTGGCACAGCTGTAAATAGTGGGGGGCACCTCCCGGACGGCCCTGGGGACCCTGAGTGGCCCGGCCACGGGAGTGCCATGAAGTGAGGGGGGCAGATTCGCACCCAAACTTTGGCTCTGTCCCCGCTTTCCCGTGTTGTTCTCAGCCACATCCCTGCCCCGCGCTGGGTTTTCATCACCACGAAACAAGCCGGGAAGGGGTGCGAAAGCTGTCCCCAGCACAGCGGGACTCTCGGGTTTCCCCGGGTCAGGCAGCGGGTCGCTGTCACTCAGGCAGGACCCTGCTGCCCAGACTTGCAGTCCCGAGCTCCAGTCACAAGGTTGGCCCCGTCCCGTTCCAAAATAGCCCAGCCGCAATGTATACATCTGGGGAGCTTNGAGAAGCTGCAAAATGGGGCTGGTGAGGGAATAATAACATTAACAACAACAACAAACCCTTCAATTCACAAAGTGCTGAAATCTGGCAGCAAGGAGACCTTTTGCTCAACTTCTCTTCCTGCCCACTCGCTGGCAAGTGATGCACAGCCCCCCCACCTGCCTTCCTCACACCCTGTCACCTCCCCCCCCCCGCCCCTATTGAAAAAAGGAAAACTAAAGTTAACTTTCCAACTCCCACACAAATATTTTTGGCAGGCGTTGCTGGCATTCCGGCTGCTGAGCCCGGGGGGGGCGGGGGATGCAGAAAGTCTTCGCCTCCATCTGCTCCCGGCTGGGGGTCCGCAGCGCCTGGGCTGGTCTGTCCCCGACATAGCCGGGGGCAGGAGGTGGCACAGCTGTAAATAGTGGGGGGCACCTCCCGGACGGCCCTGGGGACCCTGAGTGGCCCGGCCACGGGAGTGCCATGAAGTGAGGGGGGCAGATTCGCACCCAAACTTTGGCTCTGTCCCCGCTTTCCCGTGTTGTTCTCAGCCACATCCCTGCCCCGCGCTGGGTTTTCATCACCACGAAACAAGCCGGGAAGGGGTGCGAAAGCTGTCCCCAGCACAGCGGGACTCTCGGGTTTCCCCGGGTCAGGCAGCGGGTCGCTGTCACTCAGGCAGGACCCTGCTGCCCAGACTTGCAGTCCCGAGCTCCAGTCACAAGGTTGGCCCCGTCCCGTTCCAAAATAGCCCAGCCGCAATGTATACATCTGGGGAGCTTTACACCTCCCCTGTGCCAGCAGCTGAATGTCCCCTCAGGGGAGCTGGGCACCTTCCTGCCCCACGTGGCGCCTTCTTCCCGTGGCACCTTCCCCCAGTGGCACCACAGGCAAGGAGACCGGGTGGTTGCATCCCCCCAGGGCGACCCCACATCCCTGTGGATCCCGTGTTTCTGTAAGGGAGCCCTGCCCTCACAGCTGACACCGGAGCCACCTCGGGTGTCACCCGGCAGCGTTTGGCTGCCCTGTGCACAGACACTCTCCCATCTGCTGCAATCCAATATCCCTCCCAGCTCCCTGGATACCCGGCCAGGACGGCTGAGCTGTGTGCTGGGGCAAGGCACAGCCGAGCTGCCTGTGGGGTGATCCCCCTTGCACAAGGACCCCACCGCTACACCCCAAAGCCCTGCACGGCTGGGACCGGCGTGGTGTCACCTGTGCCACCCCGATGTCCGGCCACGGGGGAGGCAGACTGCCTGTAGCCAGAGGGGACGGCAACAGGGGGCACACGGCTGGGCTGTGCAGGATGGAGGGAGGGAGAAGCCTTCTCTGCCGGGATCCGACGCCCGGGGAAGGGGCGCAAGGAAAGTGGGATGGGATGGGATTGCTTCCCTTGGCATGACAAGGGATCCCTGCTGCCTGTGGAGCGGGACCTGGGAGTGTGGACAGGGGTGGCTTCATCCCGGCTCCTGCAGGCGAGGCCAGGGCTGGCAGGCACAGCAGCCGGCAGCGTGCTGGGGAAAACAAAAGCCTTTTGCAGCACTGATTTACTACCTTGACGGAAACCGGGATGGAAAAAACAACATTCCTGAATGCCTGTCCCCGTGCAACCCCTGCTGTCCCCAGCACCCCAGCCTGCCGGTGGGGACACGGGCTGCTGCTCCCGGCAGGTGGGTGCCCTGTGCCCTCGTTCCCTGCCCACAGCTGGTGGGGAGAGGCAGCAGAAGGAATGCTGGGGATGGGCACGGGGGCTGCAGGGCGTCAGGGGAGCTGTGGTGATTAAGCAGTGAGCGAAGCGAGGGAGGAGGAGGACAGTGGCATCCCGGCCAGCTGGACCATGTCCCCTCCCTCCCCACCCCACGCTGGAAGGAAGGGCTGGATGAGGGCTGATTGTACCCTCTGCACTGCTGCTCCTCACGCCAGCCCTGGGCTTGTGCCTCCGGGTTCAGGGAGGAGTGGAGTTCTCCCTGGGCAGCTCCCCCGTGAGCAGAGGCTCCCAGGCACTGAGGAGGGCTGGGGAGCAGGATGGGGAGGGGGGAGCACTGAGGAAGGGGGTCCTGGCCCCTTGGAGGGCAGCACTGTGTGGCTGGGCTGGACTCAGGGTGAAATGTATTTTGCACCCCAGCACAGCCGTCCCAGCCCAGCCCCAGAGGGTGTTTGCTCCACTCCGCCACCCCCATTTTCATGGGAGTTTTGGACAGGTTTTGGTGCTCAGCACACCCACTCCCCTCCACCCACTGCTCAGGCCACGTCCCAGCCCCAGTCTGGGGGGCTCCAAGGAACCCCGGTGCTCCACGGGGATTTGCACCCATCGAACATCAGCCTGTGCACTCAATCCAAGTGACATTGATCCTGCTCTGCCCTCCTGGCTGGGTTCAGAAGCTAATGTACCCCTTCCCGTCATCCCTAAGGGGCCCATCTGACCTGGGGGTCCCAGCCAGACAATCCTGGGAGCTGCCTGTGCCCTGACTGCACGACAGCCCCACGCAGGGCAGGTCCCAGCCTGTCCTGCCCTTTGCTCAGCTTGAACCCTGACCCCAGTTCCAGCTGCTGCATTCCAGGGAATGAGGACAAGCCCAGCCCGGCTCTCACAGCTGCCTCAAGCACTTCTCAGTGCAGTTTTGGGGAGCAAAGTACCAGGTTTGCCATGTCCCACCAACTCAGCTCAAGGTGCCACTGCAGAAGTGGCCATTCCCAGGGACCTCTGGCCACCAGTGCTGTGGGACAGAGGGTGGTCAGCTGGAACCTCAGCAGATCACTACAGCAAGCCAGGGATGAAACTGCAGCTCAGCCTTTTCGAAGCTCAAGTGAAATGTAAAAACCAGAGAGGGGCAAGAGAGGAGATGAACTGAAACACTGAGCTGTGGTCAGTGTGGCACAGCTGTCCTCAGGACTGGCACCGCCACGGCTGCAAAGCGAGCTGGATTGGTAAGCCAGGTTCTGGCAGCTTTTGGGTCCACACCTCCCTGTCTGCCTGGGGCAGCTCACCTTCATCACCCATCCTGCAGGAACATCCCGGCTGTGCAGCCACCAGCTCTCTGGCACAGCAGGTCCCACACCCAAATTTCCCCTCAGAGCTCCAGCAGCAGCTGCCAGAGGGCAGGAAGGGAGGGCGGGCTGGCACAGTGGCGCCTTCACGCATTTCCCAAGCAATACCAGTGCACATTTCCTGGGGGAGGAGTGAAGGAACTCTCACTAAACAAAATCCTGCTCCTTCAGGAGAGCTCTGTGGGGATGGGGTCACCCCTGGAGATCGGATGCCTGTTGGTGGTTGTGTCAAAAACCTGCTTGGGTGGGGAGGATGGGGCAGCCTCTGCAGCGGGGTTGGGGTTCACCCCGCAGTGGGCTTGGGGCTCATGAGATGAGTGGGATGAACCTTCTTGCAGTGGAGTTAGGGCTCATCCTGCAGCTCCATTGGCCCCAGGGAGCTCAGCCTCAGTAGACATAAAGCACAAGCAGAAACCCCCACAGGGGCTCGAAAATCCAGTTTAAACAACCTCTGAGCATTCAGGGCTGCTGCCCAAGGTGGGAGGACTGACAATTGGAGCATCTCACCCCCCCAGGGTCCAAAGCAGGCTGCAAAACTTCCCAGGTAATCCTGGGGGCTGGCACAGTCACTGCTGGATTTCACAGCTGTGTTTGACATCGTCACAACCCCACCCTGGTCCTCCTGGACAGACGAACGAGGGGCCATGACCTGGGGCTGTCAGGATCGGGGCACGCGACCCGCTGACCCAGGGATCCAAGGTCAGTGGCAGACCTGACAGCTCAGCCAAGGTTTGCTGAGCCCCGCAGCTCTGTCCTCCCCACTGTGACCCCCCCCACCCCCAATCACCTCCAGGCATCCCTGAAACCCTAAAGCTCCCAGAAGGACAGAACCGTGCTGCTAAGAAACAGGGAGCAGCTCCCTGCTGGCTCTCAAACCTGCAGCCCTGGCCAGTATCTTGGCCCTCAGGTCTGATCCCGGGGAGGCAGGATGGGAACTGGGATTAGAGATGGATGCACACAGCCTGGGAACTGCCAGGATAAAGGACATTTCAGCAGCACAGTGACGGAGCGCACACAAGCGCAGGGTTTGGCCCCTCTGAGCCCCACGGGCAGCGGTCGGGCCTGTCCATGGGAAACAAAGAGCATCCCGGGGAAGGGAGTGTTTTCTTTCCAGACCAGGAAAGCAGCCAAACCCCAGCACATGCCCATTCCCAGGCCTTGGCCCCAGCGGCACAGCAGGCTGGTGGCCTTGGGACATGAGGTCCTTTCCCATCTCAGCCCAAGGCTGAGAGCTCAGCCAGTCCAGGCAAGGCAGGAGAGCAGCCCTGCTGCTTGCCGGGACTCCTGGGGTCCCTGAGGCCAGGGCAGGGCCAGCAGCCATGGCTATTCAGAGGGGTCCCCAAGCATTTGGGATGGGGCTCTGTGTGTGTGTGCTCAGCAGTCTGGCTCTGCTTCTGGCAAAACCGCTTGTGCAGTAGGAATAAACACGCCGAGGACACATCCAGGCCAGTGCAAACAGCCCCTGACCGAGCTGCTCTCTCCCAACACTCTGTTTTTCTTTCTCTGCTTTTCCTCTCCTCTCTTAACCCCTTCAGGAGCCCGGGGGACCTGTGCCGGCAGCTCTGGGCGCTGCTGGAGCCAAACCCCATGAATCCCTGGGAGTCTGACCACAAGGAAGGGCTGGGACACCAATGAGGTTCCATGGTCCCCCCAGGGCATAGGGCTGGTTTTGCTGCCCTCAAGTCCCCTGGCTGTCGTTCCTCTCCCTCTACTTCCCCCCACGTCGTTTCTCCCCTCCACAGCTCATCCTTTCCCCAGCAGCTCCCGAGGGTCCCGGGGAAAAGGGCTGCTCCCCCCTCCATCCCTCCGCTCACCCAGCCAAGCACAGGCTGGATGCTGGCAGGGGGAACCTCATCCTGGACAGCACAGAGGAGCCAGGAGATACCCATGGAGAGGAGAGCACTCCAGGGAAGCCCACCTCCACCCTCCGCTCTGCCGGGAGCCCCTTCCATCCTGGAGGTTGCCGTGCTCGTCTCCTGTGCCACCCTGTGCGCTGTCCCCATGGCCACCGAGAGCCATGCCCAGCCAGCATCCCGCGGGGATGGCCACGGAGCCCAGGGCACCAGAGATGCTCGCACTCGCCGCGCTCACCTCTTTCCCTTTTCTCCCTCGGGGAAATAAAGCTGGCTGCTTTCCATGCGCTCTAGCTGAGCCCGGGGGAGGTCACGTCCTCGCTGCCCCCGCTGTGCCCGGAGCCCGGGGTCCCGGCCGGGGGCTGGGGCCGGCAGCGCCCGGGTCTCCTCTCGCTCTGCTCCAGCCGCGCGCGCAGGGCAGGGAGACCGGGGGGAGAGGGGAGGGAGGAGGGGAGGGGGGAAATGAAACTTTAATAGCACAGAGCCCCTTTTGTTTCCCGGCATATGGGATATTTCATACATGCTGAAGGCATTAACCACCTATATTCTTCAAGCGCTGGCGGCGGCTGGGAGCGCAGCCCCGCGCTCAGCTCGGGGCACGGCGTCTGTCCTGGGGGGATGCGGGCTGCAGCAAGCAGCCCCTCTGCCCTGGCACCCCTCCCTGGCATCGGGGACACCCTAAATTACAGCCTGGAAAACTGCTCTGCTTCACCCAGGATCACCCCCTGCATGGTTTCATCCCCCAAAAAGGAGTAGCCAAGCCCCCAAACTCGAGGCCAGGACAGGGATGCCCCTGCTTTTTGGACACGCTGTGAAGCGAGGGAAACTGACCCCACTATCTCCGGGGGTCTGAGACCTCAAACGTCCCTCCTGTCCCTGGGACACGGCAGAGCCCAGAGGTCCCATGGAACTGTGACTAACAGTGGCAGAGAGGGGCTGAGGAGGGCTGGCAGCATGTCCCCTCCCTGCCCGCATCCCAAGGACACAGAGCATCCCTGGAGCAGCAAGCAGGCAAGGTGCTGGCAAGGAAGGGCAGGAAAATATCCACATGGGATATCCTCGTGCTGTTCGTCCATTTCCTCTCCTCTGCCTCCCTTCGTGGTGCCTGGGGACAGACCCCGGTGCCTGTAAAATGGATGACACCATCTTTGCAAGCAGGGAAGGGGCATCTCCAGCTCCTGAGCACAGACAGTGCACGGACAGTCCTGAGCACTGCCACTGCCCCCTGCAGCCCCCACCAGGCACCTCAGTGTGGGGTGGGAACATCTGGGGTCCTTGGGACTACATCCCTCCCTTACTCCCATAGAAAAGATGTTGGCTTCAACCTTCTGGGCAGGAGAGTACATCCGCAGGTGGCAAAACTCCAAGCGTGGTCTGAGATGGAGGGGGCCACCTGTGTGCTCTGTTCTCACCAGATTGGGCGGATTCCTCAGCACTAGGGCTCTTCACTGGTGCCCACCCTTGGTCTAGCACCCGTGAGGGCTCCCGAAGTGGGTTCCCCTTCACCAGCCCTCCTGTTTTTGGCCAGCCAGAGGAAGGAAGGCACAAGCCCACTCATCCAGGGTGAAGGGACACGTTGTCCATCCCACGGAGCCACAGCTCCACTTGTCCCTGAGCCCCCAGCCCTGCACTACCCAGGATGCCCAGTAAATCCTTACTTTGTCCAGTGTTTATCCAGTCACACTCTAATTTGAAATAAAAAACGCAGCCAGTAAAAGGCCTTTATAGCTCTTCAGAGCTCATAAACCGGCAGCGCTGGCGGACGGGGGCCAGATGATTGGGGGCTGCTAGGAAAATTTATTGCAGATTTTGGTAACTTAAACATTACAGCTCTGTGAGCCCCGGGACTGGTTTGCTGAGCAGCTCCCAGCGGCAGGGATGGAACAAGGGATGCTTTATTGGGGAAGGGAAGGGGGGGCTGACAGGTCTCACCCAGACCCACAGCTAACGTCCACCCAGATTTAGACTGGCTCGTTTCTAAGGCAAGGCTTCGGACAGACTGAATCCATCCTTGTGCATGGAGGGAATGCGTGTCCAGGATCCTCTCCTCATGCCCAGGGCTGCTGGACACAAGGCTGCATCTCCCTGGGATGAAGACAGTCCTCAGCAGCATCCCAGGGAGATGATGAATGCGACTGTGCCAGCACCTCCTTGTGCCAAATCCCCTGGCTCGGTGGGCAACGTTGCACCAAGCCCTGCCGTGGGGCAGGAAGAGCCGGGACGGGCTGGCCAAGCTTGTCGTGGGAGTCTGTAGAATTTGGAGAGAATGAGAGGAAGCGGCCGGGGTGGGGAGCGTGCGAGGAAAGGCGGGTAGCAGGAGGGAAGGCATTTTTTCCTTGCCAGTGTCTTGGCTGATTCGGTGTGAACTGCTATAAATTTGCTCCTTATCTCTCAGGCCATTTAATGTTTTCATGAAAAGAAAATAGTCTGCAGGAAAAAAAACCCCGCTGATAAAAGATCCCTTTGGCGTTGGGAGGAATGTTAAATGTCTCTAATCAGCGAGGTCTGGGGCTTGGAGTGCTCCCGGAGCTGGCAGGGAGCTGAGAAGTGGTGGAGACTGGGCAATGCTTGGAGCAGACTCTGCCAGCAGCCTCCCAGGTCTGGGGGGGAGTTGGCATCTGCACCCCAGCTGTCCCTTGCACTGAAAGAGGGTCCAGGGACATCCACACGGGGGACGTGGTGCCCATTGTAGGGTAGCAGTGGCTATGGCTGGGATGGCTCCAGCCACTTCACCCCGCACTCTCCCACATAAATTAAACCAAACACTGCCAGAAAGAATGAAAAATGGGAATACGAGGCACAAATTCTATGGGAGAAAAGATACGGATCCAAATCCTTCTTGGCTGCTGACCAGGGCCGGGCAGGAGCATGGGCTGTGCCAGGGACCCCCACGTGCCTCAGCACCCTCAGGATCCACATCCCTCACCTGTGCCTGTACTCATGGGGAGGCCAGGGGGAAACCCCAGTGCCCCATGAGGCTGGAAGCATTCTTCCCAGGAAAGCTGGCCCACGGACCAGCTGCTGTTTGGATTTACAGTTGCAAAAGCAAATCCTGCACGAGTCCTCCCCGGAGCAAACCTCCTGGCCCTTGCTGACCGTGCCCTCGCTCCTGCTGAGGGCTGGGATGCAGGGCTGGGGGCACGGGGGTCATGAGCACCCCTCTCTGCGGGATCAGGTACTGTCTGGTTGCACTTCCCATGGTGTGGGCACTGAGATACATCTCTGAGGCTTCTTCCGTCCTCCAAACACTGGGTGATGCAGCTGCTGACACCCCACAGGTTGGTGCATCTCCAGCTGGGAGCATCCCCACCATGTGGGCCTCTGAAGGCCATCCCACCCAGCAGCCCGAGGCCAGCAGAGCCATGGCACAGGGACACATGAGCCTCTGAGCTGCAACTTCATGTCCAGGCTGGAAAACAAACAAAGCAGCAAAGAAGTGGCTGCAAAGGGGATTTTTCAGGGTGGGAAGGAAGAGTTACTGATGACTTCCCCCCACACTTTTCCCCCCCTTTTGGTAATGTTTCATTTTATACTCCAAGAGAGCAGAAATGCCATTTCAAATGAAAAAATCAAACCCTTCTGTTTCAACACACTCCCCAGCTCAACATCCTCATGCACCAGCACACCCACATACCAGCTTTCCTCCCAAACACAGCCCTGGCCCAGCGGAGCCCGTTTCCAGGCAGCGTTCCCCGTTGGCCAGTCCCACATCCCAGCATCCTGCCTCCCCTGCCAGCCCCACTCCCAGCCCTATCCCGCCATCCCCATCCCCTCTCCACAGGCAAACACATTTTCTTCCACATCCATCACGTGGAAGTAGGATGTGCGTTCCGGTGCCAGAACACGCACGGCCGGCCGCGCCAGCAGCGCCTGCACGGCTGCACAGAGCTGCTGCTGTGCTGGTGGATCGCAGTCGGCTTTTGTAGGATGGTTTTGGCTGTGCCTGGAGCAGTGGGGAGGAGCCAGGAGCTGGCACTCGCCGTCAACACTGACCTGCTGAAATTGGTGTGGTGCCAGGTGCCTCGCTCTTTGCTTGGACATCTGTGTGCCCACTCCCGCCTTGCTGCGGGGCATTTTTGTTCCTTTCAGAGGCAAAACCACATGTATTTTGTAAAGCTGGGGGTTGCTTGGCCGACTGGCAGCACCACTGGCATCACCATGGCATCATGGGATGAGGACAGTTCCATCGGCCCCGGGCATCCAGCATCCTCCTGCCAAGGGATGTGGGCACGAGGGTCCCAGGGTCTCCCCTCTGCACGATGCCCAGTAGCAGCTCTCCTTGGACTCCAGCACAGCCCCACTGCTGATGCTTTTCCTGCCCTCTGGCAGAGACCCCCATCCCGCCGCCGTCTGCCTCTGACGCAGGCGGCTTCGCTTCCAGACGGGTCGTGCTCGCCCCGAGCCCCAGCCAAAAGAAAGCCGCTTTGTTCAGCTCAGCAAGCGGGGCCCATGCGCCGGCTGACCCCACTGACCTCCACCACCCGAAAACACAGCCCCTGCTGTCCCCTGGGTCAGGGCAGGCATGGGGACAGCGACAGGGACAGCCCCCGACACCACCGCTCGGGTCAGGGTCAATGCCCAGGGACACGGGCACGGGTCACAGAGGGTGCAAGGCTAAGGAGCTGCTCTGTCCTGCCAGGAGGGATGGATGGACTGATGGAGGGGTGCTCTACAGCCAAACCTCTCATCTCGTGGCTTTTTGAGATGGGCAGAAATCACTGGGAAATAGTGGAGCTGCCAAGGTCGCCAGGGTGGGATGGGGAGCGGGGCTGGCGCTGAACAAGCTGCTGCTAATGAGAAGCAGGTGGAGAGCCCTGCGTCCCCCCCCCCCCCCACCCCCCCCAGTCCTCTCTCAGCCATCAGGGTCAGCCTGTATTTTCTTAAGTCCTGATTGCAGAGAAATTGGAGGCTTGTGTGCCAGTGGGGTCTGGTCTGCTCCAAAGAAAAGGGATCCTGACAGGACCTGGGGTTTGGTTTGGAAATGACTGGAGAGTATTCTGGCACTTTGCAGCCTGGCTGAGCAGGGCACAGGACCCATGGGATGATGTCTGCCCTGATCCTGCTCCAGGAGGAGCATCCCAGTTGGGAATGGCAGCAGCCCATCCAACAGCACTCGACTCATCCCCAATTTGCATGCAGGAGAAGAGGAACCCTGAGCTGCTGAGCCAGAGAGGAAACGAGAGCAGAAAAATGTGATAAACAGCTGTAAAGCCCAGCCCTGGCTCTGTGCTGCTCCCGCCGTCGCGGGTCGGCCCCTCAGACTGTTTATGGAAAGCCCGGTTTGCCGAGAAATCCATCTCCCGTTTCCTGTTGATCGCTGGGAGCCAAGGTCCCTCAGCCAAGGGCTGCCGCCGCCCGCGCATGTCTCGCCATGAGACAGAGGAAGGGGCTGAGCACGGGGCATTTCGTGAGCTCTCGGGGATGGGGTAACAGTCCTGGGCGGCTGGAGTGTCCTCTGGGAGCTGATCAAAGCTCTCTGGTGGGACAGGGCAACCCCAGCCCTTCTGGGACCCCTGGGCATGGAGGAATCGGGAATTCTTCCCCAGGCTACTCAGCACCGAGGGAGTGTGGGTGGGATGCTCACACCCACCTGCAGAGATCCAGGGCTGGGAATGTCCACCCGTTTCCATCAACGACCCCTCAGCCCTCGGTGTTCACCAAACACGTCCAAGCCCCTGGTCTGGGGACAAGTGCTGGGTCCCCACCTTCACTCCCTTCCTGCTCCTGTGACCCCGCTGGCGGGTGTGGAGGGAGCTGCCGCTCCATGTCCGCTCGCTCAAGGCCAACACCATTGTTGGTGAAGCGGTGCCGGGTGAGAGTGGAGCCAGGCGGGGATGGAGCCAGAGCTGCAGATTCCGCTGCTCCTGACTGAGTCACCAGCCCGCAGGAGCTGAGCAAGGCAGAGCCGGGTGCTGACCCAAAATCCAGCCAATTCCTTTCTCTGAATCAGAGCAGGGAGGAAGGCGGAAAGGTTGGGGAAAGCGGGGGGCAATGAGTGGGTTTTGGCTGCTCACATCTCCCCTTTTTTCCAGCTGCTCCAGAGAGAGGTGGGGCCAAGGCAGTGCCAGAGGGATGGAGAGAGGCAGCAGAGAGCCGTGATGGGGACAGACACAGGAGATGACAGGCTGCAAGGAGAGGGAATGGGCTGGGAGATGCCAGGGGTATGTGTGCCCGTGTTTTCCCTGAGCTCATCCCAACTAATCCTTAGAAGAGGAGGAAGGAGGGAAAGAAACAGAAAGAGCTTTCCACCCCTTCTGCCAGGTCCCCTCCCTGAGCTGCGGTTCCCGTTGGGCGGGAATGGGGATGCTCGCCCGGCATGTGCCTGGTCCAGCTCCGAGCACGTGGTCAAATCTGAGACAGCCCCCCAGGGACAGTCCCATCCCAGCAGAGCTGGGGGCCAAGGGCAGATCTGGATCCTGCTGGCTGAGGAGGATGGCTGCACACCAAAAGCCATCTCTGAGTGGTCAGATGGGTAAAAGAAGCCCATCCCATAGGCAGCTGAGCCTCCTCTCCCCACGCTGTCCTCTCCTGAAGCCCCAGCAGTAATCGCTGTTGCAGGAAATCCTGCCTCCAGCCGTTCCACGGGGCTTCACAGACCCCCCAGCAACCCCAGCACCAGAGCCAGGGAGAACACCCACTCCGGACCCACCCCGTCCCTACCCCTCGGCTGCTCCCCATGAGCGGGGAGGGGGGTCCATCAGCCCAGCTGGGGAGCTGGAGGACTGTCACCCATGTGGTCACCAGCTGCTTGGAAATATTTCCCTGGCTCCGGGTTATATGTACAGATTTTTATAATTATTAGCCTTGGTAATTTACCGTAAAATATTTATTCTGGCTCATTCCAGGGCGTTTGATTCATGTTGGGTCCGTTCAGCTTGGGGGGGGCGGGGGGTGTGCATAGGGAGCCACGCGGCTGTGTGGGGCTGGATGCTCGCTCCCATCCTGTATAAATATCCGTGTGGATGTGTGTGGCCCAGGGAAGAGACCCTGGTGGCAGCCAGGATTGGGGGTCCAGCCCACCGTGCAGCTCCTCACCTCCTCCCACTGCAATCCCAGCTACTCCAGCCCTGCGGGGCACGGGGCAGGAGAGAGTGGAGGTGATGTCCTGCGGGGAAGGAATGCTGGGGGAAAGCACCCTGGCAAACCCCGGTGAGGGCGGGTGGACGGAGGTGGCAGGGAGGGAGGAGGAGGAGGAGGAGAAGGAGGGTCCCGGGGGTGGCAGTGGCGATCCCAGCGCGCCTGGGTGGTCGGCAGGGCTGGGCTGCGGAGGATGGGCTGGGAAGATGGGAGCGGAGATGGGCTCAGTGCCGCGCTGAGCCCCCCCGTGCGAGGGGAGAGGACACCCCCAGCACCCTTCCCTGCCTGCCCCGGCGCTGGGATCCACGTCACGGCTCTCCAAGCCCCAGGGGCTCCGGCAGCGGCGACCCCCATGACGCGCGGGGAGGCTCCAGCGGCGAAACTCAACCCAGATGTGCAACAGCGGGAACCCTTTAACATTTCCCTCCTCTGTGCCTGGAGCTGGAAAGACCCTCCAACAGCCCTGGCTCCCGAGTTTCTCCTCTCTCGCTCCCCAAGTGTGCCCTAAAAAGGAGCTGCAGATGTTGTCCCAGGGAGGGACAAAGGCAGGGACGCACCGGGAATGCTCCAGCAGCTCCGGGGAGCGCCGAGATCATTGGGGAGCGCAGCAACCTGAAAGCAGCAGCAAATAACCAGCACCGAGTCCCACAGGGCTTAACATGACAAGGAGAAGTATTAAAATGGTTGAAAAGTACAGATTATGTGGGCTGAGTTCCACCCCCACAGCCGTGCCAGCCCCTCGGCAGTGGGAATGTGCTGGTACCAGCATGGGATTTGCTGCTCCGTGAGCTCAGACAAGTTTCATCTGATTGATGTGGCCAGAAGCTGGATTTGCTCAAGGAAAAGTTGCCAAGACAGCCAGAATCACACACATCTTGTCACCCTTTGCCCTCCTCAGAGTCTGGAGCCTTGTTTAATGTCTGCCTTCACTTTTCTTTAGGGCTCAGCATCCCCTCACAGCCCTTCCTCATCCTCAGCCTCCTGACGTGGGAGGACACCCTAGCCTGCCTCCCAGCCTGCCTCCCAGCTGGCCCCTGCATTATTAAACCAGATCCTCCTTATCAGCCTTTATCTTTTTCCATTCATGCAAAACCTGCCTGGTTCTAGCTCTGCCAGCCATCGGTACTTCCATCAGGAGCCAGAGGACACTGGGACAGCCCTTCGGTTCTTCCCCTCAGTTCATCCCCTCATACCCCTGCAACCCCTCTGGGGAGGGACAACCCACTGCTTCCCTGCCCCCAGAGCCCTGGGAAGCAGCCCTGACTACCCTGGGCTCAGAGCTGCTCCGACACCTGGTTTCAATAATGAACGGCGCGGGAAGGGACAAAGGCGCCTTGCAGGAGGGCAGCGGGATGCAGGATGAGGGGCTGGCAGGTGGGGAAGGAGGGGGGCTGCAGGGCTGGGATGAGGGGCGTGCTAAGGGGAGCACCAGCCCAGGAGCTCTGTGGGGCTGGAGGGGCCCAGCTGCCCATCACCACATCTCTGACAGAACAGCACTCCCAGGGCGGGGTTAACTGCAGGCACCGGAAAGCTGGGATTAATGGAAATTGGTTATAAGAATTTTCCCAGATGGAAGAAACATCTTTTAGTCATCTGTCCTTTGACATTTCAAGTCTATTTTGCATCCCCAGCATTTTCTGATTTGGGCTGTGACATTTAAATGGCCAATTTGTGTTTACAGTCTTAGGCGTTGTAAATACCTTATATATAAATGTCTTTGCATGTATAGGAGACATTCTATACATTTGTATCTTTGAAACAAGAGCTATATATCTTTACAGGAAAATGTAGATCTACAAAAACATTTCTATCAGCTTTGTAGTCACAGGGCAGATGAACATGTAACAAATACATTGACTTTTTCAGACACTGGGATTTAGTATTATTTTATCACAAAGTGTAAATACGTCACTTCAAAATCATGAGAGGCATTAAAAGAAATATTTTGCATGGCTTTTATTCAAGGACTTGCTGACTTGCACTGTCCCCCCCCAGGCATCATCCCCCTCCAGTCACAGGTCCCATGACAAGGATGCAGCACGGGCTGCAGAGCCAAGGTCACGTCCCAGCAGCTGCGGGGGTGATGCAAAGGGACGGGGCTCTCCAGCGGGGCCTGGCATGGCCACAGTCCCCTCCCAGCACACAGCGCTGTGTGACACCACAGGGGGCCTCAGGAGGCTTTTGACTGCCCCAAATCCGACCTTCCGTGAGGGTCCCATCATGCCAGCAGGAGCGTGACCGCAGCCAGCAGCACCTCTGTCACCTCCCTGTCCATGACAAGATCGCCTGGGAGGCCCCCAGCTTGGAGCAAAAGGCTGTGGAAGAAGGTGAAGCCATCGCTGTGTTCACAGCCCTGCCACGGTACGAAATATTTGCAACGTCTGCTTTTACCCTCACCTGGGCTGGGGACACCTTTCTCAGGGCAGCAGGGGGCTCCTCCACGGTCAGGGATCTCTGTAATTTACAGAGTGCAAACACAGCCTGCTTCCCCCTGTGAGACAGCAGTTTCCACGGCCTGTCCTGACTCCTCCATGGATTTCAGAGCCATGGTCTTGGACAGGGCAGTGCTTGCTGGGCTCCGGCCCTTTCATGTGCATCTTTGGAGGAGCAGAGATGGGAGGTGGTTACAGAGATGGGGGGATGGCAGTGAGATTTCTTCAACCTAAATGCATGGCATAGACATTCTTTGATTGAAATAATTCTGATTTCTATTAAGTCTCATTCTAAAGCTCAATTTAAACGTCGAGGCTCAGCAGGCTGTGAAGGCTGGGGACAGCACAGAGTGCTTGGAGGAGGAACCCATCCCACCTATAAACTGCTGAGCACCCCCACCTCCATCTGCTTTGGGGAGCCAACACAGGAGATGGAGTCCAAGTCATCCAAAAAGTTTCTCTTGTCCCCCCGCCCACTCTGCTCCCCAGATGACGGAAGGAACAATATCCCTCTGCAGGGGTTTGCATCCCAGCAACGCACGGAGCCAGGGCACTGCTGGCAGCAGGGCAGGAGGAGCCAGCTGGAGAGTACATGCACCCCAACTGCTGGCACTGCCACCTCATTCCCTGCAAAACCCCTCTCCAACCCCTCCTTCCCAGGGCTGGGGGTCTTCAATCAAGTGAGGCACCTGGGGGTAGGATCCAGCCCTGGTCTGTACAGCTGTGCTGGGGACAAGGGAAAGGTTAGGGCTCGGGTTAGGGGAGCACAGGTCCCTGCATTCAGTGGCACATCCCCACGAGTTACCCCACTGCCTGTGGCCAGCAGCCTCCAGCCCTGTGCCCAGCCAGATGAGCCCTGCACCCTGCTGCCAGCATCTCTCCTTACCTGCATCCCTCCTGCCCACACCTCTCCCTGCCTGCATCCCTCCTGGCAGCTGGGTGGGCTGTGGCACAACCAGCACTGCCTGACCCCACCCAAAGAGCAGCCCAGGCACCGCTGGGCTCCGTATCCCTCCTGCAGACATTTCCAGCAGAGATTCACTGGCACAACCCCAACAGCCAGGAGGATACAGGACACGCTGGGGCATGGATGTGGGATGTGTCAGGACGAGGATATAGGACATGTCGGGGCACGCTGCAGGATGAATCAAGGTGCAGAAAGCAGACATCAGGGATGGACCCAACCCCGCAGTGGTTCATGGGCTGGAAAGCCAGCCCTCATCACGGCCAGCATGGTCCTGCCTGCAGGCTGGGGCTGCCAAGGGCTTGGAGCATCCTCATTTCCCCCTCTGGGAACCCCAGGAAGCTGCTGACTCCAACCCATTGCCCCATGCAGCTCCTGGAAGCCCCGAGCTGGGCAGGGGATGCCTTGGGGTCTCTTGGTAGGAGATTGCAGCACAAGGCTGCAGCAGGGACAGCCTCGGCAGCCCATGGCCACACCAGGGGAGCAGTCCAGGGGCAGCGAGGGTTTGAGCCCCAGGTGGGGATGCTCTGGGGTCCCACTGCTCCTGGGCCCTGCTGGCTGCAGCTGCCCAGCCTCTGGCCCTTGCCCAGCCCAGCAAAGATTTTGGCAACTTTGCACATTTTTGGCAGAAGCTAGAAAATATTACTGGTGCCAAGGAGGGAGGCAGGCGAGGGGAACAGATCCTCCCTCACACAGGGATCTCCCATGGCTGTGGGAGGGCAGAGACCTTCTCATCCTCCCGGGCACCCCATGGCCACGGCATGGGGCTGAGCTGTGCTTGTGACCCGGTTAATTAACAAGCAATTAATTCAGGACTAAGCTGAGCACCAGCTGGGCCCACCTGGGGCAGCCCAGGGCCAAGATGGAGGTCTCCTTGCACATCATCTGGGGCTGGAGGCCAGCCCCAGACACTGCTTCTTCCTGGGCTTGGGGACATGGGAAAGGGAACCACAGTGGGTGCACGGCCTGGACTTGCTCCAGCATGGCCAGAAATGAGCAGCCTCCTCTTCTGGGCAAGCAGCTCCACGGTTCCCCCCATTTCTCCCCCTGCAGCCCTCTCTCCTCCATCCGGTGGCTCCTTCGGCACCACACATCGTTTGTCACTCCGACAGGTTCAAACAAACCCGTCTGGGATTAATTAGGCTCCGACTTCGTTTCCTGCAGCGCTTCGCAGGGCCCGGGCAGCGGAAGGCGGTGGGGAGGCAGCAGACGGGCGGGCAGGCTCGGGCAGGCAGGGGCTGGATAATGGGGCGGGGGGGAGCAGGTAAGCAGGGATCCCCCAGCCCCCCAAACCCCCGTGCCGGCACGAACGCAGTCGGTGCTGGATGCTGTCCCACGAAGAGGAGGCTGTGGGCGCTGTGCAGCAGGGATGGATCCAGGACTAGAGAGCTGCTGCCACCTCGTGCATGGAGAGCTGCTCCCACACAGCCCCTTCCTAAAACCCCCCAAAGATGGGCCCAAAGGCAGCCAGGACCCCCAGGGGCAGGACTGGATCGTGCCAGCGAGGAGAGACACAGGCAACAACCAGAAAGTAAAACCAGAGCCCCCCATTTATTAGCAGTTGGTTCAACAGGACCTTACACCAGTGCTTGGGAGCCTCCCCCAGCACAGCCCCCACGGCCCCATGTGCGGCTACAGGGGCTCCTGCTGAAACACCCAGGTGGGAACCCTGCTGCCAGCGGGGCCCCTCACATGGGGAGTGAAACTCACTCACCCCACTGCCCTGGCCCCACTCCGGCAGCATCCCGGGCACTGCATCCCCCTCCCGCGGAGCCGCTGCCATCCCACAGCCTGCGGGGCGGCTCCATCCAAGGGGAAATGTGGGCCCTTATCCCGGCAAACCCGTGATGGCTCAGTCCCGTCTGCCAACAGACCCCAGAGCGTGGGAGAGGCCGCAGCTCCGTATGGCACCACCGGTACAAAGACGTGTCTCCCACTGGGAAACCATCCCGTTTCCCCACTGACCTTTGTCCATGCCACGTGTAACAACCAAAGAGACCACGTAAAACCCTCGGGGTTTAGGTACAAATTCTGGCACTGAAGAAAAACACCTCCCTGCAAAATGGGAACCAAATGAGCACCCCCCCTCCCACCCCCGTAAAACCCAACATTATTAAAATACTTTTGCTTTTAATATTCAAGAGGTTTGAAGTTCTCAGCATCCTTCTGATTGCCGTTATCCCAACGTCTGTTCTGTCCCCGAGCTCTCCTCCGTGCCAGGGTGTGCCAAGCACCACTCGGCTTTACCACAGGAAACACCACATGTGTACAAGATTGCAGGATGGGCTTGGGAGTCATGAGCATACTGGGACCAGTATGCCCAGAGCAGCACACCAGCCCCTTCTCCTGCTAGGCCACAGTCCCACCACACAGCCCATGGAGGGGGAGCCAGAGGTTGAGGAGCTTGAAAATGATGAGAGATGACAAAAGACACTGTGCCCCAGTCTTTGAAAGAAAAATCCACCTTGTTCTCAGCTTTTCCAAGTAGGTGCTGGGGGAATCCAGCAAGCTCTCCTGTTTCCTGCCACGGGGCTGATGGCAGGAGTGGGTCTGGGTTCCTCTGTGCTTTGGGTCTCCACCAGCTCCATCCCTCTCCTCCAGCTCAGCAAAGTCACCACCAGTGCACCCAGAATGGCTGGACCAGCACCACCCTCAGACCAGGAGGTGAGGGACAGCTCTGGTGCTGCCCTCGGGCCCAAGGCAGTTGGAACCCATTTTGAGCAGAGAAAGGGGGAATTTGTGCCACTTCCCTACGCCAGAGCAGGGCAGGAAGGGACCAGGAATTAAAAAGGGAAAATAAAATGAAAGAGATATAGGTGTGGGGCAGGTGGAGAGCTGGGAGCACAGAGATTGCAGAGTCGGATCGCTGCTCAGGCAGCCTCCAGTGGAGCCCTGTGCTCCTGGGGGTCCTCTCCAAGCCTCTGGTGCAGCCATACGCTCCTGGGGGTCCCCTCCAAGCCTCCAATGATGCTGTGGGCTCCTGGGGTCCCCTCCAAGGCCAGGTATTGCTGAGAAGGTCCTGCTGGCACAGGGTCAGCCCCGCTCAGGTATTGCTGGGGGTGGCAGCAGCAGCTACCTGGTGCTCTGCAGCTCCTCCCGCAGCCAGGTGGGCAACGTCTGCCCCATTTTGTACAGGAGCTTGGAGAGCTCTATGTTGTGGTCCCTGTAATAGTCCCGCAGGAAGGCGCGTGACTGCAACGGGAGAGCAAAGAGGAGCGTCAGGAGGACCAGCCTGGAGCCCACCAGCCCAGCACAGCCCTGCTCAGGACCAGCCCAGGAGGCTTTCTGCATACTCACATCCGAATCCATCTCGGGGTACTTCCTCCCTTTGCTCTTTCCCAAGCATTTCGTTTTCCCTCCATCCAGAAGCTGACACCAGAATCCTTTCTTTGGATCAAACCTGTGAAGCGAGAGCTCTGCCTCAGGCCTCTTACCCCCCTCACACCTTCCCCGGACATCCTGCCCAGCAGGTCCCACTGCTGTCCAGCCCTGCACAGGGCACTTCTCCACCTCTGGAATCCACAGCCCAGCTAGTATCTTGTCATCAGCCCCCGGTACAACAGGCTCCCCCTGCAGCTGTGCAATAAGCAGTCCACCAAGGCTCATTCATGGCCCTGTTGAGGGAGCACAGAGTCTAAACCTGGGTTTAATTACCATTTTCTGTGGCACTTTTGTCCCTGGATGCCCTCAAGTGCCCCACAGCACCTGGGTGGACACATACATACACAAGCCCTGGCAGAGGTAAATTATTATTTCTCTAGGAGCTCTGGAGGCTTCCCATAGCGGGGTTTAATGGAAGGCTCAGAGCAAGGTGACACCTGCAGAGGTGCCACACAGCTGGCAGCTGCTCTCAAGCAGGGAGATGTATGAGGAAATGGAGTGCCAGGGCTCACTACCATCATCTACGTCACAAATGCACTCCTGAATTCTGCTCCAGGAGCCCAGGGCTGCTCTTGGGCTGCCTGAAGTGACGCCACTGTGATGTCTGGATAGGTCTCAGGAAAAAGCCTGGCCTCATCAAAATCAACAGCAGCTCTGTGGAGAGGCCCAGGGCCAGGGGCTGCTCTGAGACAGTGCTGGGTGTCCCCAGGGCAACCCACTGCATGGGAGCAATGGCAGGGTGGAGGAAGGAGAAGTTGGGGGAAGGACTCACGCCAGGGTCTTGTGATAATCGATGAAGTTGGTCACACCAAGGAATTTCTGGACCGTCTCCATCACTTTGGCAGGTTCCGTTCGGAGCAGCTTGCCATCCAGCACCAGGATCTGCAAGGAGCAAGGCAGGGTGGTGAGGTGTCACTGGCTCCCAGCCCTGCCCTCCTGAGGCAAGAGGACACCTTTACCACACCTTTTGTCATCTCAGAGCCAAATCTGCCACCAATCTGCACCAGAGTCCCGGCTAAATACCAGCGTGCCCCGGTGCTCCCTTACACTGGTTGTGGGAAAATGAAATGCAACTAAAAGCCAGGGCCAGGACCCACCAGGACAACATCAGAGCTTCTGCTCAGGGCTACCCAACCCACAGGCAGCCAGGATTGCAACACAGCCATTACACTAGCAGCAGGCAACTAATAAGACTTTATAAGGTTAATCGACAGTGGAAAAATCATTCAGGGATTGATCCCATACTCTCCAGCAGTGCGGGTCACAGCAGGGCTGGCATCCAGCTCCCATTATCCCTGCAGACGGCTTGAACTATGGGCAGCTTCACCTGCTATTTTTGTCCTGTTTGATGCCGTGGTGACACCAGACAGGGCAGCCCCAGGGGTGTCTCTGGCCAAGAGGGTGACCCCGCAGAGCCACCCACAGCCCTCCGCCCCCACTCCCTTTCAACCCTGCTGTGACAACGTACATAAGGACATCTTTGTGTGTTATCCACCACTAGATTCCCTTCTTGCACAGCACCTTTCCTTTGCCCCTTCTCCAAGTACTTTTACTCCTCTCCCCACGGCTTTTTAGGGTGTAAGAAAAACAGC
The DNA here is from genome assembly GCA_013398015.1 of Oreocharis arfaki. Lineage (NCBI taxonomy): Eukaryota > Metazoa > Chordata > Aves > Passeriformes > Paramythiidae > Oreocharis > Oreocharis arfaki. The sequence continues at coordinate 66,223 of VZRR01002231.1, forward strand.
TGCCATGGGAGCAACCCCACAGCGGACCTTGGATCCAAGACCTCTTTCCCCCACATCGTTGCTTGGGTGAGGAGGTCTCTCCGGGTGCTGCCACTGAAGGACTGAGGTGCTCCCATCCCTACCTGGTTGGCGTGGTAGCTGTTGAGCCAGCGCTCGATGTGGGTGGCGTACCAGCCCGGCACCAGGCAGCGGTTCTGCAGGGTCCGCAGCTTCGGGGCGGCCTCGGGCCCCGCGGTGATCACCTCGTGGAAGGTGTATTTCAGGGCAACCGGGTCGTCGTGAGCTCGCTGGTGCTGTCAGGCAGGAGCAAGGCAGGTTTGTCCCCAGGGTAACCCAAATCCTGGGCTGCCCACGAGGTGCAGCGGCTCCCAGGCCACCGCGATGTGTCCTCATGCATCATGTTCAGCCAACTAGCGTGGCAGCTCCAATCACCCCGCATCTCAAACCGAGCCCCTTGCCCACCACCCTACAGGACTGCCCAATCCAGGGGAAAGGCAGAGGCTCACCTGATACCAGGAGTAGGCTCGATCTGCAGGGTTGATGAGGATGGTGATGATTTTGGCCTTGGACAGCAGGGCTGCAGCTCGCCGGGGAGCCACTTCAGAGTCAAAGTAGTTGGCACTTTTCTCAAAGTAGAAGTCAGAGGTGGTGTTGGAAGGGATGGGGAAGAATTCCATGTACCTGGGGGAGGCACAGTGTGAGGCTGGCAGACAGGCACCATGAGATGTCCCCAGCAACCCCCTCACAGGTGACATCTCAGATGGGAAACCCCACAGCACCATTGCTCCCCTTCCCAAAGTTATGGGCCCTCCCAGCACAGTCCACACAATGCAGAGACCCACCAGTCGATGCCCTTGTGATAGTTGTGTCCATTGAAGAACTGTATCTCCTCGAAGGTCTCTGAGCTGGGGTAGTTGCTGCTCAGATCCGGGTGCATCCCCAGGAAGAGATAAAGGGCAGTTGTTCCTTTGGACAGACAGAAGGAAGGAGCTGACACAGACCAAACCTCCCTCCAAGCTCTGCTTCGGGGCAGGAGGGCTGACAGAAGCTCTTTGGGAGTGAGAGGATCCTGTCAAGCCTCCCAGCATGCTCACAGCACTAAGGGGGAAGGGAAGCACCTGTTTTCTGAGGCCCGATGATGAGAAGCTTCGGGAATCGGTCACAGGTCTTTTCTTTGGACCAAATGTCCTTGTGCCGTTTGTCTTCACAGGGATCCTAAAACACAGCATGGAGGATCAGAGACAGAGCAGCCTAGATGGGACCCCACAGCACTGCTCAGCCCCTCCAGCCTGAGCAGACACGCAGGGAAGCCACCCTGCTCAGGAGGCAGGACAAAGACCTGGCTTATCCCCAGGTCTACAGGGCAAACCCCATTCTGGCATTGCCTGCAGAACCAGCGAGAGGTGAAAAACCACTGCTTACCCAGGGAATCAGAGGGAAATCCAGGTTGGAAGCTACTTGAGGCTCAGAGCGAGGCCAGCTATACCCCACTACCCTCTCCCAGCACAACAAACAGGGTCACTCCCCCAGTCGGAGGCACAGGGGTACCTGCCACAGTGGGTCCTTCTCCTCGGAAAAGATCTGGAAGTATTTCTGTGCCAGCTGCACGGGGGGCAATGTCTGCAGCTTCAAGTTGGTCCAGGAGTTGAGGAAGCGGACCAGGTGCTTGAAGGTGTACAAGCCCAGGCGGTCGTTACCGTAGTTGGACAGATGGGTCATGAAGATGCTGATCTGAAGCCGAGAGGACAGAGCAGGGGTTAGAGGAGCTTCACGCAGCAGCCATCTCATGCCTCTCATCCCACCCCGGCTGAGGACATCGGGGACATCTCCCACAGCAGTGCCAGGACAGCTCTGCAAGACACCTGTCTGTCTCTCCCTGGGCAGTACTTACAGGGTTCAGGAGCACAGTCAGGAACAGTTCACCCCCATTGATGATTTTGTCCAGCTCACTGGAGCCACCAGGGTATTCATTGTAGAAAATGGTGTGCGTGAAGAGGCCACAGGTTTGCCGGGGAAGTACCTGGGGCAGGAAAAAAGATATGGATGGAACAGGCAGAGGAGCCAGGGCAATGAACATCCACATGGTCTCCAGGCTTCCATAGCTGGGTCTCCTTCCCTTCCCAACAAAAAAAGGGAACCTGACCTTAACCCTTCAGAGGTCAGGACCAGTTCCACTGCCCCTCACCACCCTTGACTTGAACACATACACAGAAGGGAAGGATGCGGGCAGATGGAAAAGCCAAAAACTGTCCTCACACAAGCTTCACCCATGCAGGATGAGCAAGGGGGAACAACCCCCTCAAACTGGAGCTGTGCAGAAACCACCTGCCAAGGTTCTGGTTTTGGTGGGGGAGGCAGGAGAAGAGAAGCACCAGAGACAGATGGCACCCACCATGATGCCATTGTGGATGAAGCCGCGGCGGTAGCGAGCGGGTTTCAGGTGCGGATATTCCTCCGTGCTCGTCACCCTGATGGACCAAACCTGCTTCCAGGCCTCGTACAACTGCACGTGGACGGGGTACACGCCCGAGTGGTGGGGGGCCACAGCGTACCCCATGTCAGTGGGGATGCCATGCTCCTGCAGAGAAGAGAGTGGGGAATGGGTGACTGTGGAGACCTCAAAATCACAAACCAATCCCTCTCCATTCCCAGCTACAAACTGTCTAGTTGTGCCTCTGGAGAGCAACCAGGGAAGGGCTGTGCCTCTGCATCCTCTCTTAAGCCTGACTGTCTCCACAAAAGGGAGCCCAGGAACAGCCATGCTGGGTGGACACCCACTCCTCTGCTTCCCTCAGGCCATCCTCATCCCTGTCTTCTGCTGTCACCCACAGAACAGCCACAGCCAAGCTGTTCTGTGAAGAATGAGGAGATACAGCTATACAGGGCTGTAGATCGGTTTATATCAGTAGATACAAAACAGCCTGGAAACTCTGAGCTGGAACACTGCCCATTCTAAGTAGGAAAGGTCTGGTCTCTAATTAAGCACTTATAATTATAAGATAATAAATCCAAGTTAGTTTGAAGATCCCTCTCTTAGGCCATAGGATCCAATTATTAATAGGTCTGGCTTTAGCAGTTTGGATTCAAGACAGCTGTCAGTCAACCACAGCATGAACTGGTGTCAGTGCCACACAAAGGACAGCTCAAGAGAACAGAGAAGCCCTGACCAAGCTGAAGGTCACAGCCTGCCTTTACAACCAAACATGTCCCTGCCAGTTCAGCCTGTAGAGGGAGTTCCCATTAGCCGGAGCCTCCCGGCACAGCCACCGCTGCAGGATCCCACATCATCACCCAGCACAGATGCACACGGTGCCAGGCTGAGCACCCCCTGGGCTGCACCTCTGCATCCCCACGGTGCCAGACCAAGTGGGCACGGCTGCAGGGCACAGACAGGGTCTCTCCTTGAACAGCCACTGGGGCAGCTCACTGCCACAGCAACAAGCTGGCTGCTGCAGATAAATCCTTTAGCACTAGGTCCTAGAGTATAAATGGATTTATCCACACAGCTGCAACATGGGGACATGACTTAATGTCACCAGGTCCCTCTGCTCCAGCAAGCAGGGGCCATTCCCTCGGGAATCTTCTTTGCTCCTCTTCTCCCATCCTCCCCTCACCACAAGCAACCCCACCGGCGGCATCTTACTCACGACAGCGAATTTCTTGTTTAAGGTCATCTGCTCGGCGAGAACTGACTGGTTGTGGAAGAGGTGAGGCTGCATGTGGCTCCACATGTGGGGGAACCACCAGAACTCCTTCACGTAGGACAGCAGCAGGTCATCACCTTCGTCCTCAGCATCAGTACCTGTGGAACGACACTTGCTGTCACCACTGAGCATGGAGAGCTGTGTGAGCAGCTAGGGCAGAGGGAGGCGCAGCCCCTCTTGGTGGCCAGGTGATGGAAGAATAGGGTGGGATGCCTAAGGACCCTCCTGCAGCCCCAACAGCACCCTCTCTGGGCACCAATTGGTGCCCCAGCACCATCACTACAGCACCCACAGGAGAAGCGGTGCCCTCGCCCTCCTCACCTGTGTGGAAGAATTTCCCTGAGTATCCCAGGTTGAAGGTGAAGTTCGGGATGTGGGTGCGCAGCTCGTTCTGTGTGTCAAACAGTGCCTGGGAGAAGGGGAGAGAAAGCAAGGTGTCCTCAGCACACGGCCTCAGGGACAGCTGCCACAACAGGGCAAGCACCAATGTCCCTGAGAGCTTTGCAGAGTGGCTCCCAGAGGGACCGGGGAGGCTCTGAGGGCAGGAAGGTTCATCTCTAGAACATCCCTGAGCAAGCACAAGTGTCCAGCCCTGCCCAACCAGCCAGGAGAGCACAGACACACCTTGACATCTTCCACCTTCATGCGTGTGCCCTCCTTGCCCACAAAGATGTCATCGATGTCCACCAGGATGTACCGGTCAAGGGGCAGGGACAACCTCTTGCCCGTCAGGAAAGAGACAGAGTCCACAAAGACCAACTTGTGCAGCCAGAAGTTGAGGTTGTTGCCGAAAAGCACCCTCTGGATGCCGTCGTGGAGGCCCAGGTCCTGCATCACAGTGGTGTGCAGAGCAGCGTCCACGCTCATGTGCGGGATGGACTCGGCCGATTTGGTCTTGGCCAGGAGGACGGGCTCGTAGGTGGAGTGGTTGGACTGGAAGACGGTCCAGTCCTCCCCGGGGAGCACACCCTTCTCCACCTCACTGGGGCGCGTGATGTAGAGCAGGGGCGACTTGGGGTTGATGCTGCAGTCCTTCAGCGCCAGGTTGGAGTGGAGGAAGAGTGGGAAGCCCTTCAGCTGGGCACTCAGAAGGCTGTTCTCGTTGGCCTGCATGGGGAAAATGGGAGCTAGAGGAGATGGGACACTGGGGACAAGGCAGGGGCTCACAAGGAACACTAACAGCCGTGGCAACAGAGGCAGCAGCTCACCAGCCCTGGAGATCTGGGTTCTGGGTTTCCCCCTTTCCTCTCTGGAGCATGGGGTGTCCTCATCCCCCTCACACATTCAATCCTGCTCATGTCCTACCTACAAACTGTCCCAAGGCTGGGAGCCCTTGGCAGGAGAAGGGCTGCAGAGTAAAATACCTGTTCATGCTTTTGGCAAACCACAGCAAGGGTCACTGCTGGAAAACAAGTGCAAAAAACAACTAAACTGATCCCAGAAGTGTGTTTTTTCCCTCAAAACCTCCAAAGGCCACACAGCCTTTGCAAAGGGAGAGAGCTAAGATGGTGCCCTCTGCTAGAAGCTTGTGCCCCACACCAACTCACGCTGCTTGCAGAAAGCATGGGGAAGGCAAAGTCCCTGTGGGGCAGCAGGACACCAGGGCTCACACCCGGCCCGGCCATGGCATCTTGGTTTGCCCCGTGTACCCCCTTACCTTGAAGAAGCCGATGATGCCCACGCCGTACTCCACGCAGTACTTGTCCAGCAGCTCCCGGTTCCAGGCGTCCAGGTTGACATACTTGAGGATGTTCTCGTAGATGATGAGAGCAAATCGTCCCCGGTCCTTGTCGGTCAGCGTGGGCATGTCCCCCTTCCCCGGGGCAATCTCTGTCCTGTATTTGAAGCGACTTGACTCCAAAATGGCCACGATCTCCTGGCCCAGCTGGGAGTAGAGGCTCTCCACGAAGACCAGCACCAAGGGGTCCGTGCGGGAGGAGTCAGCCACCTTGAGGGTCTTTAGTGGCAGCAAGCGGGAAGGGGAGACCTTGGGCTCGTCGCAGTCTGGCCCCGCCACGTCCCCAGAGGGCTCCAAGCCCCTTTTCCACCCATATAAATAATAAGCAGAGACGAAAACACTGAGCAGGCAGAAGGCAAAGAGCAGGAGCAACACCACCTGCGGAGAGAGCTGCCAGACACCCCGCCGGGCCCTGGCCAGCACAGTCATCCTTGCATCCGCTGGGTGAGGTGGGGCCCCTCTCCCCTGCCCGCCCCCTCCCCTCACAAGCCCCGGGGAGGGGATGAAGCAAGCAAGCAACCAACAAAAAATTAGGTAAAATCAAACTGAATACTACTAATAAATTAAAATACTAGCAGGTCGCCTGTGCAGGCTCTCTCCCCTCCAGCAGTCGGGCGTCCCTCGCCGTCTGCTTCATGTCACCATGGCAGAGGCACCGAGAGTCCCCTTGCCGAGCCGAAATTCCTGTGGTGATGGCAGCAGCGGCAGCAGCAGCTCCATGGCCTCAGCGGGGCGAGGGGGCGGCGGGCGGCCTCGGCGCGGTTTGTGTTGGGATTGCGGGCATGGCGGATCCCTGGTGCCCCGGCTCCACACGGCGCCCTGAGAGACAGAGGTGGGATGAGAGGGCAGGGACGGTGCCAACACTGCTGCTGTTATTTCTGCCAGCGTGACAGCCCCAGCAGAGTCCTCATGAACTCGCTGGCGTGCCAGGGCTTGTCACAAGAACACCGAGAGCTCCCAACAGCGCCGGGGATGAAGCGGGAATGCAGCCGTGCCATGGGATTCCGGCTGCGGGTGCACCTGGAGCGCAGGTGCATCACCAGGTACTGTGGAGGGGAGCCCCCAGCCCCCTGTGAATCCCTGGTACCTCAAGCAGCTGGAGATGCAGCCCCAGGCCTCCCTTGTGCCCAGTGGGAGCCGCGATGTGCCGAGGAGAATGGGGGGTGGGGGTCTGAGCCCCCCCACGGCCCAGCTCGGCTGGCAGGGAGGGACATGGGAGGGACGTGGGCAGCCCGCCAGCTCAAGGCCGAGCCAGAAGCCGCCAGCCAAGGTCATCGAGATGGGCATGGGGGAGTGTCCACATGGAGCCAAAGGGACCTTGGAAGTATTTTTCCCTTCCCTGTGAAAGGCTCTTTTGAAAAAAGAAAAGGAAAACAATGAGCACTGCTTGCCAGGAGGTGAAGCCACCTGGGCGACAGACTAATGTGGCCAATGTGTTTAAGGAAAAAAAGTGGCTCGCAGCACTGTCCCCAAACTCACTACCAGTGTGGGGGACAAGGGCAGGAGTCCCTGCTCCTGCCAGGGAGAGCTCCCTGTGCTCTGCCAGATCCTTGGCTGAGCACCCTCCCTGCTGACACCAGCCGGGCTCCTAACAGGATTAAACGTGGCCGGCTGAGCGGCACTGTGGATTACAGGCTGGGGCTTGGCAGGGTAATCCTGTCATCCCTGCCCTTCCCAGCAGCAACTCCCGCTCCAGGCAGCGCTTCCCAACCCTGCCGACATGGCACTGCTTCAGCCAGGCCTCCGCAGGTGCTTCTGGCAGCCAGTCTCCTTCCAGCCTCCATCACTGTCTCCTCCTTCACCAGCCACGACACACCAGCAACCTTCCCTTGCCGGCTGTGCTGGGCACGGTCAAACACCTGGGTTTATAGATTTGTAATTTATCCTTGTGCACATGGATGATCTCCAGGCACGACCAAGAGAGGATGCACCTTCTCTCCTTAGCCCCCCTGAAGTGTGTCCTGCCTGTTCCACCTCACTCCTTCTGCCCCTCCAGCATCCCTGAGACAACAGCCTCGCTGGGGCTTTGGGACAGGGCACTTCTCCAGGTCTGTCGATGTTAGGGACGTGCTTGTGCAGAGGGAGGCTCCCCTGCCTGCTTACCATCTCTAGGGATGCAGAGAGCTGGGAATGCATTATCCAGCACCCTGGCTGTGCCATCCCACTCCCTCTCCATTTCTTTCATCTGCCAGGAGCGGTGGGTGCTGGCAGCTGCATTCCCACAGTGATGGGAGGGCAAATGGCAGCAGTGGGTTTGATGCCAAGCGCCGGAGCCAGCAGCTGATGGGCAGGACGGTGTGTCCATCCTTGCACCACCCTCTGTGAAACACGGAATAGAGCGCTGCACCTACATCACCTGCCATCTCCAAGGGCGCTTCATTAGTCCATTCTCTCCTAAGAGCTTTTAATTACAGTACTTAATGACCAGGCTTTGGAGACAGCATCTCTGGCCAGACGCCGGCTGAGTCTCCCCAGGCTGCCACGTCAAAGGCTGCCCAGGCAGGGGGCCAGCACCGGACCTCTGGAGCAGCCAGGTGTGAGCTGGGACCAGGACAGGCAGCATCCTGCCCCAGGCACCTGCCAGCGTGGCAGGAAGCAGGCAGGAATCCTGCTCTGCCAGTTCACTGCCAGAGCAAACCCTCCATGGGGAGGATGCCAAGGGCTTTGGGGAGATGCTGCAGGGTGTGGATGCTCCTGCCCGGGGCTTTCCCTGTGCCAATGGGTGCCGGCTGCATCCTGCCCAGCAAACCCCTGCACATCCCCGGCAGTGGTGGGAGAGCTGACAGCTCATTGCCAGGGAAGGAAGCAGGTTTATGCCCAAAAGCACAAAGGAAGTCCTTGAGACCAACAGCTTTTCTAAAACAAAAAGGGAAACAAGATGGTAAAATTTAAAAAACCACAAGACCTGGCAAGGTGACAGCCAGGGTCAAACTTCCTTTTAACCTGATTTTTAGACGCTGCTCAGGTGCCTTTTAAAACCACAGTGGTTATTTAAAAGGCACCAGCTGGAAATGTCAGCCTGAGTCCCACACACAGATCTCAGGCCCCCAGAAGCAGTGCTGGCAGCCTCCCATCACCAGGCAGGTGCTCAGCCACAGCCGCACATCAAGGACCCCAGGAGAGAGAGCCCTGGAAAATGCTCTTCCCTCGTGGGTTTCTGAGCAATGCCCTGGCACAGACTCCACTGGAGAGGAGGCTCAGTGAGGAGGCTTAGCCACCGTGCTCTTAATCCGGCTGCCCTGACAAACACAATCAGCATCCAAGCAGCTCCCCGGCGTGGCTGACAGCCCAGAGCACCCTGCAGAGCCGGATCCGACCCCAGGACGGGCAGGGAGCGCAACCAGGGGACAGGGAAGCCCTCTACTATCAGCTTTACTAAAGTGCCTTTACTTCTTCAAATCTAAGAAGAAGAGAAAGATAGCTGAAAAGCTTTTCAAAACCCATCCGTCGGTGCAGTTTGGGGATGGTGGTTTCCCCCTGCCCAGAGTTATTTTCCACAGATACTCCCTGGGGAACCACTGCACCCCAGAAAGCCAGTGAGGCACTGGATGGGATGAGAAGGAATGAAACCACCTCCTTTAGTGGCTTATAGTGCTCTTCCTTTAAATACCAGTGAGATTTTGCAGGGATGCAATGGGAGGATTAAATATAAGCAAGGAAGTGCAAGCAGATCCGGAGGAGAGGGAAGGGTCAGTGATCCCAGAAGACAACCACAGCAGGGTTTGATTTATTGGGGGGTGGAATAGGTCTGGCCGCAGGTGCAGGCAGTGAAGATCAGGCAGTTCACAAGTCCCAGCTATTGGATAAATCAACTGTCCCAAGCCCACAGCCCAGAGACTGGAGGTGAGCTCAAAACCACGGGTGTGACAGAGTAAGAAATTGCTCACACATTTCCCTTGCACCACTTTGGAAAGGGCTGAAAGGGAGGAGAAGGCATCCACCTTCATGCAGAAGACACTCCAAGATTTTGTGCAAGAACCTTGGCCCCTAGTAGTTCCCAAACCTCCAAGATTCAATGCACAGGGATGAAGCAACATCCTAAACATCACAGCCAGATGGGTCACCCTGCTCCTCTCCTGCTGGCACCCTTTGGGTGGGCACCCCTGCTCCTCACTCCTCATCACTGCAGGAAGAGACCCACCACTGCTGGGTAATCACCTCGTCACCACCATGCCAGCTCCACTTCTCCATGTAAGCCAGCCCTGGGGGTTAAGCATGGATGGAGGAGGATTTACAGGCAGGATGCTAAATTGCATTGCACAGCTCAGCGATTTGCAATCACTACCGCTCGCTCCAACACTTCCCTTCCCCTATCCGACCACTGCAGGGAATGTGGACCGATCAGCCCCACCTACACATCTGCTGAATTTCCCACTTGAAGGCAAAAGGCTACTGGAAAGTCTAAATTCGGCCAGGCTGGGACTCAGGCCCCCAGCAGGCAGATAGTGATTATCCAACCCCACCTTCTGTCTCTCCCACACCTCACACACCCTCACTAGCATCCCCAGCGATCACCAACTGGTGCCCTGCAGCCCTGGGAATCAGCACTACCTGCAAAAGATGCACAAAAGGCAGCCAAATTATTATCAATAGGTTTAAGTTCCCTCTGGAGGGAATCCCCTTCACTCATTGGTAATATTTAGAGGGCTACAGATCTAAAACCACTGAGCTAAGCACGTCTTTAGAGAGGAGATTAATGCCATCACATTATTCAAGAGACAACGGCAAGCTCAAGACAGGGGAGGTTGCTTTGCAAATGAAAAAGTAACTGGCATGAAAAAACGGCCTTTAAACACCCACCTCTGCACTGCTGCCTTTATCAGCTCTAAATGACAGTGATCCCAGCTAAGACTAGAAATATCTGCAGCCAGCTGGAAGCACTGGCAAGGGAAAAGAGCTATCTCAGGGTGCAAAGGACCACTGTCCGTCCCTGTCCCCATTCCTCCCTCCCCAGCCAGGGCTGGACCCACTGACCAAGAGAAGGAACAATCAGGAGATGATCTCCTTTACTGTGGTGCTCGGTGGTGTGATGATCCCACCAGGATGCCCCCGGAGCTGGGACACAAGCCCTGCACCACAGGAGACGAAGCCATAGCGGCCCAGGAAGAGGAACCTGGCATGAAAACTTCAGCCATTGCAAATCCAAGAGTTTTTCCTGGTGATCCCCATATCCTGAAAGCCTGGGTGAGCCTTTAGGATGGGCCCAGGAGACTTGGACAGATGGATGATCTGTATGGATATCCATTTGCCTCCTGCCAAGCTGCAAAACCAGGGTGTCTGGGCAGGGGAGAGGGATGTGGAGCAGACAGAGAGGGAAAAACACAGAGAAGGGCACAGAGGAGCAGCAAGGAGCTTGTCCCAGTCACCCACTCGCCAGAGGTTTTGTAATGCCAGATAAGGAGCGTCTTAGTGGTAGATTACACAGGCTGCTTAAGTGCTTTGCAAACAGTAGTTACAACCTACCAGGGAGAAAAACACCCTGCTCTGGGAGAGGGACAATCCCAGTGCTCCTTTCCTGAGGAGGACACCAGCCTTTTGCCAGTGCCCAAGAGGTGTCAAGCTAAAAATGGACAACGGCAGCCCCAGCAGCTGACATTGAGACAGGCACTGACAGGCAGCCACTGATGCTGCTCCCACTGCAAACCCACCTGGCTCAGCTTCTCCCCTTCATGCACAGGCTGGATACGACCAAACACAAGGGAGCATTGGGAAAACTCATCCATGATTTATACGATCTGGAGAATTTCCACCCCAGGAGGACTTCAGCAGGAAAATCCTCCCTTCTTCTCAGCTCTTTTTTTTTAAGATCTGATTTATAGAGCCTGGCCAGAAATGAGCAGTTGGAGCATTCACCTGGATTGCTGAACTGAGCTTCCCCTTGACACTTCACTCCCCTCTGGAAATAAACCTCCGGCTCTGCCTGCCCACCCCCTTCCTGCTCGTGGGGAAACAAACCAATATGAGTGATGAGCCCGGTGAAAGTGGTTAAGAATTTTCACTTTTAAAAAGTTATTTTTAGTCAAAGTGTCCAGCTCTGGAAGAGGCATTTTTTTCACCCAGAAAGCCCTGTTAGCACTTCAGTTTTACTGCAGAAGATAAAAGTAATGTTTTTCTCAAGTTTTCTTCAAAAAAACAATCATGAGAACAGCTCATTGCCTGCAGAAGGATGGAAAATCAAGGTTCAGTGTGTGGCATGTGTATGCTGAATTTTTAGGGGAGAAAAAACTTGAATAATTTTTTTTAAAAAACCCAAATCCCTAAAAACTGGTGAGGTTTCTGGAAGCCCATGATTAAAACTTCTCATGGCAGAGCAGCTGGCAAGTCCAACTGGAGGGCTTCTAAGACTAGGTGCAGCAAACCCTACATCTTAAACCCACATCCCAAGGTCCTGTCCCCGCTAATCCCCATCTCCCACCCCTTTCCTCAGTCCCGAAGTGCCCCAGGCCTGTCAGTGAGGCTGTACAGAGGAACCCCCTGCAGAGCTCACCCCATTTCTGATCCTGGGGCACCAGTGGCTCCCACCCTCCTTGTCCTCAGCATCCTGATCTGGAAGAGCACCTCTCCATCTCCCAACACCCACATGAAATCAGTCTCCTCCACAAACTAGGCCAGCAATTAGCAGCAGTCATTAGCTTTCCTATGCCCCAGGGACACTGGGTTGGGCAGCTGATCCCTCAGCACCTATGATCCCCAAGACCATCCCAACAAAACACCCCAACACCCCACAGACAGGTTATGGTTTGCATTGTGCCATTGCAGCCCCCCCAAAAAAGCTGAAGCCCTTCACAGGTGACTCCTCCTCAGGGGTATTTTTTGTCCTTGAATCCTTGGGAACAACCTCGGAGCAGAGCTTGGGGAATTCTCCCAAACCTTAATTGAAAGAGGCGCTTAACGAGGAGAGTTTCTTTTGTCTGTTAATTGAAACAGGTTCTTACCGACAAAACTCTCCATGAATTTTAAGAAGGTTCACAGGGGGAAAAAAATCCACTCAATGAATTGGGTTTTCCTGCTTCGAAATGTGCCGTGTCGGCTCCTGTGGCTTTCCAAGCACCCAAGAGCCTTTCTGGATAATCAGGGCCTGAATCCCGAGCATTTTAAAAAGACAAAGGACAAGGGGAAAATAATCTCCCATGCATTTTTATATTTCAGTGGAGTGGCAGCCTGCCCTCTCACAAGCAGGTCGCACGAGGACTCCTACCCAAAAAACCATGGACTGAAAGCCCCTGGATGCCACCTTTTGCTGCCTCTGACACTTGGCTTGGCCAGACTTCTCCTGCAGAGATGCTGGTCCTGCCATGAGTGTGAGGGTGACACTGGATCTCAGAGAGCCTCGAGGCAGCAGCAATCCCCTGTGCTCAGCCATGGCAGCACTGCGAGCCCCATGGGATGGGCCAGCTGCTTCTTTTTCTTGACAGCTTCCCAAGTTGGTAGGAGAGCAGAGCCATCCTGCCACAGAGCTGCCAGCTGTTCTGGGGAGCACAGGCTGCCCTGTGAGTGCTAACCTGGCCCCAAACCAGCACTTTTGCAAAGCAGAATGCATAAAACCACAGCATGAACCAGCTCACAGAGAGCAACCGACCCCCCGCCAGTGCCCACGTTCCAGAGAAATCCCTGCAAGGATGGAGCTGCCCCCTCCTCCCAGGGGCTCCCTGGGATGCTCCTGTCAGACCACATCCATCCTGCCTGATGCCCCACTGCTTTGCTGAGCTGCCTCTGACCTCCACTTCCCCACAGCCTGCCAGGACAGACGCTGCCAGGAGCCCAAAGCGCCCGCAGGGCCAGGTGCTGGCAGCCAGTATTGAATTAGAAGTCAGAGCAGTCCCTGCCGTGACGTGGGCGTGCTCCCGCGATGGCTCCCGGGGTGGCAGGTCCTTTGGGAAGGGCTGGGCAGCACACACTGACGCACAGGCAGGATGCTTCCAGGGCCAGCATGCTCCAAGGTCATGGCCGGGCCAGGCTGGAGGTCAGATCTTTTATTAGACCAATGGACACAGTTGGAAAAAGCGACACATTTTGGCCGCGCAGGCATTCCTCAGGCCCAAGAGCACATCTGTTTTTTCCTAAAGGTATTAGTTAGGCTAATAAAAGACATTACCTCCGCATGCAAACTTTGACACCCTTAAAATGTACCAGAGGCTGCAAGGCTCAGCAGGCCAAGGAAAAGACAGGGAGCAGGAACAGGCACAGAGCACACTTGCAAGATTTGTTTTGTTTTCACCCCCTAGAACAGCACTGGCAAAGCTCACACTTGCCCCCAACAAACACAGCTGCTGCCTCTTGCCTCCCCTGTTTCCAGAGCCAGGTCTGAGGCTGCAAGAACCAAATGGCATGTCCAGGGGAAGTCTGTTGCTTTGGTTTACCTGCTCCAGCATCAGCCCTGTCCTCTCCTTCTCCTCTGCAGAGGCTCCACGGCAAATGCTTGAGGAACCAAAGTGCCATGGCCCACCTGCACTGACTCCTTCCCTCCTGGCCTCAATCCCACTCTCAGACGTAAATCCACGAGACCAGCAGCGTACCAGCACAGCAAGGGATGGATCAAGGCTGATGGAGGAGACTGAAAATGGCCTGAGCCATGTGTCCAGGCATTGACAGCACCTGCAGCCGTACTTCAGGACTGTGCAGTTAACACGTCTTAATGCATCCCCTTTCTTCAAGAGCTCCAAGCCCTGGGGCTGCAGGACTGTACAAGGCTGTGAAGATGCAGACAGTGTTGGGAAGGAAGGGGAATACTTGGTGGGGTTCTGACAAGTAGCAAAAAAGATTTTGCCAAGGCCAAGGCAGGGGAAGCAGAGCCAAGAGAGCATCAGGCTACCCCGCAGAGCAAGGACATCCTAGGGGCTGTCATCCTTCCTAACCATACCCAGAGCTAAGGGGTGAGACACACCTCTCCCCGTGTGGCAGAGGGAGCCGAGCCGGACATCCCTCACCATACATCCAACCCTCAACATGCCCTAGCTCAGAGACAGGAAACACTTCTTCCCTGCTTTGCATCAGTGAATGTAAATTCCAAGATATTTTGGGTTCCCTGGCAGAAGCGGGACAAGAGGGCAGAGATCCTAGAAGAGAGCCTTGATCTCTCCAAGACAATCTCCATTTTCACAGCTTTGACCATATCAGCAGCAGGGCTGAACTCTGGGCATGCCTACCATAAATACCAGGGCAGTTCCCCTTGGGATACCTCCCATTAAGGGATCTCTTGACTGTCCTAAACCCCTTCAGGAAGGCTTGTGCCACCTGAAGGTGGTACAGAGGATCCTGTCCCCTTCCTGGGGCAAAAGGCTGCAGCAAGGTCCTGCCGGTTTTGGGGAGGACATGGGGATGGAGGTGCTCCCAACCCCAGTGCCCTGGCCACCAGCCACAGTCAGACACAGGACTTACAGCTCGATATTGATTTGTCTCCTGCAAGCTCTGCCATTACAGTCGGTGCCTTTTGCAGGAAAACAACATGAATCATAAGCTACAGGCGGCCATCTCTCCGTGTCCGCAGGGTGTGACTCACCCAGCCCTTCAGGGGTCCGGCACGAGGGCTGCTCTGCTCCTCCACACCTGGGGACAGGCACACAGCAGGCTCGGGGGGCACCATCTCCCACTGGCACCTGGAGACTGGTCACAGCCCCCAAGCTTTGTAGGATGGTCTCCAAGGAAGCAGCACCACACTTTCCCTCCACCCAGGTCCTCCTGCCCCCATGTCAAGTTCCAATACCACCAACATACACTTGACAGTGGCACAAAGCAATGCCACCACCTCAGCCAGAAACACACAAGGAAGTCAAGGGCTGTCACGAGGTCCTGAAGTTGGAATGGTTGGAAACATCAATGAGATAGACTGGAAGCCCCTGTCCTCTGAGGCCATGAAGCAAACCCAAGACATAGAAACTTAATACCTTGCTTCTCTCGTCTTGAGTCCTAACCTTATTCTGGCAGGCTCTACCTCAACAGCCAAAAATAAAAACACAACTCATTAAGGTACATCTTGAAGGCAGAATTACACAAAAAAACCCTTTTAAGCAAAACCCTCCACGACCCTGCCCCAGAGCACAAAGAGCCGAGAGAGCAGCTATATCTCCAGCACACAGTCAGAAGCTGGCCAAGATCAGATACTTGGTGGGATCACAGCCCTCCGTCCTCAGCCCAGCACCCAGAGACATCCCTAAATCAAACCTGCTCATAAAAGCCTGTGGAATGAGATGGGCAGGTGCTGATGGTGACATTCTGCAGCAGGGACACACTCGGCTGTGCCATACTTCACCATGACACAATACTGAAGAAAATATTAATCATTCCCTCTTCATTCCAGCCTGGGTTTTGACTTATGAGGTGTCTTTTTCCTTCAGTTTAAATTACCACCAACAGTGTATTAAATATGTCCTGTTCTAGAGTACGGACAGAGCCACACAGGAAGGGGGGGAAAAACCTAAAACAACCTGTAAGGGAAAGTGTGTTTGCTTGGGATGGATTTTCCATCCCCATCCAAACAAAATCACACCAGACCCACCACCTTCCCAAAGGCACAGGAAGCGAGAAAGGCTTTGTGTGTGTGAGCCTCCCCATCAGCATCCCTGTCCCGTGGCAGCAGCTCCAGGTTGGAAGGGACAAATCTGGGGGCTGCAGCTGGTGGAGTGCCATGGCAGGTACCGGGGCTGGGTGAGGCAACCCTGATGGGCAGCATGGGGAGGTCCTGACTTCCCCATACACACACATGGATGCCCCAGCCATGGAGGGGCACTGGAAAACATGAGCTTTGCCTTCACCGTCCTTGCCCAAAATGAGCACTGACACGGGTAAAGGGAAGATGCTCGGCCATTCTGCCAGAGGCAAACAGCATTGGGGTTTATTTTCCTGCTATATCAAGCCCCGCATGTTTTTTCTATTGTTTAATTTCCTTCTCCTCCACCCACGGCAAGTTCACTCAGAAGAGAGGAACTTATTTCCTATTGAATTTGTCCTGGTTGTTTTATCTGGAAAAGGACAACTTCCTCAGCCATGGTCCCCATGTGCAGCCGAGGGGAGCAGGCACAGGGCCGCTCACCTCCCTATCTTCACCAGCCCAGCCCCAGTGAAAACCACTCTCGAGATGTAAGTAACAAAGATGCTGCTTTGCTGCAGGAAGAGCTGCTGTTCCAAGGCTGCCGGTGACAAAGGGGCACTGCAAGGCGCCGGTTTCCCAACCGTGTGAGCACCGTTAGTGGGAAGACAACCATCCCCATGGTGTGCTGTGGCAGCAGCTGGCTGAGATCACGACAAGGGAGAGTCCCGGTGCTGGGAGATGACTACAGTGCTGGGAGGGAGCACCAGCCTCGATGGGAAGCAAAGCCTTCCAGGTGATGCCAAAGGTCGCCCAAGATGGTGTGGCTTCTGTGCCGCCGGGCAACAGGGGCTGCCCTCATCTGCGAGGGCCAGCCTGCCTGTGTGGTGGTGAAGGCAAACCCAAAAGACGTGGGGAGATTATACACACAGCTATGCACGAGAGGCCCAGGAGCTCACCAGTGGCGAAGAAAATGCCAGGATCTCTTCCAGAGGGGTGGCGAGGTGCTCCACAGGAACGCCCGCCAGGCTGGGCANTGCACCTCCAGACCGGCTCCGGCCGCGCTGCCCGGGCAGCTCCGCTCCCGCACGATTTTAGTTACCACCACTCGCACTCCTCGGGAGGGGGACGCCCCAGGCCTCGCACCCCGCGCCGTGCTGCAGTTTGGCCTCGACTGCTCCTCGGCGCTGCCCGGGAGCGGCGGGGCGAGGGCACCCCCGGGCACCGCGCGGCCTCGCCGCCTCCTCCCCGTGCGGCGAGACCCCCTCGGCCTGGCGGGGCCGCGGGACGGCTCGGGGCGGGGGGCTCCCCGCCGGACC
>VZRR01002236.1:2278-12487 GCA_013398015.1 Oreocharis arfaki
GATGGGATGGGATGGGATGGGATGGGATGGGATGGGATGGGATTTAAGGTCCCTTCAATCCCAAACCTTTTTATATTTCCATGATTTTCACCTCCCATTTATACCCAGGTCTGTCCCAGTTCAGGAACAGAGCAGAGACCCTCAGCTTCATTCTGCTTTTTAGGTGCCACCTCAGACCCCTCCTGCTCCAGCGTTCATTCCCGTGTCCAGGATGTTCCCGAAAAAGCCAAATCCCGCTCTGTGTGACCACAGCCTCAAAACCAGGAGTGGGACTGGAGGAAAATCCCAGCCCAGGCTGCCCCAGGAGCAGCAGTTTGGGTGAGGGGAAGCAGGAATTCCCCAGGGTCCAAATCCCATCCCAGAGTCCAAATCCCATCACAGGGTCCAGCAGGAATCCCCTGGGGATAAATCCCATTCCAGAGTCCAGCAGAAATTCTCCAGGGTCCAAATCCCATGCCAGGGTCCAAATTCCATCCCAGGGTCCAGCAGGAATTCCCCTGGGGATAAATCCCACCCCAGAGTCCAAATCCCATCCCAGTCCAGCAGGAATTCCCACATATGCAAATCCCATCCCAGATTCCAGCAGCAGGGAAGTGCCTGAGCTCCTTATCCCAGCTGAGGAATTCCAGCTGGAATTCCCTGCTGGCTTTTCCCTTACAGCTTTGGGGGATTTTGTCTCCTGGAGGAAATATTCCAGGGGCTGCTGCTCCCAGAAAATGCCTCTGTGGGAATAACTCGGCTCTCCAGGTGAGTGAAACCCCTCCTGATTTAATCCAGGAACAAACCAAACCCTCCAAATCCTTGAGCCAGGATTAATCCTGAATTCCCATCTCCAAAAGAAGGATCAGATCCCACACGGACACCAGGGGTGAGGAGCAGGAAGAAATTCCCTCAGAATCTGGACTCATTCCCTGTTTATTCCCATTTTTAAGGAGGTTTAACGAAGCCACCACATCATAAAACGGGATTTTCAAATCCTGAAAAGCAATTTAGGGGAATCCAGACTCCACAGGGCATTCCAGGCCCTCCTGACTCTGAAAATCCTCACCTGGTGCAACAAAATCCAGCTTTTCCTGCAAATTAGGAATGGATTTACCCCAAATAACTCAGGAGTTACAGACGATCCCTACCTGAGCACAAGGTGAAGTTCATAAATTCAGATTTTCCTGCCGTGTTCACACATCAAACACTCAAAAAAATCACAGAATTCCCAGATTTTCTGGCTCCCAGCCAGGAAATTCTTTGCAAATCCTCACCTGGTGCAACAAAATCCAACTTTTCCTGCAAATCAGCTGTGGATTTATCCCAAATAACCCAAAGTGTCCAGGAATTACAGATGATCCCGACCTGAGCACGAATTTAAGGTCACAAATTCAGATTTTCCTGCTGTGTTCACACATCAAATTGTAAAAAAAAAACCCCAAAGTGTAAAAAAACCCCACAGAATTCCCAGATTTTCTGGCTCCCAGCCAGGAAATTCTTTGCAAATCCTCACCTGGTGCAACAAAATCCAACTTTTCCTGACAATTAGAAATGGATTTATCCCAAATAACCCATGAGTTACAGACGATCCCGACCTGAGCACAAGGGCAGGGTCACAAATTCAGATTTTCCTGCTGTGTTCACACATCAAATTGTAAAAAAAAAACCCCAAAGTGTAAAAAAACCCCACAGAATTCCCAGATTTTCTGGCTCTCAGCCGGGAGCAGCTGGGCAGAGTCACCCAGCGGTGACCCCAAAATCCCCCAAATCAAAGAATCAACCAAATCTGGCCAAATTCCTCCCTGAAAGCTGCAGATCTGTTTCAGGTATTTAGGATAAGCTGAGCCCTCCTGTTGGCACGAGCTGTTTAAAATGATCTCGGGCTTTAGCTGGGTTTAAGCTGCTTACGGAGCTTTAGAGGGGTTTTAAAGGGTTTAGCCCGGTAAAAACCCGAAAAGCCAAGTGGGGTTTGGTGGGAGCTGGCTCTGCCATTTTGTGGGGTTTGGAGCACGGGAAAATATCCAGGAGGCAAATATTTGTCTAAAAGCCAGAGTTAGTCAGGACAAATAGCGGGCAAATACCGAGTTTAGAGAGGGTTTGGGCTGGCCTAAGTGAGGAGGAGAGGCAGGGCAGAGGTAAAACGTCAAGAACTCGCTGGAAAAAGAATGGAATCCCACAAAAAAATGACTGAAAACCTTAATCCAACAATTCCACCTGGCTGAGAAGGCAAAATTCCAGGACATAAAGCCAAGGAATTCCATTTTCCTCTCCTCCTTCCCAGGTTTTTATCCCCAAAACAATGGCATCGCTTCTTGTCCATTTTTTAAGGATTCCAGCTCAAAGTGGGGATCTGAAATCCAAGGGGAGGCTGGAAAAGCTCAACCCAGACCCTGCTAACGACACAGGCACTGCTTGGAGCAAAACTTCCCAATTCCAGGGGTTCCTGGAGCAGGAAAGGGCCGGGAAGGCTCTTCCAGGATGGAATTCTCCCAGATTCTTTTCCAGGACCATGCACAAACCCCTGATGCTCCAACTCTCCACCCTGCTGAGCTGCAGAGCTCGGAGATCCAAGGAAAAGTTGTAATTTTGGAGCCTTTCCTGGCAATTCCAAACATCCCCCAAGCCCCCAGGGTGGGTTTTTCCAGGATTTCTGTGCTCTGGATCCTGCTCCAGCCCTGTGGGACACAGAAAGGGGGATCTGACACTGGAAGGGAGGTTTGGAGTCCCCATCCCTGGAAGTGTCCAAGGAACACCTGGATGTGGTTCTGGGACGGGGACAAGCTGGGGATTGATGGTCCTGGGGGGGCTTTTCCAACCTCAGTGATCCCAAAATTCCCTCCTGGGGGGCTGCTGGGGCAGAATCTGCTCCTGGCTGAGAGCAACATCTTTTATCACCACATTTAATTCCTTTTAGCTCCTCAGACCACTGAAATGCTCCGGGGGAAGGAAGGGTCCCATCCCTCTCTTCCTGAATTCCCACCCCAAAATACCGGAAAAATCAGGGAAACTGAGGGCAACACCTTTTACCAACACATTTCATTCCTTTTAGCTCCTCAGAGCACTAAAATTCCCAGTTTTCCCGGGGAAGGGATGGTCTCATCCCCCCCTCCCTGAATTCCCATCCATCCCTCCCTGAATTTCCATCCCGAAACTCTGGAAAATCAGGGAAAAACTCCTGTTTGAGGGCTCACCTTTTACCAACACATTTAATTCCATTTAGCCCTTAGAGCACCAAAATTCCCAGTTTCCCTGGGGAAGAGACGGTCCCATCCATCTTTCTTAGAATTCCCATCCCAAAACACCGGAAAAAAAATCAGGGAAACTGAGGGCAACACCTTTTACCAACACACTGCAATCCTTTTAGCTCTTTAATTCCCTTTAGCCCTCAGAGCACTGAAATTCCCAGTTTCCTTGGGGAAGGGAAGCTCCCATCCCTCCCTCCCTCCCCATCCTGCAGCAAACGGATGCAAATTGGGACAAAGAACCCTTTTTTTTCCCCTTTTTTTCCCTTTTTCTTCCCCTTCTTTTGGGGCTCTGGAGCGCAGGCAGAGCCCCCTCTGCTCTCATTTACACAAAGATAAAGGCCGAGCATCTGGCCGCGTGGCAGAAGTCTTTAATTACGCGATTATCTTATCTTAAATATCCATTTATTGCCACGAGCTTGCAGCTTGGCTGATAAACAGCCCGCAGACAAAGGGAGGCTGTGATTACACATTCAACCTCCGGCTCTTATTCCCACTCTGGAATGCTTCACTTCGCAACTTTCTGGGATATTCGCATCCTCTCCCCCCTCCTCCACCTTCGCTCCCGGCTGCCGAGTTCATTTCAGGGGTTTTCAGCCGGGAAAGTTGGTCCATAATGAGGATTTTTATGCTTTTTTGGTGGTGTTTGGATGCTAAAATTTGGGTTGAGCCGGGATCGGGCTCCTGCCGGCAGCGCGAGGCCCTGAGCAGCTTCTCCAGTGGCAAAATCCAAATGGATGGGGGAAAAAAAATGGATAAACACACACAGGAATAGCAACAGGAGCAACAGGAGCCTGGAGCTGGGAAAATTACCCTCAGAATTTTCAATTTCGTTCAGAACAGGCTGCTCAAGGATGGGTTCAGGCCTTAAAACGCACTCAGATCCCAAAATAGAGCTCGGGATAACGATGGATCCGGGATAACTGCAGCTTCCTCGGGTTCCTCCTCATCTAAACATTGTCCTCAGATTCAGAAAATCTTCCCCAGGGATAACATCCCACCAGGAGACAGCGCTGGGAAGTGCTCAGCCCAGGAGCTGCTGGACCCAGGAGGGGCCACGCTCCCGCTGCATCCCGAAATTCCAGTGGCAAAAGGAATTAGCAGCAGGGCCAGGTGCAGGCCTGCCGTTCCCAGAGCTTCTGTGCAGCTTTATCCCGACTTGTTGCGTTCCTGCATCCATGGATGGGCCGAATTCCGGCTGGATCAGCCATTCTGGGAATTTGGTCACCTTCCGGGGGCTCCCCAGGCGAGTTTTCCTTTGAGTTCTGCTGTTATTCCCATTATCCTAAGGCCTTGTTGTTTATATCCTCCATCCTTGGGATGCTGGAATTGGAGCATGGAATTACAACAGGAGGGAAAGGAGCTGTTCCTGCAGCCCTACATCGGCACTGGACCCCACAAAAGTGGCATTTGCTGCTCTGGTGTCACACAAACCCCACAGAACTGGGAATTTCAGCTCTGGGGCCACACAAACCCCACACAAACCCCATACAAGTGGCATTTCCCACTCTGGTTCCACACTAACCCCACACAAACCCCACAGCACTGGCATTTGCAGCACTGGGGCCACAGAAACCCCACACAAGCCTCACGGAAGTGGCATTTCCCATTCTGGCTCCACACAAACCCCACAGAACCAGCATTTGCAGCCCTAAGGCCACAGAAACCCCACAGAAACCCCACAGAACAGCCATTTCCCACTCTGGGCCCACACAAATGCCGCACAAACCCCATACAAGTGGCATTTGCAGCCCTGGTCCTACACAAACCCCACACAAGTGGCATTTCCCGCTCTGGGCCCACACAGACCCCACAGAACTGGCATTTGCAGCCCCGGTCCCACAGAAACCCCACAGAAACCCCACAGAAACCCCACAGAAACCGGCATTTGCAGCATTGGGGCTACACAAACCCCACACAAACCCCACAGAAACGGCATTTGCAGCTCTGAGGCCACAGAAACCCCACAGAAACCCCACACAAACCCCACAGAAGTGGCATTTCCTGAGGTGCCGGGGAGGAACTCCAGCCAAGGGATGACGTTTTTGCCCCCAAGGCAAAGCCCAGGATTTCCCTCTCCTCACCTTCCCCCAAACACAGAAACCTCGGGGTGCCTGCCCCGGGCGATCCCGTCCCTGGATTCACCTCAGGGATGGAGGGACACGAATAATTCCCCTTTTTCTGCGGTTTAGGAACAAAACCTCCTGTAGGACTTTTGCTTCCAGGTCCCCCTGGCTCCCCAAAGCAAAATTAAATCCCACTGATGATGAATCTGGCATAATTAGGAGTTAAGTAATGTCATTTTTGCCCCAGCTCAGAATCACCTTTTGCTCTCACCATCAACCTAAACAGGTCCAACACCCCAAAAACCCCAATTTATTCGCCTACAACAACAAAATCCGCTATAATTACCTAATTTATTTATTTAAATCTGCATTTGTTGCTCTCCTGCCCCCCCACACACCTCAGAACCTTTGTCTGACCCCTAAATATTTCCCTTCCATCCCCTTCACTTTTTTTTTTTTTTCACTGCACAGAATTCCTCTCCAATGAGTTAATCCAAGTTATAATCAATCAAAAATCACCATGTGTTTTTGGGGACATTCCTGGTGCACAGGAGAATTCCTTTCTTGCCCCAAATTCCCTGCAGCAAGGAGTTGGTTTTTATTTTTTTCAGGAAAAAATCCAACCGAGCTGCTTTGGAACAGGCCTTAAAAACAAAACAAGTTGTTTGTCCCGGCGATTTGCACTCTCCCATGAAATTCCCTCTGATGCCAGAAGTACAGGAAACAAATAAAAAAATTCAAAATATGAGCCCAAGCCACCAAAGCTGAGGTGAAAATGAACACCCCTGCAAAGGCAGGGACTCTGAAAAGCAACACAGCGTCAGGGAAAGGACAGGAGAGATGAGGGGTGAGGGGAAATTTATTTTCATGGATTAAAGCACAAAGGGGAATTGGCTGGGGAGGGCTGGAAATGCCTTTGGAACACGGGGGGATGGATGGAGGGGGGTTACAGGCATTGGGGTGGGGATGGTGCAGCTGAGCCTTTCCCAGGAAGCTGCTCTCTTGCACATAAAATTCCATCTGAAATCCAATTTTGGTTATTTCAAACATCCTGGACCTTTTATTTTCCAATCCATCCACCAGGAACAAATCCCTCCGGGAGCACCCACGGGGGTTATAAAATAATATAATACTTTAAATACTCTTTAATAATATTATAAAATAATACAATGTTATAAAAGATGCTTTAGCTCTCAAGGCAGCTAAAAAAGCCACAGAGAAGTTTGGTTCGGATCCCAGGTGCTTTTCCAAGGCCTCTGAGCTCATCCCTGACATCACCACGAGCTTTTCTCATCCCTCCTTAGCTCAGGGATCAATTCTGGGCTCGCTGATCCCAGAGCATCCCTGGTTACATCAGGATTTGCTCACTGCCAGTTCCTGCAGCCCCCAAATCCCATCCCTGAGTCAGCAGCAGCCCTGGACCCTTCCCCAGGGAGGCAGGAGATGATCCAGCCATCCATGGGCATCTCCTCACGGATTTTGTTGTCCCAGCTCCTTCCCAAAGCCCCAAAGTGGCACAGAGAAGCAAGGGAGAGACAGATTCTGCTGCACTGAAAATCTGGGGTGCTCCAGGGGTTAAAAATCCAGTGGAAGGGCTTGGATCCCACGGGATCCTCCTGTGGCAGGAGCTGATCCAGGCATCCATGGGCATCTCCCCCTGGATTTTGTTGTCCCAGCTCCTTCCCAAAGCCCCAAAGTGGCACAGAGAAGCAAGGGAGAGACAGATTCTGCTGCACTGAAAATCTGGGGTGCTCCAGGGGTTAAAAATCCAGTGGAAGGGCTTGGATCCCACGGGATCCTCCTGTGGCAGGAGCTGATCCAGGCATCCATGGGCATCTCCCCCTGGATTTTGTTGTCCCAGCTCCTTCCCAAAGCCCCACAGGAGCTGCCAGAGTGGCACAGAGAAGCCAGGGAGAGACAGATTCTGCTGCACTGAAAATCTGGGGTGCTCCAGGGGTTAAACATCCAGTGGAAGGGCTTGGATCCCACGGGATCCTCCTGTGGGATCCTCCTCTCCCAGATGCAGAGACTGGGGTCAGGGTCAGCACATCCAGGCTGGGAGCAGCTCCTGGGGACCGTCCCAGCAGCAATTCCCAGGGTTCTCCCTGTGCTCCCTGGGGATGCCAGCAGCATCCCAGAACCCCCCTGAGAGCCCAAACTGTCCCAGCCCGGTTAAACGATCCCATTATTCAATGCCAGGTGTGACATTCCCCTGGAACAGCCCCAATCCCCCTGAGCACCCACAGCCCTGGGGCTCCTCAGAGCGCAACAAACCCCATTTGGCTCCACAGCCAAATTCCCCCTACAGCATTTTCCCCGCGGTCTGCCCAGCAAATAACGACCTAAAATACAAAAACAACCCCAAAAACCTCCCCAGCGAGTGCTGCTCTCTGCAGTTGGGGCTTAGAGTCAAAACTTATTATTTGTATTTTCAATCTGCCAGGGACTCCCACCAAGAGCTGGGCCAGGAGCTCCCCCTCCCTCCCTCCCTCCTCCCCGCTTCGCACACAGAAGGGAAAGTGAAGGCGTAAAAAGGTTAAAAAGGAACAAAAAAGGCCGTTCTGGTCCCCCCCACACAGAGCACCGAGAGCAAATCCCTGATTTCTGCGGCTGCAACGTTCCCATGCCGGCCATGGAAAAGTTTCTGAGCTTTTTAAAGAGCTGAAGGGAGAGATGTGGCCTGTGAATCCTGATGGGCCTGCCATGGGAAGGTCAGGAGGGGGCATGAAAATGGGTAAATATGGGTCAGGAATAGGGGTAAAAATGGGTCCAAAATATGGGGGAAAATGGGTAAATNTAGGGGTAAAAATGGGTCCAAAATATGGGTAAAAATGGGTAAATATGGGTCAGGAATAGGGGTAAAAATGGGTCCAAAATATGGGGGAAAATGGGTCCAAAATATGGGGAGAAATGGGAAAAATGGGTCAAGAATATGGGTAAACATGGTTAAATATGAGTCAGGAATAGGGGTAAAAATGAGTCGAGAATATGGGTAAAAATGGGTAAATATGAGTCAGGAATATGGGTAGAAATGGGCCCAAAATATGGATAAATATGGCTAAATATGGGTCAAGAATATGGGTAAAAATGGGTAAATATGGGTGAGAAATATGAGTAAAAATGGGTAAATATGGGTCAAAAATATGGGTAAATATGGGTCAAGAATATGGGTAAAAATGGGTCCAAAAGATACGTAAAAATGGATAAATATGGGTCAGGAATATGAGTAAAAATGGGTAAATATAGGTCAAAATTATGAATAAAAATGGGTAAATACAGGACAAAAATATGGGTAAAAATGGAGAGCAACCACCACCCCTCTAAGATATTTCGGAAGGTGCTCTTCAGGTATCACCAGGCACCTTTAAGCAGGGAAATAAATGAGGGAGCTGGACTCGCTCTTCCCGAGCTATCCCACATTATCCATGTGCATGAGCAGACCCAGCTGCAGGGACCGAGCTGGACACAGAGAAAAGAGAGGTTTTTTACCCCAAAAAACCCCAGAGCTGCCTGTGCTCCCACCAGCACAGAGATTCCCCCGCAGCTGGCCCTATTAAAAATGAGGGGTTTAGGTCAGTGGTGAGTTCCTGTTCCCCTGGCACCCATCCCTCCCTCTCCAGCTCCACACCTGGAGCAGAGAGAAAATTCAGGGAATTTTAGACAGGTGCAAATCCCAAATTAAAGTGCACCTGAGGAGGAGGAGGAGGAGGAGGAGGAGGAGGGAGAGGAGGAGGTGGAGGCCTCTCAGCGCTCTGACCCCAGCTCCTCCAGGGCTCCATAAAACTTCCTGGCCCATCAGCAGCTCTCTGAATTCCCGGCAAATCTCCCCATTCCCATGGAGCAGCCATTCCCAGGAAGGAGCCAGGATGCTGGAGAGCCCTTTGGAAGGCCCGGCCTTGCGTGCTGTGTGTGTTCACAGGAGTTTTACGACCGTTTCAAGGAAAATAATGACCAGAATCCTTTCCAGTGCCAGATGAGCTGGGCTGCAGTGCCTGAGACTAAAACAATTTCATTTCTCTTTCTCAGGGGGTTGAAATGATCAAAATCAGGGGGATGCAGCACCACCAACTCCCACCGGTCCCAAAGGTTTCACAGAGACCTCAGAGCAGCTCCTGGCAGGGCCCAGGTGCCACCACCTCTGCTAAGAAGAACCCTGGGACTAAAACAGCTCAATTTCCTGTTTTCAGGGGGAATTAAATGATAAAAATCACAAGGATGCAGGGCCACCAACTCCCACCAGTCCTCAGGTTTTACAGAGACCTCAAAGCCACTCCTGGCACGGCTCAGGTGCCACCAGCTCTGCTGAGAAGCACCCTGGGACAAAAACAGCTTCATTTTCCTTTCTCAGGAGGGGTGAAATCACAAAGATCACAACAATGCAAGGCCACCAACTCCCACCGGTCCCAAAGGTTTTACAGAGACCTCAGAGCCACTCCTGGTAGGGTTCATATGCCACCACCTCTGCCGAGAAGAACCCTGGGGCAAACCCCACCGTGCCCTGCCCAAATTGCTGGATCAGGGTTTGGGTTGTGCACGAAGAGCTTTGTGGCCCCAGAGGCAGCACAGAAGCCAAAACCATACACAGGAGACACTTCCATAGGAGAAACATCTCATTCCACAGGAGAAACATCTCCACAGGAGAAACACCTCATTCCATAGGAGAAACATCTCCACAGGAGAAACATCTCATTCCATAGGAGAAACACCTCATTCCATAGGAGAAACACCAACTTTCATAGGGAAAACACCAACTTTCATAGGGAAAACACCAACTTTCATAGGGAAAACACCAACTTCCATAGGAGAAACACAACCTTCCTTAGGGGAAACTCCAACTTCCATACAGAAAACATAAAATTCTATAGGAGAAACACCACTTTCCACTGGAGAAACGCCACCTTCTATAGGAGAAACACCAC
>VZRR01002241.1:0-16950 GCA_013398015.1 Oreocharis arfaki
GCCCCAGGGGTTGCTCCGCCCCCCGCCACACCCCGTTGGCTGCTCCGCCCCCCGTCGCGCCACGCCCAGCCCGGCCGCTGCTGCGGGAACCGCGGGGGCGGCTGCGGCCATGGTACCGCTGGGGCGGGTTCGGAGGCTCTCGCGCCTCGCACCGTCCGTTCGGGGAGGCCAGGGTACGTTCGCCCCCGTACACCCCCGCCGTGGCGGGTGGCGCCGGTGCCCCACACAAAGATGGACGCTCCGCAGTGGCAGTGCCCATTGCCGCCCCTCACAAAGATGGCGGCAGGGCGAGGGCGCTGCCCCTCTGCGGCCACGCCCGCAGTGGCGAGCCCGTTGCCCCACAGAAAGATGGCGGCCGGCGAGGGCGTGCTACGGAGCTGACCAATGAGCAGCCGCGTTGCTAGTGGTTGCCATGGAGACAGCCAACGGCGAGCGGGGATGGACGCTGGCGGCGTGGCGCCGCCCGGCAGGGCGGGGTGCTGGCAGGGGCGGTGGCGGCCACCGCCCCTCGGCGGGACGTGGTGGGGAGAGGTGTAGGCGGACAGCGCGGAGCCAGGTGAGCGCGGGCCGCGGGTTCCTGCGCCGCCCGCACCGCCCGTCCTGCCCGCCCCGCTCCTGGGCACGCACCGGGCCCGTGAGCACCGCCATGCCTGTCTTGGTGGTGGGGCGTGCGTGTATCGTCCGTGGGTGCATGAACACACCGGGGTGTGGGTGCATCAGCCGTGGGTGCACGGACACGGCGGGGTGTGGGTGGGAGACCGGGACACGGCGGGATATTGGTACATCGAGGTGTGGGTGCATCGCCCGTGGTCGCGGTCACGCCCCCGAACACGCTCCCCAGGTGGGGTGTGCGCGCATCCCCCGTGGGTGCGTGGCACGGGCAGCATGTCCGTGCCTTTGCCCGGCGGCATGTGGCTCAACGCGGTCGTGCACCCCTCGGCCCCTGCGCTGTTCGGGCTGTGCTGGGCGCTTTGCCCTGCTTGCGGCGGGCACGGTACGTGCAGGCTCTGGGTGGTGGGAGCCCAGCGCGGGCGCGTCCGGCTGCTGGGCAGGCTGGGGTGCTCGTGGGGTGCTGTCCTCCGGGTGAAGTGTTCACAGCTTGCGGCAGCACCCTCTCCTCTGCCCGGCATGGATGGGCAGACTGCCGGCTGGGAGCCAGCGATGCGCTCCCGGTCCCTCCCATCAGCAGAGAGCACTGTTCAGTCGCTGTTCGCCTTGGCTGGGGCCGTTTCTCTGGACACAAAGCCCTGGCAAGTTCCTGTTGTGCTCCTGAGTGCCGCGTCCCGCTGGTTCGCATGGGTCAGCACCCATCTCTTGGGTGATGCGCAGCCGGGTTTAAGCCGATAGACCCCGTTTGGATGCGGGGAGCCCCTTCCTGTCGCTGGCACTGCCTGAGCTGCACCGGCAGCTGCTGGAGAGGCAGCGCCCAGCCCACCTGCGGGGCTGTCTCCATGCTGGTGCCTTCCCTGTGTGCTGGGGAGAGCTGTGCTGTGTGGCAGGGCTCTGTGAGGTGTGCAGGGCTTCGAGGGCTGCTTGCTGTTGGCAGGCAGGTTTGCAAACCCTGGGTAGCTGAGCATAGCCCTGCATCCCCAGGATCCTATCTCTGCTGTCCCTCTTAGGAGGAGTGTCCACTCATCCCTGGGGTGAACCAGGTCTGCCCATCCCATGCTGGATCTGGAAATCCCACAAACTCTCTTCTCTCTCCTGAAGAACTGCCGCTGAGCACAGCCCAGCAAGCATCTCTCCAAAACACTTGTTTCTGCCTGGGACTGCCCCAGCAAAGCTGCGAGTGGTCCCTGGCCTGAGCCTGCACAGTGCAGGACCTCTGGGGTTCTGCTGGAGTGCCATGCCGGAGGCAGCCAGTTCTTGCCACACTCCTCTTCCTGCCACTCACTCACATTTCACAGGGCTGTGACCCCCGTAGGCTCACATCTCCCTGAGCCCTGCAGTGGGGCGGGCAGCAACCCGAACCTGGCGGCTGGGGTTTCAGAGCCCAGGCAGGGCAGCTGTGCTCCTGGAGTCACCTCCTCATCTGTGCTGTGCCCCAGCAGAGCTGTCCCCAGGGCAGACAGATGCCTCTCTGCAAGCTGAGAGGATGCAAGGGCTCTGGGCAAGCCGGGCTGCTCTCCCTGCCCAGCAGCTCTCTGTGCCTCTCCCTGCCAGCTCTTGTCCTGCTGTGCCGGAGGCTGTTGCCATGACCCTCACCAAAGGCTCCTTCACCTACTCCAATGGGGAGGAGTACCGTGGCGAGTGGAAAGAAGGTGAGATACGGCAGGAGGGGACAGTGCCACCTGTTCTGGGGTACAAGCAAACCCCATATCTCTGCCCAGCTCCAGCCTGGGGCAGGTCCCGCCTCTGTCCAGTGCTGCCCGTTTCTGCTCGCACCTAGGTCGCAGACACGGCATCGGGCAGCTGACATTTGCTGATGGCACTACTTACGTGGGGCACTTTGAGAACGGGCTCTTCCACGGCTGCGGCGTGCTCACCTTCTCCGATGGCTCCAGGTGAGCACCCCACTCCTGCGTACACCTCCTCGGGCATTCCCGCTTGCCGTGGGGAGCTGCTGCCTCAGGAGATCCTCCCACACAGGTACGAGGGGGAGTTTGTGCAGGGCAAGTTCAATGGCGTTGGAGTCTTCACCCGCTGTGACAACATGACCTTTGAGGGCGAGTTCAAAGGCGGGCGCGTGTATGGCTTCGGTGAGTGCTGGCGGCATGGTGCAGGCATCTGCATGGCCCCTGCTCAGCACAGCCCCTTCCAGCATCTCCCACTTCGTCCCTCCTTCTCTGGCCCCATCTCCCGTGGGTGCGGCTCCCTGCCTCTTCACTTCCAGCCCTTCCCTCCCCTCCCCAGGTCTCTTGACCTTCCCTGATGGCTCCCATGGCGTGCCCCGCAACGAGGGCTTCTTTGAGAACAACAAGCTGCTGCGGCGGGAGAAGTGCACGGCCATCATCCAGAGGGCCCAGGGCGCCTCCAAGTCTGCCCACAGCCTGACAGCGTGATGGTGCCCCGCATCCCCTCCCACCAGAGCAGGGACCCCCCCGTACTTGGGCACTGGCTGGCCCTGCTGGCCCTGGAGAAGGGATGTGGCACTGCTGGGTGTCTCCTTGCCCTTCATCCCCTCCAAGCATTCTCCTGCCAAGCCCCTGCTGCTGGAGGGAATGGAACCCTCTGCTCTCCACCCAAGTGCCCTGGGGCAGCCGTGGTGCCTTCCCTTTCTGGCTGTATCCCTGGCACCTGCTGGAGCAGCAGAAGGACAGGGTGACAGGGGCTTGGCCCCTCTGCCCCCCAGGAAGACTGTGGACCACTAGGGCTGCTAGCCAGCTGCAGAGGATGGAGCAGAGGGGTAGAGGCCATGGGGGCTCCCTCTGCCAGGGTGCCTTGGCTGGAAGCTGCTGACTGAACCACGTGCCCCCAGAGGAGCATCTCCTGGCTCACTTTTCTGTCCTAGTCTGGAGGCAGGGTGGGCACCCCAGGCACCCTGTGGCCTGCACCCTCAGCTCTGGGTGACTGGCCATCCCCCTGTATGCCCAGGGTAGGGTGACATTGTGTCCCCAAAGAACCCAGCCTGCTCTCAGGGCCAGCCAAGGGGCTGTGTTCCCCTCATCCCTGTGCCAATGCACCCACCCACTGCCTTGGGGACATCAGCAGCAGCCTCCCCACTGAGGGGGACTGGGGAATGCCCAACCTGGCACATGCCTGCTGCACGCTGGTGGAGGTTGGTACAATGGTGAGCAAGGAGAAGGGTCAGCTGGAGCCTGGAATGAGAGACATGAGCAGGGCTGCCTGGGGTGCCAGGGCTGAAGCAGGGGGCCTGGGCAGGGCTGGAGGGGATAGAGGTATGGCAAAGGGGCAGGCAGGGGGCACACAGTTCCCCATCTTGCCCCCTACATGCGTCCTTCATCTCCCCACTGCATGCTCACCTTCACCTCGGTGCGGTCTGGCTGGCTGTGGCACAGGGGTCCTGGCAGCCCTCACTGCCCAGTGCAGGGCTGCAGGGGCCGTGCCCTCCCTGCCAGTCTCTGCCTGCACTGAGTCCCGTGCCTTGCTATGCCCCTGCCTTGTGCTGCTGCCTGCACGGGCCTCAGCTGAGTAAACCATGTTGCCAAACACCCGTGCCGTGTCATTTTTGCTGGGAGCAGGGACGGCGCGGGGGCCTTGCACAGACAGGACCTCAGACACGGAGAGGAGATGACAGGTTTATTCATGGCACAAGGATCCACCCCTTCCCAGGTAAAGACAACAGGACCCTGGGGGCTGGCTGGGATGCAGGCTGGCCTGGGATTGCCCCCCTCTACCCACTCTGCCCAGTGCAGCCCTGTCCAACAGGAAAGAGTAACATGGGCAGCCTTCTTCTGGCCACCTCTCAGTGTCCCCAGCCTGTCCCCAGTCCCCAGGGTCCCTGACTCCTGTACCTTCCCGGTGTGGGGCGGGGTAGATGGAGAACACCTCACAACCAGCCGTTGGCACTGAAGGTGCTCCTCAGCTCTTCGACCTGGGCAGGGCTCAGAGGGGCCAGGGGTGCACGGCAGGGACCCCCGTAGTAGCCAAACCACTCCATGGCCTTCTTCAGCCCTGGGATCCCAAACCGGCGAGTAACCTGAGGGAGGGAGGGCATGGGGGCTTTCTGGTTACTGTGGGCCAGCATGCTCTATGGGCTCTGCTGTGCAGCCCCTGCTCCTCTGCTCACCATCCTGTCCTCCCCATGTGGGGCTGCAAGGCAGGCAGGGTGTGAGGTGGCTGCAGCACCCCATCAAGTGCCTGCTGTGGGGTGAGGGTACAGAGCACACCCACACAGGACTCTACACAGGAGCTCTGTGGCACGTTGGGCTCTGCAGCAGGGACAGGCCACTCCACAGTGGGATGAGGGGCCCAGGAAGGAGCAGCTGTTCCCCTACACACACACTGCTGCCTGTAAATAGCCAGCAAGGCTCTCACGGAGGGTCAGGCAGTGCCCGGTGCCAGTGGACAGGCTGTTCCTTAACATGGTAGGGCTGGTATTTCCCACCTTCTCACCTCCAGCCCATCTTGGCTCGCTGGCCAGGTGCTGTGCCATCCTGTCCCCCTGAACGACCCCTGCACCCGCTGCAGCCCCAGGGACTTCCATCCTTTGCCTCCCCCAGCTCTGTCATGGCCTGGCACCCCCTCCCCTCAGCATCCCAGGGGTTCTGCCTGCTCACCGCCATGTTGGGCTCAATGAGGCGGTGCTGCAGGTTGCGGGCCTCCTGCCACTGGCCCTCACGGCACAGGCGGTCCAGCTGGCACAATGGGTCACCCAGAACATTGGCGAGGGCACACACCCCCCCTGAGGCACCTAGAGACACCAGGATACATTGGCAGCCAGCTCAGCATGCTGTGCCTAGCCAGCACCTTTCAGTCCCTCAGCTGCCTCCCCCTGCCAGGATGGGCAGCTGCACCTACCCACAGCGTAGCTCGCCAGCAGGAAGCCAGCTGATCCTGCCAGCACCTGGAAATCCTTCTGCCTTGTCTTGTGGGCCATCAGCCCCATGCGGGTGATCTAGGGAGAGACATGCTATGCCCTGGGGCAGACATCGCCCAGAGACCCTTGCTGCAGGGTGCCTGCTGGCAGCCCTGGGGTCTAGGGAAGGGCTGCAAGTCCCAGTTCCCCATTCCCAGCTTAGCTCCAGGTTTGGTCGTAACCAGCCCTGGGAAAGTCCTGCTCCACTCACATCCCCACCGCTGTCCTTGATCCCAATGATGTTGGGGTGCTGAGCCAAGGTGACGACAGCCTCCATGGGTAGGTCCAGGCCGGTGTTGGCAGGGACACTGTAGAGCACCACAGGGATGGGGGATGCGTCGCTGACCTGCGGGCAGCCAGGCAGAGCTCAGTAGCTGGGGTGGTTTGGGGACACATTGGACATGTTCCCTATCCTGCTGCCCCAGCTGCGGTTGTTGGCAGGCACTGGACATGGCTCACCTCTGTGTAGTGATGGACCAGGGCAGCAGTGGTCATGGCTCCCCGGTAATAGCAGGGTGTCACAACCAGTGCCACGTCAGCCCCCGCCTCTGCCATGCTGACTGTCAGCTCGATGGTGGCCTGGGTGGCTGGGGAGGAGGCAGAGGGGTGAGGGGTGCTCCAGGGGGGACAGATGGCCCCTGCACTGCCCCCCACACTGCCCACACAGCCACTCACATTCGCAGCCCGAGCCTGCCAGCAGCAAGCGGTCCCTGGGCAGAGCCCGGCGAACGCAGCTCGCCACCTCCACCGTCTCGCGGGGTGCCAGGTATGGATACTCCCCGTTGGAGCCCAGCACCACCAGCCCTGGAACACGAATGTGGGGAGGGCAGGGCTCAGGCATGGGAGAAGGGTGCCAGGACTGTCAGGTATCCCCATAACTCTCACTCCCTTCTTTGCTGCTGGCACCCAGGCAGAGCTCTGCAGCCCACAGCGTGCCCTCTCCTGCCTATGTCCCTGCAGCCCCGGCATCCTGGTCAGAAGAGAGGAGACTCTGGGGAACATCCTTGTGGGGCTGCAGCCTCTTCTCCAGCTCCTCTCCTATCTTCTATCCATCCTTGGCAATTGACAGATGCGTATCCCACGAATGTGTGAGTGTGCATGGGAGTGCAGTGCCCAGGTTCAAGCCTGCAGCTATGTGTGGAGCGGGTGTGCAAGCACGTGCTGGCTTGTGGCGGGGGTGTGCAAGGACACACGCGTGTGCCCAGGCACCTGCCATGTGACGGGCCTCAGGTGGGTGACCCGAGGGGTTGCCAGCCCCAGGGCAAAGTCCGGCTGGAGGCTGAGCACCCTTGGGAAGTTGGCAGGCTGCCTGCATGCTGCTGCACAGCCTCTGTGGCAGGCAGGGATCTGACGGGAGCCTGCACGGAGAGGGACATCGGGCAGCGCTTACCTCGGAAAGGGACGCTGGCATAGCGGCGCAAGTTCCCCTCCAGCTGGGCGTAGTCCACCTCCTGTGAGGGTGAGAAAGGGGTGGTGAGGGGTGGGAAGATGCCCCTGAGATCGAGTGAGGGCTCTGATCCCTGGGGGGTGCTGAGCCCCCGGCACTGCCTGGGGGCTGCCCAGTGCAGAGCTGCCAGGGCAGGCCGGAGGGAGAAGGTGAGGTGGGTGCTAAATGCCATGGTGGCTGGGTGTTGCTGCTGCCTGTGCCGCCTGCCTCGCTGAGGAGCTGTTAATGTTTGACGGGGCACGTGGGGGACCCGCAACCCTGCTGGGCGGATGACATGGGGGGTGGTACCAGATGAGCTCAGGATGTTCTTCTCCCCTCCAGGAGCTGGCTGCAGGAGCTCAGCACCCCTCCAGGTGAGCTTTGACCACTCCTGCTGTGCTTTCCCTTCTGCTTGGCAACCCTGGCAGCCATCCCTCTGCCTCTTATAGGACTGGGCTGCCAGGCCAGAGAGGGATCAGGCATTGCAAGCAGTCCCAGGGCTTTGGTCAGGGATCACCTGATCCAGCTGTCATTGTAGGGTCTCCTGTAACCGGGTGAGTGTGAGCATTTCCGTATAGGGAACAGTGAGCACCGCACTCAGCATGTGTCCCAGCCTGCAGCGGGACCATGTGTCCCCCAGGGATGGCTGCAACAGGAAAGGCAGAAGGACAAGAAGCCATCCAACCCCACAGAGTGGCTGTTCAGCAGGAGTACAACTGCTGCTCTCTGGCACAGCCCCAGCCTCCAGCATAGTGTGGACTCAGGTCAAGCTGCCCTCCACGTATTTTTCCTCTCTGAGCTTGCCCAGGTGGGACTTCAAAGGACTGTGGGCCATCAGGGTGTCCTGCAGCGAAGAGTCCTGCCTTTGAACCTCTTGGTGTCACCAATACTTGAGTCCCTGTGATAGGAAGCAGGGCTCATCATGCTGCCAGATAACCCTGCTCCCAGGATAACCCAGCTTCCCAAGGCGCATCAACCCTGTTGTGGGCTGCCCAACCCCTCACAGCCACCTGGAGCCAAACATTGCTCTTTGCTGACTTTTATTGACACAGACAAGTCCTGTCTGGATCCTGCTCCTTGGAGCTGAGCCCAGCCCCTCGTCCCTGCCTGGTGCCATCATGCAGGGACCTCCATCTCCCCCTGCGGCTGCTCCTTGGTCTCCAGCGCCTGGCGTGTGTCCACCTGCCACTGTTGCACCAGGTCTGTCGGGGTCTTGCCAGCCTGCAAGAGTGGGCAGAGAGAGGCTGGGCACAGGGTGGTGTGACATGGTGGGTCAGCAAATGGCCTCAGAGCTGGCCACACACTCACCTCATTCTTGGCCATCATGTCAGCCCCGTGCAGGATCAGCGTTTTGATGATCTTGTAGCGACTGAGCCGTGTGGCATCATGCAGCGCTGTGTCGCCTTCCTGTGAGAGACACAGCTTCACTGGAGATCGTGGTTCAGGGACAGAGACCCTCTGCCTGTCCCTAGCACTGCTCCCCAGCTCCCAGCACACCAGCCTCCACCAGGACAAGGGGGACTGTGCCTGTCCCAGACATGGCTGTGGCTGCAGCCACCCTGGGGCAGGGGTGTGTGTGTCCAGATGTGCCCCAGTGTGGTTGGTGGAAGCCCTTGGAGGGGTCAGCAAAGGGAGGGGGATCAGTGTTGCCCTCCAGTGATGTCTGCATGGCTGCAGCCCTCACCCTGTCTGGGGCATTGACGTTCACCCCGCAGTGGATGAGATGCTCCACAATGTCAAGGTGTCCAGTTCGGGTGGCCACGTGAAGGGGTGTGCTGAGCAGCTTGAGGGGGGATGAGATGGACATCAGAAGGGATCAGCATCCACACCTGCTAACCCAGCAGAGGGTCAGCTCTGGTACTGCAGGGTATGCCCCTGCCCCTGGTATGACCCTGTGACCTGCTCTGCCCTGCTCACCTTGTCCTTCACATTGAGGTCTGCCCCACGGTCCTGCAGCAACTTGACAGCATCCAGGTGCCCACCCCTGCAGGCCCAGTGCACGGCAGTGCAGTCCAGCTGGACATACAATGCCGTGTCATGGTGGGGGACACCGCTACCCTGTGTCTCTCCCCTGCCCTGGCAGGTCCCCGTGCTCGAGCTGACCTGGCAGAGCCCTGCCTGCAGCCACCTCCATGATGGGGACAGCAATGCCCCACTGCAGCATCCCCAGTCCTGCCATAGTTCTTGCTGCACCACGCACAGATGCTCAGACCAGCATGCAGCTGGAAGCAGGATCCAGCCTCACCCGGTCCCTGAAGTCAACAGTGGCCCCACTGTCCAGCAGCTTCTGCAGGATTTCCATGTGTCCCTCCAGCGAGGAGCGGTGCAGGGCTGTGCGGTGGAACTGGGGGACAGGGTGGCATATTGGCGGACGGATGCATCCTCCCCAGCCCAGTCTGGTTGTACCTCCAGCCCTGTCCCAGGGGTCCCAGCCCTTGCCCACAGGCGTGGTGGGGCATGGCTGCAGGATATGGTAGCATGGCACAGGCACGGGGCAGCCAGGGCTGCCGGGGATGCTACCTCATCACACGTGTCGGGGGAGCCACCGTCTGCCAGAAACTTCTCGATGATGTGCATCTTGCCCTGGACAGCAGCTCGCAGGAAGGTCTCTGGCTCCACAGGACCCTCCTGGCAATGGGACAGGCTCAGGGCTGGGGCAGCACAAGGGTGCAGGAGAGGGCACAACATGGGGGCCCCCTGCCCTGCTTCCTCAGGGAGGTGTCTGGCTGGCAGGGTGACCCGGGGGATGGCCTCTGGGTGGTCCAGCCGCTCTCCCAGCAGCCCCCCACCCGCATCTTGGGACCCCCGACGTACAATCTCCAGGGGCTCAGGTGGCGGGGTGGGCTCGGGGGTGGCTGCTCGCTCTGCCCGGCGCTGCCGGCGCTGCTTGCGGAGCTCTATGAGTCGCTGGATGCTGCCCACGTCGATGATCTCCCGCCTCAGATCCACTGAACTCCTCCGCACCCTCTCCTGGCCCTGGTGAGCACACACAGTGCCCCGTTTGACTTCTCTGCGACCAGCCAGCCCTGGCCACCCTGCAGCCCAACCCACTCACCTTGATGGCCTCAAGGCCCCTGTTCCTGGGGCCGCAGCGTTTCTCCTCCTCCAGCTCAGGTGTGTTCATCCGCTCCACGGCCGGCGGCTCCCGTGCACCATCCCCTTTGAGTCTCTGCACAGGCACAACGGGTGCTTCACGGTCTTGGCTGGGCACAGAGCAGCCCCACTGCCTCCATCCCCAGCCTGCCGGGGGAGGTGGCTCTGGGAGTGGCTCCCAGCTCGTCGCTGAGGTCTACGGGGGTGCTTGGCAGCCCTTGGGCTCGCGCTTGCTTGCCCACCCTGCTTGGCAAGCTGGGCACCTGCCTGCTGCTCAGCTCTGCCCCATGGGCTGGACCTGCCGGGCTGGGAACCCGATCCCCCTGAGAGCCCTTGGACACCTTGCTGTATCCCCCAGGACAGCAAGATCGGTGCCAGCATCCTCACGTCCGAGTCCCTAAGGATGGACACAGTGCAATGGGGGTTCCTACTACAGCCCAGGAAGGTTGCCCTGCCCTATGGACCCACCTCCTCCTCCTCCTCCTCTGCCAGCTTCTGCTCGATGAGCTCCTTGGCCCGTTCCACATCCAGCTCCATGTCTGCCTGCAGTGCACAGTCCTGTGCAGGATGTGTCCTCTTCTCCTTGCTGCCACGGGCAGGGAGTGCCCAGGCCTGGCTCCTGGTGCTGCCGGCAGCTTCGCTGGCCGTGGGGCTTTATGCTGCTGGCCCCTCTGTCCCACAGCCCAAGGGCACCGACAGCTGTGGCTGCTCCACATGACTGGGGCAGCTTTGCCATGAGCTCACCCTCCTGCTTTCTGGTGGCCCTGACTCACCTCTCCAGCCCCACACCCTCTTAAAGAGACGACCCCCCCCCACCCCGGGATGACCAGGACACCTGTGCTTGTTATGCGGAGCTGGGGTGTGCAGAACCTGTGACAGCCAGTCAAGAGAGGCTCAGCAGAACAGGGACATGATCCAAGGTCATCCCACAGGCATGACACCTACGCCTGTGCCACCCACCCTGGGCAAGCAAGATGCTCCCATGGCTCCCATCACCCCATCTTTGTGCAACCAGATGCTGCAGCAGCCACCAACATTGCCCGAGGCTCCCTGGCACCTTGAGCAGGCAGGGGGCCGGGGGTGGGGGGGGCCTGCCCACCCCAAAGGGAGGCAATGGGTCCTCTGAAACCTCTCAGCCAGCAGCAGGCAACATGGGATGCCAGGAGTCATGGCCCCTCTGTGCTGCTTTAGAGGATGACCTCAGGTGTGGAACGTTCCGAGCAGCCCTGCCAGGGTCCCCGTGGCTGCCTGGCCTCCCCCACTGTACATGGCAGCCTGGCAGCAGGAGCCTGGCCTCACGTGGGGCCAACAGGCAGAGCCGGCAGCTATTCCCGGCAGCAGGAACATTGTTCAACCCTCCTGAGCACTCCCTCTTTGTAAGATGAGGCCAACACTGCCTTGTGCCAGGACAGTTAATGCCCTGGGCGCTGTCCACCAGCACAGGACCTGGGGGAGGGACAGCCAGCTACGTCACTGTTACCCTCCCAGGCAGTTCCCAGGGCCATCCTTGGGTGCCCTGTCCCATGGATGTGACAGCCTCCTGCAGCAGAAAGACACTATTTTCACCAGGGCAGGCCATGGTGGTCTTGAAGGTCATCTTGGGACTGTTCCCCTCCACAGACTGTCCCACCTAGCTCAAGGGTAGACATAGGCTTAAACCTCTAGAGAGGAAGCACCAGGAAAGGGAGGTGGTGACCCCACACTGAGAAGCAGCCAGGATGACAATGGGACAATGCTGGGAAGGGTCCTGGAAGGCAAACAGCCAGGGCTGGCAGGACAGGGTCAGGGTGGCACTAGGGAGCCGAGCTGGGGTGTCCAGGCTACTCTTGGCCACCCTGTGCCCATTCTGACATGGGAGCAGATATAGGACAGGCACAGAGACCTCCCGTGGCTATGGGTTACAGCCCCCTCCAGCCTGTCCCCAAGGCCAGAGGAAGGATGAAAAGGCTTTATTGATAAATACAGACTATGTACAGAGGGGAGACATCTCCACCCAGCCCAGCACCCCATGGGTCTCCTGGCCAGAGGGAAGCCAGAGCCCAGTGGGTCACAGCCTCTTCCTGCCGGCACAGCCTGGCAGAGGAGCCCCAGCCCCAGAGACATTTGGTCTCGAACCTCCTGCAGCAAACACGGCACCTGCCCGTGTCCCTAGCCAAGGGGAGCCACCGTGGTGGCACAGCCCCATGCAGACCTGCCTGGGGGGTCACCCGTGTGGAGGGCAGCCTCACGAGGGAGCAGGAGCAGGTCCAGATGGGCTGGAACACCACACAGGGAATCCCCAGAGGTGCCACTGTCCCCCAGCCCGCTGCCCTCTCCCCTCAACCAGTAGGGGTTGGCTCAGTTCCTGGGTGGGAGGGGCTGGTTGACAATCACTTGCACAACAAAATCCTTCTGGATCTTGGTCTCCTGCAGTCGTGTGCGGTCAGTGAGCAGCTTGCCTGAGAAGAACCACCGCTGCCAGGCCAGGTCAATGCCCTCCTGCACCTGCAGCTGCTTCTTCAGCTGCCCGATGGTGTCACTCATGCTGGCGCTGAGCCGCAGGTCCTTGCCGGTGGAGAGGCGCACCTTGAGGGAGAACTCCCGCCGGGCGTTGGGCAGAGGCTCCGCCGGTTCCACCGCCTCCTCCTCGCTCCGCTCCAGGATCAGGTTGACGGGGGGTGCAAGGCAGTAGACAGGCAGCTGGTACCGGTTGCCCAGCTCATCATAGCACTCCGTCAAGGACCCTGGGGACAGCAGGATGAGATGTTAAGGGTGGGCATCCTCGTGGGACAGGGACCCAAATGGTGACAGGGCCACCCCAAGCAGTGTGGCACAGGCTGCCTTGCCCCTCTTGGCTGGGCTGAGCTCTGGATGGCAGGTGGGAGCCCCTTTCTACTGCAGCCTGGGACCCCTATGTGCCCAGATACAAGACACTCAGCACACAGCCCACCCAAACCCCCAGTGCTGACCCTCACCATGGGGCAAGGTGATGCTGGCTCCATCGAGGATGGCCTGGGCCAGGCTGTGGTCATTGGCTTCTACAGCATAGGCAGCTGCCTTCAGGGCATCCCAGATCTCCTTGCGGCCTTCAAAGGCGGGTGCTGTGTCCCAAAACTCGTCCCGCTTGCTGCGCAGCTGCCCGTCTGTCATGGGGTAGTCGCTCTTCCACTTGGGACACTCCTTCTTCAGGGGCTCATTGCGGCCTGTGGAGGGGGGGATACTCAGCCAAAGGACAGGGTTTCCCCTCGGGGCCTGAGCCCCCCACCTCCCCATACCCACAGGCTCTTCCTGGGGTCCTCCTGCGCCCCAGCAAGGGTCTGAGGGATCAGCCTGCCCAGTGAAGAACAGTCCCCAATGAAGGAACTGGGCTAAAGCTAGCCCTGCCCAAGATCCCACTGGCCCCACAGCAGTTGCTCCCTCAAGTGACACCCTTTGCCCCCAGAGGGGACAAGGGCTCTTGCTTCCATGTTAGGGGGACCAGTTGCTGCCCCGTAGGGTGGCCACTGGGCCTCAAGGCCCTTTGAGGCAGAGCAGTATTTATAGCTTGGGGAATTAGCCAGGAAATAAGCTGGTCGGTTGGAAAGAGAAGGGGATTACAAAGGCTGAGCTGCAGCGAAGGGGGGTCAGGACTTCACTGTCCCCTCTGCCCACCCAGGATGACAGGGACCAGCTGCAGGCAAGACAGCAGGCACACAGTGTCCCAGACATCAGGAGGACAGAAGGCATTACTGCCAGACTGCAGCTGCCCCAGCAATGGACTGAACAAAGCTGGCTCTCCACAAAACAGCCCCCAGCCATGTCCCCACAGCCCTTCAGCAGCCAGCATTGCCCAGGGATCTGAGCCACCCCAATGCCAGTCCCACACCACCATGCCCTCACTACACTGGGCTGCAGCCCTGTGGGAACAGCCCTGTCCCATCGGACGGACCCACGGTCAGGCCGGACACATAGGGCAGGAAGGAGTTGTTGTCACTCCCAGCTGAGCTGGGGACAATGAATGATAACAGCTCCTTCCTGTCACCCCTCTCCCTGAGCTGGCCAGCCAGCACCCTTCCTGTGGGGACAGGACGAGGGTAAAGCAAGGCTCCAGCTGGGCAGGAAGATGCCTGTGCCCACACAGTGACCTGCCGGGCAAGGTGATGCCATACACCCCAGCCACTGGAGACAGCCACCACTGCCAGCTGTGGGCTGAGCCAAGTTCCCCAGGCAGCTGTTCCTGAGCAAGTGCGTGGTGACACAAGGCACTACCTGACCTTTCTGATTGTACCAGCCCTGCCTCACCCTACTCAAGACCACTGGAGCCAGCGTACCATCTGCTTCCCACCTCAGGGGTCCCCAAGGGGCACAGGTGCTCAGTTACCCCAGGGCTGAGTGCTGAGCATCCCTGGCAGGCAGCATCCTGCCCACATCCCTGGAGGAGCAAGAGCAGCCGGCTGCAGCCAGTGCTGCCGATTCAGCAGTCACGGTGCTGGGCCAGAGGGATTTGCAGCACCACAGGACACAGCAAGGTCAGAGGCAACACCTGCCCCAGGAGGGCAGGGGAGAAGTGTCCACAGCCAGCCTGAAGGACACGTCTGGGATCATGTCCCTACACTGCTGTGGCCACTGGGCTGGGGCACGTGTCCTCAGAGCCAAGACTCCTGGCCAGCACTCCTAGCCAGCACCATTCCCCCAGCTCTGCTTGCAACAAAGGGAAGAGGCTGGCCCAGGGGAGGCAGCAGGATCAGAGCTGTGGCAGAGAGGAGGGGCAGGCTGTGCCTGCCTCGTGTGTACAGGCGTGCCCAGCAGCCTTGCCCAGGTAGGCAGGGGCTTAAGCCTCGTCTATTTATTGCTACCGCCTAGCCGGGCCTGCACTTTCTAATCACCTCCTGCTGCTCTATTCCTGGCCCCTTGTGCAACTCTCTACGGCAGCACCACCAGACAGGTCCATCCGCTCGCTGTGCCCGGCCTCGAGCCAACAGGATCTGGCTGGCAGCCTGCCTGCCTCCTGCCCTGTGCCTGCAGCACCCTGCCCGTGGCTCAGCCCCCCCGTGGTGCCCTGGTGAGGGACCCCCAGGCAGGAGGATGTGATCCTAAGGCTTCCCTGCCCTGGGGCTTGCTCCCTGCCTGCAGGAGCCTCAGGCAGCCCCAACTGACAGGACCTGGAGGCCCTGGAGAAGATGTCAGCCAGATGGCACACACCACTGCTTCCAGCAGTGCTGGCTGGTCCGCTCCCGAGCCAGGCAGGGTTGGGATGCTGCGTGCCAGGGGCATCCCCAGCTCCTGCTGCAGTAAGCTGGCCATCCCAGGGACAATGCTGTCACCTGCTGCTGGGAGCCCCTGCAGGACCCCTCCACAGTGGGTCACAACAAGCCCAAGCCAGGGCAGGAGCTGGCCAGGCAGGTGGGCTGCTTAGCAGGGCCCCTGTGGCAGCAGAGGCGGGCAGGAAGAGCCCCCCACCCCCCCGCACTGACAGCAGATCCTTGTGTACTGGGGCCTGCTGGCCCAGGGCAGCGTCCCCATACTGCTGGTGAGGGCAGCTGTAGCCTTACTTCATCCTCCACCACCTGCTGAGCACCTCCCATGGGCTGGTGGCACCATGCAAGCAAAGGCAGGAACCAGCCAGGACACCTGGCACAAGGGACAGCCCTGCTTTCCCAGGAAGGGACAGACACACTGCAAGAAAGCAGCAGCAGCAACTGCGGGCAGTATACCAGGAAGGGACCATGACCCATTCAGGAGAGCGAGTGGGGATGGAGACACAGGCTCTGCAGCCAGCTGCTGCCTGGCAGAGGAGGGGATCACACAGATGCAGATGTTGGGATCTGACCCTACCCCCTGTCACAGCAGCCTGATCTACGAGGCAATGGCCCCACATCCCGCCAAGCTGAGGGAACAGTCAGCCAGAGACCCGAGGCCTCACTGATACCTGCAAGAAGGCACTCCTGGGGGGGGGCAAAGTGTGCTGGGGTGGGGGGGCTATCACCCCGATCGCCGGGGCAGGCTGGCACACCTGGAGCCCCGCGCGGTGGAGGCGGCTGCCCACGGCACAGGCACAGCCCGGCCCGGCTGCCGCGGCACCCTGCACGTGCTGCCGGAGCGGCAGGCACCGTCCCACGGAAATCGCCCTTCCCTCCCTCATCCCAGCTGCGGGCGGGGGCCGGGGCGTCCCGTCCCGGGCACACGCTTCCTGCCCCTCCTCTCCCACCGCCCACTACCGCTCTGCCATAAACACGGTAATTACTGGCTGCGACGGCACCGGTCGGGGAGGCGGCAAGGGAAAGGCGTGATTCATCCTACCAGCCCACGGCTTCTCCGCCGAAAGTCCACCGTACCCATCCCCGCGGCCCCCGGG
Source organism: Oreocharis arfaki (assembly GCA_013398015.1). NCBI lineage: Eukaryota > Metazoa > Chordata > Aves > Passeriformes > Paramythiidae > Oreocharis > Oreocharis arfaki. The sequence goes on from VZRR01002241.1 coordinate 16,312, forward strand.
ACCCTCCGGGTTGTCATCACGGGGAAGCGCCTCATGGCACCCCGGTGTTCGGCTACCGGTAACTCCGGGGGGCGCGGGGCTACAGCAGCCCCCTGTGCCGCCGCTGCCCTCCGGACCGGCGCAGCCGCTCCCTGCCCGACCCGCACTTCCCGAAGCCCCGCGGCAGCGGGGACGGGGTCGCGCCCGCCGGCAGCAGCCCGGTGTACGGGGCAGCACGGACCCCGAGCAGGCAGGACGCTGCCGTTCGCAGGACGCGCCGTGCCGGGGGACGCTGCCGAGCGCAGACCGGGGGCACCCGCCACCCTGCAGTCCCCCCAGGACACCACCTTCCCGGGAGGAGCTGAGAACTGGCAGGGCTCGGGTGTACGAACTACGAACCCCAACCGTGAGCCCACAAAGCCTCCGGGGCGCCGGGACGGGAGCCGCGGTGCCTGCCCGCTCCCGAGGCCGCGCACCGAACCGGGACCCCCGGGGTCCGGGAACCCCGAGGGAGCAGAGCGGCTCCTGGGGGTGTGCGAGGGGGGAGTTGTCCCGCGGCGGACTGCGCTCCTCCGGCGCCCGCGCTCCTCCGGTGCCCACGTTCCTCCCGCCCTCCTCCCGCGCCACCCTTAGGGGGACACGGGACTCCCCCCCAGCCCC
>VZRR01002246.1:0-30767 GCA_013398015.1 Oreocharis arfaki
GCCCGGGCCCGGGGCAGGTGGCGCCGCTTTCCCCGCCCGGTGCCGGAAGCCGCGCACGGCGGCGGGGCCGCTCGGGGAGCCCGGTGCGGGCGGCTCCGCGCACTCCCTCCTCGCGGAGCGGGTCGCGGGGAGCAGGCTGGAGCACACGCGTGTCCGCGGCTGCCAGCGGGGCCACCCGGCCGCTCCCCGCGCTGCTCCGAGAAACGTGGCGGTGCCGGAGCGGGGGGCACCTTCCCCCGGACAGGTGGAGCGGGGCCGGACATGGTCCTGGTGTGAGTCCCTTGCAGCCCCCGCCGTTCGGGCCGGCAGCTCCGGGCCTCCCGCCGCCGCTACGGGGCAGGACGGCGGGGCCGCGGGCACGCGTGGGGAGATACCCGGGGCGGCGAGGAGCCCTCGACCCCTCCCGGGGGGCTCGGCTCGCGGGGCTCGGTCCTCGCAGGCGCCCGGCTGTGTCCCCGAGCCGGCGCCCCGGAGCAACCGGAGCCTCCCCGCCCGCTGACAACGGGGCCGTCCCTGGGGCTGGCGTGGGCGGAGGATCTCGGTGCCACCGTCCCCCTTTCCGTCCCCGGGCTCTGCCGGGCCGCGGCATCCCGCCGGCCCTCGGCTGCGGCGATCGGTCCCCGCGGGGCCGGGCCGCCCGTGGGGTTCCCGGCAAGTTTCTCCGGGAGCGGCGGGGCTGTGCTCGAACGGCACCGGGCCCGGAGCGGCTCCTCTGCCGGGGTCGGGCAGCACCCCCGTGCCCCGAGCACGTTCCTCGTTCCCCCGGGGTCGGTCCCACCCCGGCCCGCGGGCTCGCCCGGTCGCCGCGGCCCCGGCCAGCAGCAGCCCGCGCCCGCGGGGGCCCTGCCCGGGCCCGGAGGTGCGGAGGCACCGGAGGGGGGACACACCGGGAGGCACCGCTGAATGTCACCGCGCCGCAGCCCCTAACAAAGACGCAGCCGCCGCGATCGCAGAGCCGAGCCAATAAAAAGCAAACTGATATTACAATTTTGATTTCCCTGGAGGGCCGAAGGGGCTTAATGTAAGAATTATTATCCATTGTGAACAGCAGCCCAAGGAAAACACACACAGGAAGATTTAATTTTTTTTTTTTTTAACTTAGCGGTTTTCCTAAGAAACATACATTCATTGAAATTTATGCCAGCGGAGTTTGTTAACCCTCCCCTTTGACATTTCCAGCTTCTCCTGTTGCCAGAGGAGACAAGCCGAGCACAAACCACTAATGCTCGCAATAAAACTAAATGCCCAGGGACGAGCACGGTTTGGTGCGATTCCTCCCCAGCCTGGGTAAGCTGCAGAGCACGTCCAGCTCCGGATCCAGCCCGGCTGGGAAAGCTCTGCTCTTCCCAGGACACAGCCGGGAACAGGCGATGAGGAGGGCAGAGTGGCTGGCTGCATACATATATATATAAATCATTTTTTTAATTTTTTTTTTTTTTTTGAAACGTGTGACCAGATATCCTTGGCATCTTTTAGACCCTACCTCAGGAGCAGTACAAGAGACTGTTGATGAAATATAATATATATAATAGGGGGAAAAAAAAGTGAAACAACACTGAAAACCAATATTAAAAGCATTTTAATCACTGCCTGGCCCCTGGCTCCCATGGCTCAGCAGCAGCTCCCGTCCTTCGGGTTCCTGTAGGATCTTCATCTGCTTTCTGTTACGGGGCTGATTGCACATGATTCACAATAATGATGGTAATGGTGGTGATTTTCTGTCTCTTACCTTGCTCGGGCTGCAGCAGTTCATGAACTGATACATCTTTCCCTTTGTCAGGCCCAAGGAGGACACCTTATTTGAACCACAGAAAATAGCCTAAATAAGGAAAGTGGGAAGCATTTCCAACTGTTGCCTCTTCCTGACTGGCTGGGGCATAACACAGGGATGAGACAAGGAAAAGGGTTCCTGTTCCAACCAAAAGGAGCAGGAGCCAACTGCTGCCTTTAAAGCCAAGAGAGGAGCGGGTTGGCCCGGGGCAGTTCCTTGCTGGTGGGTCAGGCAGGTACGAGGCACAGACGCATTCAGTGCGCACCCTCCCCTTCACCACACGCCTGGCCAAAAATTCAGATTCCTCTGTCTCTGCAGAGCATCAGCAATAGGTGCTGCTGCTCACGGCAGGAGGACTCTGTCCCCAGGTGGAGGGGTGATGGCTCCAGCCCCCCATGATCCCGAAGTGGGGCAGCTGTAAGACAAAACCTCTAACAGCCAGAGACAGATGGGCTTCCTGCAGGTGCTAGCAACCGTACCAAGGTGATTTCCCCTCAAACACTTGCTGGCCACGTTCCCTCCATGTACCCAGAGCTGATGCCTGTCTGTGTTTATTCTTTTCATCATTATTTATAAAGTTCTTAGCCCGGAGCCAGAGTCAGCTCTGTGGCAGTGCCTTGCTTGGGGTGGGTTCTGCCTCTCCAAAAGAAGCTGCTCCGCTTCCCCTCGCCCCGTACGCCAGCAGCTCCCGCAGCCCTGCTCTGTGTTTGCCATCAAGCAGCACTGATTACACATGCCATCATTTCTGATGTTGCTCGTTAGTCTGTATCATTATTAGCAATTCAAACCAGCAATTCTTTTCCAGCTGTAATCCTCCAGCTCCACCGAGGCGACTCCAAGGCTGCAGTTTGGGTGCTCACCTTTTCCTCCCCTCTGCCCCGGCAAGGCCGGTGGCTCCTACCCGGTCTGGAAAGCCAGGAGCACGCCAGGCTGAGCACCAAATAATAACAGAAGTTCATTCATTAATAGTTACAGCGTTTCCTTCAAGGCCACTCTCACAGGGGGCCAGACACCGACTTTGCCATGTCCTTGGAGCAGGGGGGAGGGCACTGGCCCCATTCATCCCTACCTGGCCGCCCACAGCCTTGGCCAGCTGGGCTCCAGGATTTGCCCTTCTGCTTTTGTCAGCTCTGGCTTGCATTGGAAGTTGTGGCCAGTCTGAAAAACGGATTATGACACAGCCCTTGCTGAGGTCAACACTGTGCCGGAGAAAGACAAGGAAAGGATGAGTAGGTAGGCTTGGAAAAAGAGACAACAAAAAAAAAAACCAAACCCACAAAAACCTAAACCCACCCACCCAATCAATAGGATGCCATGAAGTAGGATGTGAACAATGAAACCCTGTTCCAGGTTGCCAAGGCAAATCTGTCAATAGAGTATTGAACAAGCAAATCTGACTTGCAATTATTGTCTCCTTCTAAATACAGGCTGCCCCTCTGCCTTGCAGCTCAGCCCCAGTGCTGGTGTGGAGAAGCTCAGTGATTGCTGGTTCAAAATGGTGAGGGAAGAGTCAAGGCTGGCAGCTGGGCTGGAATTTACTCCAACACATGCACTAAAACCCCCCGGAGCATCCCCACCACCTTCACTGCAGCAGCTGAAGTGACACGTGCCCTGCCCCCAGTGTAACAGGCAGCAGCAAAAAACCCTTTGCAAAACTGTTCAGCCTTTAAAGCTTTCAGTAAAACACCCAGCACCACGGAGCACACACGGGTGTCCTCAGACACCAAGTGCCCAGCATTTTGTAACACTCAGGAAAGCACCATGAAGAGCCCGAGCACTCGAGGCTGGGGCTGTCAGTGTGGTGGCCTTAAAACCCAGTACAGCAGCAAGATCTGGAGCTGCCACCACCCACCCAGAGGCAGCAGCAGTGGGAAAATCCAGAGGCGAAACCACCCTGAACTGGGTCATCACGTGGAAATTTAAATGGCTTCACAAGTGCATCGCTGCTGCCGCTGCTGCCGGTGCACACGGGGCCGCGTTAGGTGGATGCTTTTTTCTGGTGCTGCTTCCAGCGCAAGCCAGAGGAGGTTGTGAGCAGAATCCCCAGGAAGGAGACACTTGCAGGAGCTAACAGCGTGCCTCCACAGCAGTTCTACACAGCACGATGGAGCAGTTTTTGTGCAGCTGATGGAAGGGCTGAGGCACAGGGGACGCAGGGCAGCGTTATCCAGAGCAGCTGCTTTGGGAGCATGGCTGGGCTCCCCTCACCGTTGGAGCCCCCCATAAGTGAGGCAGCCCCAGAGGAAGGAGAGACAGCCCTGCTCTGCAGAGCTGCAGCCAGCACGGGCGGGGAGGGCAGCACCCGAGAGCAAGTTCCCAGGATGCCCCATCCCTTGGGCACTCCGCTGGGAATACCCCCCTTCCCCAGGGCTCTTTTCTGCTGTGCCTTCCCCCCCACAACCTCGAGCATGGGTGCCAGTGAGGGAGCCTCAGAGACCATCTGTCTTTAATCTTCTTAGAGCCAGGCAAGTCGGGAGAAATTCAGAGGAAAGAGGCACTGAAGTCCCTCTGTCCCTGGCTGTGACAGCACAAGGCTCCGCACGCAGCTGGTGGGAGCAGGTCCTGCCTGCCCCACATCCTCAGAGCAATGCAAGCTGCCCGAGACAGCAGGCAGGGAGCACCGGGAAGCGCTGCCACCCCCTGGAGCAGAGGGAGATGGGGGCCCCTTCCCCACGCACCATGGGGAGCCTGATACCCGTCCTCTGCTCCGTCCTGCCCTGCACCTTCCTCAGATCCAAGCAGCCCTGGAGAGGTCTGTCCTTGGAGCTCTTCCCCCTCTCATCACTTAAGCTGATGCTGTTCCTTGGCAGCTGAGTGTAATTATGAGATTTTCTCCATGAGAACTGGGTCTGGGCGTGTGTCCCCGGCACGGCTGCACCCACCCGCGGTGGCAGCGAGGACGCTCCTCAGGTGCAGGGATGGCCCCATGCCCACTCCTCCTGCTGAGCCACCAGGCACTCAGTGCCACTTCTCCATCTCGGGCAGGAGCTGGGCTGAGCCCAGGAAAAGGGGCTTCAGCTGGGCACAGCATCCACAGCCCCCCGGGGGTGCAGCCCGGCTGCCTCATCGCACACACGAACTCTCCTGGAGACCCCAGCCACGCAAGCAAAGCTTCCTGCCATGGAGAAGCATCCACAAGGCCTTCCCTCTCTGCAGAGGATACTGGGCTGGTCATGCCAAGCTATTTAAGCACAGAGATTGATTGATTGATTGATTGATTTGCTAAGATTACAGCTCAGGACAGTTGCAGCCCTCTCATGCTGGGGTCTGTGCTGTGGGTACTGTGAGCTTTTCTGCCTGTGCCCCACTCCCACAGCTGTTTGTGCAGCACCTGGCACTGCCAAGGCTGGGACCAGCTCCTCTGGCAGAGCAGTCTGATGCCACGTTGTGCTGATCCCAAGTGCCACCCTGGGCTCCCCTGCCCGGGAAGAGCGACGATGAGAGCGGTGATCGCCCACGGATTGAGCTGATAATTACTGGTTGGGGCTCGGGGACCTATGGGAAGAGCAGCAGCGAGGGCCTTGTCAGCACATGTCCTGCCTCATGGCCCGGGCATGGCACACGGCAGAGCTGCCACGTGGACAGATCACCCAGCACAGCAGAGCTGAGCCCTGGGCTGAGCTGCTGCGGGCACTGTGGAGGTGCTGCCCTGGGGACAGGGACCCTCGAGCTCTGGGGGCTGTGAGACACCCCAGGGCCCATCGTCATCACCAGGGATGTGGGGTCCTGGCTGGTGGCACCACGAGCCGTGGCTGCTGCAGAGCAGCCGGGGTCGGCGTTGTGCTGAGCTGTGCAGTGGTGGCTGTGAGCTGGGGTCTGTCCTTACAGGAATGGCTGCGGGATCCTTGCTCCGGAGCCAGCCGGGAGCTGCCGGGTTGGATTCAGCAGCTTTGGAGGACGGAGAGACTGTGCAGCCCCAGCCCAGCCGAGCGCTGCTGCACGGGAACGAGAGGCTGCGGCCCCTGCCCTCCTCCCCGCCGGCAGAGCCGCTGCTGGTGTCCAGCGGCCACAAAAAGCATCATCTGCGAGAGGCGCCCCGGTTCCCGCAGGGCTCCCGCCCGAGCCCCGCTGGCGTGCAGGGCGCTGGTGTGAGGGCAGGGAGGAAGCGCGCTCGGCTCTGCGGTCAGGCACTTTCCATCCCTGCACCTGAGCCGAGGCGGCGGCGCAGCTCCTCGCAGCCCTTCCCTCCGGCTTCCTTCCGCCCGCGCCCCGGCAGGTTCTGCTGAGCCCTGACTGCGAGGCAACTGCACCAAGCCGCAGACTGCCCTGGCACTTCATCCCCTCAGAGGATTAAACCGAGTATTTTTGTTTTCAAAGGTTTCAGAAAGATTTCCCGGCCACGCTGTCCGCCCGCCACGTGCTGCGCTGTCACCAGGTCTGCCCGCTCCAAAGCTGCTTAGACCGACCCAAGCCGAACTGCACTAAACCCATCAGGAGGGCGATGCTTTGCCTGGGGGAAGGAAGCCCTTGGTCTCTGCAGGGCAGAACCTCAATCCAAGGCGCTGTGGGGGCTGCTCCATGCTCCTGCTGATCTGCGGGGCTTGGGCAGAGTCCGGGATTCGAGTGGCTCAGCACCCGCACCCAGCACGGGTCCCTGCTGCGGCAGAAAGCTCAGCCTCGAGCCGAGAAGACATTTTCATGGCCTGTGAATTCCTTAAACCCAAATGCTGATGGTGTGTGAGCCCTTTGCACTGTGTTGGACGGGGCAGAGCAGGCCCTGGGCTCCGGCCGAGCCCTGCACTGCTCACGCTGGGTGTCTGTGCCTGGGAACAGCCACACAGGTGCTGAGCACAGCTGGGAGACACAACTGGTCGCTGACTGGTTAGACTGGCTCCTCCAACCTCTGCCCTTCCTTGGACTACCTGGCTTTGGTTATATAGAGCCAATTATTTGGTGAGGGACTCAAAGTGGCTCCCGGGATCCTGCACTGCTCCTACCTGGCACAGTGATGTGGTCCTGGGCTCTGTGGGTGTCAGTGCCTGACCCTCTGATGCTTTCTGATGATGATTCTCTGATGATTTCATGCCCACGGGGGCTGATTCAGCGTTGCAGCAAAGACTGCAGTTCACCCATGGGAGATGGAGAGAGCTGGGGGGGCTGTTCCTTGGAAAGCTGCAGCTCATCTTCCTTTTCACTTCCCCTTCTCTCAGGCGACTGTGTGTGCCCTGGGCAGCTATTTTTAGGCTGCTGCTCGCTGTCAGCTTTCCCCTGGGGATGCTGAGCAGGTTCTGGGAACTCCAGCTGTCTCTTGGGCAGCACGAGAGATGCTGTGCTTCCTTGAGCTTGCTCCCTCACTCCCCAGCACATGCCCCGGCTCTGCCGCTCCCCTGCAGCTGCCCTGGCACTGGGCACGAGGCTGAGATGCCCATCCCAGGAGCACTGGCACTGCTGAGGGCTTTGGAGGGGGTCTCCTGTGCCGGGGCGATGCTGATGCTCTGCGCAGGCAGCTGGGATTGCAGGGCAGCACTGATTCATGGGGCTCTGTGATTACAGTCACAGCGGCTGTCCTGAGCCCCGAGGATTTACTGCCTGCAGCCAGGAAATATGGCACAGGCAGACTTCTTGTGTTCCTCGTGCTAGAGGGCACATCAGGAGCCCCGGTGTAACCCAGGGCTGTCTCAGACTCCCCACTGCAGCTGCCTTGCCCAGTCACCCCATTCCTGCCCCCGCTCCCTTTCCTGCCCCCACGCCCATTCTTCGGGACCCTGGCACAGCCAGCCCCAACCATGGGGACATATCTCACGTGTGTCCCAGCCTGTGGTGACCGAGCCCTCGATGGGGCTGGGATGGAGGTGAGGAGCTGCTGGAGCCCCGCAGTGACAGGAGCCACTCCTGGGGGTGGCACCGAGGGTTCGGTTGCGTCACTTGGTGACACCCTGTGTCACTCGGCGGGCGCGTCCTCCCCACCAGCCCTGCCCGGGCACTGGGCAGGGGGGTTCCCGGGGCGGGCAGTGCCATCTGGCCCCTTGTTTCTCTGCCCCGTGGCACCTCTGTGAGCAAAACCAGGGCTGTGTGTGCTGCTCTGGGGCACGGCGGGTGTGCAGGGACACGACGGCTTGCGGGGGACGGGGAGGTGTGGGGTGACACCGTGCACAGGCTGGAGCACAAGGCAGGGATGGGGGGCTGCCCAGGCAGGATCGGAGCTGCGAGGGGCAGGGATGGGGGTTGCAAGGGGCAGAACTCGGGGACCCCAGTAATTGGGGTGCTGCCGACACGGAGCTCTTTGCTGCTCACTCCCAGTTTCCTGAGCACGGCTGCCCGAGCTGGGAGTGTCTGGGGCACCTTCGGCGGCGTCAGGGCCGGCCCCGGGGAGGCTCCAGCTCCGCGTTCCCGCAGCCCATGTTTGGGCTTTGGCTGCAGCAGGGCCATAAAAGGCAGCGTGGGGAGGGCGCTGGCGCAGGGCCCGCGGCACCTCTGTGCGCTGGGGCATCCCGGGGAGCTGCTACCGCGAATCAGGGCTGGGGGCCGGGGCCGCCCCATGGAGAGGGGGCTCCGGGTGTCCCCCGGCCCATTGCTGCCCAGTCTGTGTCCCACTGCTCCCACAGCCCGGGAAGGGCGTTGCTGACTTCATCCCCAGCGCTCTCCTGAGGGCTGGGGATCCAGAGCTGCTTTTATCCAGTGTCACCCTCGGGGGAGTGGCAGTGGCAGCGCATGGCACGGGAGGTGCTGCGGATGCCAGGACCGGGAATCTGTGGGACCAGGAGACACTGGCATGGGCTGACAGCATGGAAATGAAATCCAGGCTGAAGCCACACTGCAAATCCATCCTGGGGGATGCTCGGGCTCGGAGGCGTCTCGAGGGGAGGAATGGGGCAGCCGGAGCCCAGGCAGAGGGGAAGGAGCGGCAAGGATCATCCACATCCGTGCAGAGAGGGGCAGGGAACAGCTGCCCACGGGGGCTGATTCACGAGCAAAGCCCGAGCTGCTGGGCTGGGTGGGTGTGAGCCAGCCAGGAGGAATGCGAGGAAGACAAACAGTGAGGAGGAAGGGCGATTCCTCAGGTATCAGGGTGGGCACCGCTGAGCTGCCGGGCAAAGTGTGAAGGCTGCGGAGCTGGGGTCAAGCGCTGGGACAGGGTGGGAGGACTGTCCCCAAATTAAATCCCCTGGGACCTTCCGAGCTGGGCTGGGCACAAGACGGCAGGCTCTCCTGGGATAGGGAGCTGGGCTGTGGCTGAGAGGAGCCCCGGCAGGAACTGTGTCCTTCCTGAGCCCTGGCATCAGCTGTGTCCTTCCCAAGCTGTGGCTCCAGCGCTCTGCTCCCCGTCCCAGCACACCCAGCAGCGTCCTTGCTCCTGCTGCGACTTCCAAGGGAGTTTTGGCCATGCAGGTGTGTAACTGAGCCCAGTGCAGCCATGTCAGACCTGGTGTTAGACAAAGGAAAGTAAATCTCAATAATGGCACCTCCCTGCGCCCTGGGCTGCTCCCACGGGGTCTGGGGGCTCAGCCCCAGGCCCAGCAGGTGCCCGTGCCCATCCTGTCCCCTGTGCCACAGAGGATGTAGGGCTGATTCATCTGCTGCCTTGGCTCCTGCTTACGTGTGTTTGCTCTGTTCATTCCCTGCCTGAGCAGCTAAATTAAGCCGAGCAACAATGGGCCATCGATTATCCCATTATATTTCCATCGGGCCTGACTTCCCAGCGGCTCCTGGAGGGCGGCACACGTGGCCTTGGCAGGGGCTGGGTGTAAAGAGCCCCTTGCCAGGTTCTGCTCTTGCCCCCGGTGTCCCACACCGGCTCCACGGCCCCACACCGGCTCCACGGCCCCACACCGGCTCCACGGCCCCACATCGGATCCATGGCCCCACATCAGCCACTGCCTGGGCTCGGGCAGGGACGCTGTGGCAGAACCCAGGTGCCAGCACTGATGCACCTGTGTAGGAAATGGTCTTTTGTCAGGGGAACCTCCCCATCCCAAGGGCTGTTGGGAACCATCCCAGCTCTGGCAAGGTCAGGTCTTGCTGCAGCCATTTGCACAGACCTGGGGGCTGTGTCCTCTCTGTCCCTCGCTTCCCACAGGGCTCTGTCCCCTCCCTGAGTCTCGGTTGTCCTTTTCTTCCTGTGTCACCTATTCCAGCCCTCCTTGTTCCGAGTCTTTTTGTGATCCAAAAGCTGACGAGCAGTTTTTCAGGACTCGAGAGGTTGACCCATGTGGACCCTCCTCGACTGCCCCACAGTGCCGCTCTCCTGGCAGGGCCCCGGCTCGGCTCTGCCCCAGAGCTCCATGATGCCTGTGAACATCCTGGAGCACGGAGCGTCCTTCCAGCTGCGGTTCGCTGGAGAAGGGCTGGGTCAGGCCGTGTTGGTGGCAGCAAGGACAGGGGTGGGCATCCCCGGGTGACCCGGGCAGTGCCATGGGGGTGGCAGCTCAGGGAGGGCCCCGGTCTGCTCCCTGCGTGGGGCTGGCTCGCTCGCCCACTCGCCGCTCTCAGGGGGCTCTGCAGCAGCTCAGGAGCTGAGGGTGACGCTGCTGTGTCTGCACGGGGATGCGCCGGCAGATCCTACCTGCGTCAGCAGCTGAATTCCCTGCTCTCATTCCCGCTCCGGCAGCGCCTTAACCCTTTCCTGCCACCCTGAGCACGGGCTCCTTGGAGCTTTTGCCAGGGTGGCCGTGACCCTCCGGCTGCGGCAGCCACGCCCGCCCTGTCCCCACACACCCGCAGGAGGGGACGCAGCCTCCCCCAGCTCTGCACCCTGCTCGGTGCCCCGGCTCTCCTGCACCCTTTCCTTTCCCAGCCCGTGCTGGCCACGCTGCATCCCGGCCGGGGTGGGTGCTGTGGCGGCGCAGGGCTGCTCCAGAGCCTGGGCTGTGCTCTTTCCGCCGTTCCCGGTCCCCGGGGAGGGGCGGCAGCGCTTTCCCGGTGCTCCTGCTGCTGTCGGCATCGGCATCGGGGCAGTTTTATCACCTTGGCAGAGCGCCTAAAGGCCAGCTGGTGTTTGGGCTGTTTCCAGGCTTTCCAGTCACAGATGGAAGTTTTTCACTGCCCACCCTCACCTGCAATATGTGGAAATTGGGTTCCCGAAGCCAGGACCTGGTTGCTGGAGCCGATTTGGGCCCGGCACCCCTCCTGGCAGGTGCCTTTGCTCCCCAGCACGAGCAGCACCAAAGGGCTCTCTGCCTCCGTGAGCAGCGCAGTGCTGAGGGCTCGGGGTCATGCAGGGGTTGGGATCTCTGTGCCAGGGTGTTTGCCAGCTCCCTGGGCTCCGTGAGGACCCCATGTCTCTCCTGCAGAAACCTCTGGAGAGCAGAGAGGACTCTGGCAGACACCCATCCCTCAGCACCTCCCTGGCCGCCTCTGCCGCCGCCAAGGTTAGTCAAGCCCCAGCCGCAGACAGAAGAAGCTGAACTTGTTTGTGGTTTCTGAAAGACAAACCCAAGCCAAACAAAACCAAAGATCCCAGGAAGAGTCCGTAGGCTGCTCCTTCTCCTGCTGCTGCTTTGCCACATGGAGCAGGAGCTTTGGCAGGGCCTGAACATGCTGAATTCAGAGGGACCTGGTGTATTGGGGCACCGGAGGGCTGGGGGCTGCCAAAGAATCCCTCACCGTCGGCAAGAAGCACCACTCAAAGCCTGGCTGCCACCAGGTCCCTTTGCTGGGATGCCTGAGCCGTGTCCGTGCTCACTCCTGTGGTTTTGGGAAGGACTGGGTGTGGGGCTGAGCCACGTGCTGCTGCAGCAGGGCTTTCCCCGCCCGTGCTCCGCTGCCTCTCGATGGGCAGCTCCAGCCTGGCCGCTCCTTGCCGCGGAGTCCTCGGCAGCCCCACGGCGAGTCCGAGCTGGCACGGCTGGCACAGCTCCCGCTGGGCCCTGCCGGGGCTGCCCCAGCCTCTGCTGTCCTTCCAGGTGCCGTGAAACCTCGTCGTGAGCTGTGTTTGTGCTCAAACGAGCGAAATAAAGGGCGTGCAGAGCCCAGGGCGCCATGCTGGGGCAGGGCTGGGCTGTGCCCGGGGCAGGATGTGCCCCTGAGCTCCGGCCAGCCGGACTGGTCTATTTTTATGGCCCAAGCGGAGCGACCTGGGGATTAACCAGCCAGCCCAGGAGGACAGGCTACGTTGGGTTTGAAATTCTTTAGTGCTTGTAATAACTCAGGTGAGTCTCTTTGTTCTTGTGAGCTGTAATTTTTCATTTGACAGGCAGCGTCCCTTGACAAAACAGCCAAAGAGCCACATCCAAACACACCCAGCCCTGGGACGTGGCACCAAGCCCCTCCACCTGCCCCTGTCCCCCCTCCCAGGTGACAATTTCCCCAGTGCAGCAAACTCCAGGGGTGGTTTGGCCAGACCTGTGTGGTCAGCGCTCAATGCCAAGGACAAACGAAGCTGACCCATTGACCCCGCTCCCGCTCGCCCAGGCATGGGACAGCTCCGGGCCCCCTCTCAGCCTCGGGACACCGTGTGCCACCTCTCCCCTCTCCCCCAGGTGTGCCCAGGTGTCCTGGGACCAGCCCAGTCTCCATCTCGAGGTGTCAGGCTGCTCTGTTCCCTTCTCCTCAGGGTTCCAGGTGCGGGATCGGGTTCCCGCCGGGATTACGGAGTGTAGCGTTACCGCGGGACAGAGGACTCAGTTTTCGTTCCGCCCTGCTCCCCTTCCCCCCGGCAGCGGGAGGCAGGAGGATGTGCCAGCTCAAGGCTGAGGCTAAAGAGGCTTACACTGACTATTTACCTTCGCGAGGGGCTATTTTTGGCTGTTCAGCTGCCGCTAATGCAACGCTCAGGGCGGTGCCCGAGGAGACGCCACGTGAGGGTCCCTGTTCCTATGGGCCACTTTCCTCCTCTGCTGGGACCGAAGCTTGACTGCTTTTTTGTTCCTTGGGGTTTTTTTTCAGATGGCAAAGAGTGTCACAAAGGAAAATCTTGGGGACGGGTCAGAAGGACCTTGGAAATGCACTGCCCTGTCCAGTGTGTGACTCGTTGACATCTTTGCCCTGCAGGGAAATCCCAAGCTTCCAGTGCTACCCCAGGCACTGCCAGAGGGCTCCAGGTTGGCTCCACAGACCCTGTCACCCCCCGGACAAGCTCAGATGGTTGTGGATCTCCAGCGTGAGTTAAATAATGGCATCACAAGCTAATGGACAGGCTGAGACTGGAATCGGGTCACTGGGACGTGAGCGCTGCTGGTCCTTGGGAGCATCTGGGGACCAGCTCCATCCCTTTGTGTCCCTGACTGTGGCAAACGGGGGTCAGTGTGTGCTGGGGCGTGGGGAGCTCCAATGGGGAGCACAGAGACAGACACCTGAAGTCTCCTGCTGGCAGAGGGATGCTCAGGGCACACCAGGCATGGCAGAGTGGCCAAGGGCGGCACCTGGTCCCAGGGATGCACACCCAGAGCTGAGCCCTGCTTCAAACAGAACCCATGTTGGAAAGCTGCAGTGCAGAGTCTTTAACTAAACGAATCCTGAGTGATTTCCACATTGCTGAATGACATTTTAATAGTGGAAAAATAACGCTCCAAATTATCTACTTCATCTCCTCCTATTGTCTTTTACTGGCTGGGAATGAGTGCTGCAGCAAAACCAGCTCTGGCTCTTCTGGGAGGGGTTTGCTGGTGCCTCCCAGCCCACTGCAGGCGGTGGGGAGGTGAGGAGGGGCTGTTCCCCTGTGCCCAGCACCCCGTGAGCCCAGGAGGGGCTGCCCCCATGCCCAGCCCTGGCAGGGCTGCCCACAGCTCGCAGAGCTGCCCATCCCACACGGGGCAGTCAGGTGGCAGAAGGCAGTGTCTGGCTCCTGCTGTCCCCCTGGGGAGCTGGCACCTGTCCCCGTGCTGCCAAGTCCCTCTGCAGGAAGATGCTTCTGGCATTTTCTGCCACGTGGTTCTTCTGACCTGAATTCAGCCACTGCCACTTTGAGCTTCCATCTGGATGGAGCCACCGAGTGCTGCCACAGGTCCCCAGGCTGCCACCAGCAGAGCCTGGGGTCAGCAGTGCAGGCCCAGCACCCAGCACGTCTCTGAGTGGCTGCAAAAGGGGTGGCTCAAGCTGGGGGACGGTGTCTGCCCGAGTGCTGTCCCCAGCCTGCACAGCAACGCACACACAAAAGCCTCACACAAACCTTTATTATCACTGAAACATTGTAAATCTCGACAAACTCCCAGAGCAAAGCAGCCCCAGCCCTTACACGAGGTGTCCCCTGCCAAAGCCCAGCTCACACCTGCAGCCTCGGTGCTGCTGCAGCTGGGCCAGTCCGGAGCTGTGCCATTCCGAGCGGGTTTCCCCACTGCTCTCATCCAGGGGAAAGTTTTCATCCTCTGGATTAAAGGCACACAGATCGGGAGCTGAACTGTCCTCCTGCTGCTCAACAGCCAGCCCTTGGCATGTTGCCTTCAGCGGGTCAAGGCTTCTTCCATTCAGGAACGCCGCGTGCTCTTGGCTGGTGCTGGTTCACACACAGCATCCCACCTCCAGCCTCACTTCTCAGCAGGAATGGGGCTCCAGGACAGGCCCTGGGTAAGGCTTTGCAGAAGGATTTTGAGAGAAATGTGCTTGTCAGGTGCAGGAACCCACCCAGCACTGCCCGAGGACACGGTGGTTCCACACAAACATTCCTGAGAGGCAGAGCTGGGAAGTGAGCCTGCCCAGGACAGCTGTGTGGGAAGCAGTGTGGAGGGAGTGAGAGGGAGCAGGACAGCCAGGGAAGGCTGCAGAGGGATGCAGGGAGGCACAGCCCGCTGCCACCTCGGCTCCTTTTCCACCCCCACAAGGAAACTGCTCCCCTGGCTCTGTTTGGCACAAACGCTGGCTCGGGACATGCCTTTGGAGGCCACGGAATTTGGTAAGAACCTTTGGCAACAGGGCTCAAGACCCCAGCTCCACTTCCGGCTGGCAAAATTTACAGCAGACAAGGGGAGAAATGCTGCCCTTTCAAAAACACCCCGAAGGAAACCTTTATCAGACAGAGCTCAGCAAAAACGACTGCAACAAGGCAAGTTTCATTTTCACTTTGGGATGTGAAACAGGGGGCACCCCTGGCACTGACTGAAGAGCCTAAAACCCACACAGAGTGCATGTGCCACAGGCTGTGGCAGTGACAGGCAAGGACAGTAAATACTCAGTAATTGAGGAGAGCCAAAGGAAACACAATGGGAAACATACTGGAAACAGCAGACTAAAGTATTAAAGTCTGCAGTTGTCAGCATAAAGAAACAGCTTTGCTGTAATGTCAGAGAATCTCAGAACCGTTTGGGTCGGAAGGGACCTTAAAGCTCATCCCATTCCAACCCCAGCCATGGGCAGGGACACCTTCCACTGTCCCATGTTACTCCAAGCCCCGTCCAACCTGGCCTTGGGCACTTACAGGGATGGGGCAGACACAGCTTCTCAGGCACCCTGTGCCAGGGCCTCACCTACCTCCCAGGGAAGAATTCCTTTCCAATATCTCATGAAGAAGGAAACTTTGGGCAGTGCCTGTGAAATGCCCTGACTCAGAGCAGTAGTGCTCTGAGATGTGGGGCTGTCCATTTTCTATAAAAATGGAAAAAAATCATGCCAGCCAGTGTATCCTATAAAACCAGAAAAGGCCAGAGACAAGACTTCAAGGTCACCGGTCCTTCCTTGCTGACAAAGCAGACACCTTCCCTGCAATCCCAACGGTCTGCAGTTTTATTTTTGGCAGATTATAATTAAAATGGCTTTTATGGCTTTAGGAAGAAGCCACGAAGCTGCATGTTTTGGTTGAAGCAGAGTGCTCTGGGTGAGGGGACAGTGGCCTTGGCTCTGCTCCTGCCACCTGCCCACCAACACTGCTGGGTGGCCTTGGATCCCCAGAGTGTTCTCGTTTCTCACCAGCGAGTAAGAAAGTTCTGGTTGCTAACCAGTCCAGTCCCAGAGGCAGAATAAAAAGTCCTTGTTAAAACCTAGAAAAGCTTGTTTCTAACAAAATCAAATCCAAACACGGTTCCTGGGTCGATGCCTTTCTCTCAGGTTCCACCACCCGTGCGATGGAACTTCTCCTATAGAGCAATTTAATTCCTCTTCCATTCCCCACCTTTCAGCCTTCTCAGGAGTCTTGACGAGCTATTCCTCCATTTTTTTCTTCAACATTTTTTCCTATGCACATCCTTCCTGCCCTTCCCTTCCGCCGTCGCACCCTGTTCCTCCCAGCTATTTTCGGAAGGCAAAGACATCCCGTGTTTTCAGGCCTTTCTTGCCTTCACTTCCTGGTTTAGGAGAAGACACTTCCACCAGCCCCCCGTACGGGCAGCTCTCCGACTCCGGGTGGTGGCCAGAGCACTCCACAGCGGGGATGAAGCCACTGTCCCACATGCCTGTCCCACACAGCTTGCAGAGGTCGTGCAGGCTGCAGGGGATGCGGGGGAGCAGGTGGAACTGATAGAGCAGACTCCTGGCCTAGAGGGAGAGAGGGGGAAAACGTTCACTCCTCACCAGGGGACCACCACGGAGAGGTGGCCTCCCACCCAATCCTCCTGTTTGGCTGCCTGGGCTTCAGCGAGGGCATGTCCCCAGGGCACGGGGGACAGTGGCAGGTCACAGGGGCTGCCACACTCCACAGCTCATCCCATGGCCCCAGTCCCTCCCAGCCAAGAGGGAACAAGCACCATGGCACCAACAGCTCTGTCTCCATTTCCCTGAGCAGGCTATCCAAACAAGGATTATCTCAACTACACTGTCACCTCCCAAGCACTCAACAACTACCTCCTCCTGCTGCAAACTTTGTTTCCAGGCAAACAGCAGCATCCCACCCAGGCAGCCACAGGGATACGGAGATGCGAAGCTGAAGCAGCAGTCCCCAGTTTTCTCAACACTTTGACTCATCTCTGGACCTCGTCCAACATGGGCACCTGGGCACTTACCTTCCTGAGTACGAGCTCCCCGTTCATGTGCATGGCCAGGTTGCCGAAATGCAGCAGCATCTGGTCAGTGGCCAGCTGCTGCTCGATGACGTCGTCCCCGTAAATCACCACGATGGCCACGCAGATAAAGAGGTGGAAATAGTCTGTCTGCAATGGGAACACAGGGGCTGCTGTACAGCAGGTGGAGGCAGAGCTCTGGCTTCACCTCCCACCCTCCACAAGCGGGTCCTCGGTGAGAGATTTTGCTCCCTTCAGTTCTGCCCAGTGGTGAGAACGTGAGTTACTGGTGACTTCTGAACCACAGCTGAGCCAAAGCCTCTTCCCTTCACAGCAGGGCAGCAAGGTCTGCACCAGCGTTTGCACCACAGCACAGATTTTTGGGAAGACATTTCCCAGCTGTGTAAGAGAAGCCTGAACTTCAGAAGTGTGTGTTCAGCATTTCCTGAAACACGTGCTTGTGAAGCCCAGACATCCCCACAAGGAGGAGAGGCAAGCAGGGCTCCATCCTCCTGCTACGTAGATAAACCTCTGCCATAGTCACAGACCCAACTTATTTTGGCTACTTTGCTGCTTTCCTTTCTGGAAATCCTCGGTGCAGAGGGGCGAGGACTCAGCCTGGACGCGCCGTGCCCGTGGCAGCTGCCTCACCTGGTAGTGAGCCCAGCACGCTTCCCACATGCGCAGCGCCTCGGCCTCCGGGAATTCCCGCTTGAAGCAGAGCAGGATCCAGCGGTGACAGAAGAGCATCTGCAGCCCGTCCTCTCCCAGGGCACACAGGTGCTGGTGGAAGCGGGGGTGCATCAGCCGCAGCAGCTCGCGCAGGTACAGCTGCAAAAGACACCCTGGGCTGAGGCCCTGCCTCGGGCACCCCTCAGCACCCCCGGGAGCCACAGCTGGAGAGCTCTTCTCTCTCAGCTGCCATTTCACAAGAAGGATGGATATAACTGCCTCTGGAGTGCCTCAATCACCCAGGATCAGTTCTATCCACCAGGTATTCCCACAGAATCATCCTAGAATATCCTGAGTTGGAACTGACCCACAAAGATCATCAAAGTCCAGCTCCCGGCCCTGCACGTAACAACCCCAAGGATCACCCCGAGTATGTAGGGGCTTTGGAGTGTGATTTGGCATGCTGGAATGCCCCCAGCCCAGGGAACTGGGGAGAGGAGAAGCCTTGACAGGGCTGAAGGGAGCCCAGCACTCAACCTCACCAGCTGCTTCTCCATGTCCTCATCCCGGGGGGAGCTGATGAAGATCGTGTTCTGCATCAATCCAACGAAGCACCAGAAAGTATCCGACTCATCCAGGACCTCTGCCAGGAGTGGGGCAACCAGGTCGGACATGCCCTGGGAGTATCCAATGGTTGGGTTAAATACTGCATAGTTCAGCAAGATCCTCCTGGAGCAGAGACAGAAACAGAGAGGTGGGACAGGTGAGGGCAGGTGACAGCATCATCTCAGGGACAAAGACACACTGAGGTGCTATAACACAGACAGGGAAGCCCTGCTGCAAACACCAGTCCTGTGGCATAAACTTCAGGAAAAGGTTTGGCATTCACAGACAGCAAAATATAAACAGCAAACAAGAATTTAAAAAGATTAAGAGGACAAAAATGAAGGGCCCATGGGAAAGGAGAGATGATGCCAAACACATCCATAAAGCTCCAAGCCATACTGTTGGATGAAACCCAACTCTTTTGAGGTCACGCCTTTACAGGTCACACTCTCATGGAGCAGACTCTGGTGTGCTTGTCCTCTACCCCATCAGGAGAACCACAGACCCAAGCACCTGCCCGGCACCCTACCACAGCACCTTTGCTGTGCCTGCGTGTGCAGGGAAGCTCCAGGATGGGAGCAGGGTTATAGGATCGAGATGGAAATGGCTACAGCAGCAGTGGGAGCACTGGGGAAGGCCTGGCTGTCGCATCCCTTGGTTCCAGATGCATGGTGGGTGCTGTGCAGCACTCCCAGGCAGCCTGGGCTCAGGCTGACCAAGTTGTCTTTACACTGAGAAGGACATGTTTTTTAGGACACTGGAATCAGACACTTCACCTCATGGTCTCCACATTTGGGTTGTCCTCCCCTCGGAAGAACTGGTTGCTGCGGTCGGTCCTCACGACATCCTTGTCCACCGTGAACTGCACCTGGCGCCAGAAATCCTTCTGCTCATCCGGAGTCATGGACAGCCTGGAAACCGTGCAGCAACAGCACAGGGTTGCCAAGAAAGGAATGTGATTGCCACAATGAACAAAAAGCCTCATTTCAGTCCTAGTTTGCAGAAAAGAACTATTCCTGTACTGAGTATCCTCAGCACCCGAAACACAGACCAGCGGGTCTGTCCAGAACAGCGGATTGTCTGTCCCAAGGGATTACTGCAAGGAGCCTCCTGGGTTATAAACTGGATGACTCGATGTGTTTGCTGCAATGAACACTTCAGAAGCATCAGACTCTGCTCTCCACTGTTCCTTGGAACCCAGCACACCAGAACTCACCACCCTGGCTTGACTCCTCCTCCTAACAGTACTGTCCCTCTCCAGCTTCAATGTACCCACCTCCATTTAACAACACAATTCTTGCATTAACAACCTTCTGGAATTACATAAGCCTTCTCACACCTTACTTTTATGTACATTTTATTTATAAAGAAATATAAGATGCCAATTTCTCCTTCAGTGTTCTAACCCGAGCCTTGCCTGTGAGGTGTTTCCCTGCATGCTACTGACAAGCCTGTTTCAAGAGGCCAGGGAAGGTAATGTTTGAGCTCTGTGGCATTAGCTCCAGAGCCTCAGGAGGTCAGCAGTGCCCAACATGCCTCCTTCACCACCCCTCCCACTTCTCTTCTCTACCCTCCTGATGAAAAAGATGCAGAGACTGAGGTGTCACTGCAGCGTCCAGCCCGAGGGAGATGAGCAGGGGAGGATGATGATGGTCTGTTACCTTTTCTCCTGGATCTCAAAGTATTCTTTCCTCTTCTGCAGCCTCAGTGCCTCCCTCTCTTCAGAAGTGGACTCGTAGCTATAGTAGTGCAGCAGAAAGGGCCACACCTCCCCACGGATGGAAATATCAATCCCACCAAAGAAAATGGCCTGGAAGAAGGAGCAAAAGTTATGGCTGGTACAGTTTTAGCATTCCCAAAAACAGCAACAAGCAACTGCCCGCTGCTGTGCTTTGGTGCCTCTGCAGTTCTTTCCTGACAAGTGACGCCTTGATTCAAGCTCCTGCAATTTGCACATGTTTAGAGGGAAAGTGCTGGCCCTCTATTCCCAGACCAGACACAAATCAGGCTCATTTCAATGTCAATAACCACCCCCGGAGAGGCTCTATGATTAACGTGTCGTTCTCATGTCACGGCTTAATCCCAAATCCTGGAGACTGCACTGCACTGCAAACTTCTCTCTCAGGGCCCGAGCCCAGTGCTCCCCTCAGCCCTGCTATTTCATGCAGCAATCTCAGTTTATGCAGCAATCTCGGTTCAGACAATCTCAGTTCATACAATCTCAGCTATTTCAACCATCTCAGTTCTTTCAGCAATCTCCAGTGTTCTCTGTGGCTCAGTCACACATTCTGCAAACACAGCAGGCACTGGGCACTTTGGTTTATTGATTCCAAATGGCAGCAGAAGCAGGACAGCTCCTCGGTCAGGGAAATGCTCCACCATCACAGAATCACAGAATCGTTAGGGTTGGCAGGGACCTCTGGAGATACCCAGTCCAACCCCTCTGGCCAAAGCAGGGTCACCTAGAGCAGGTGATACAGGAACACTCCACGTGGGAATCTGCTGGAATCCGCTGCTGCCCGAGCAGATTCCAGTCCCACAGCAAGATCTCCAGCCAAGGCTTCACTCACCAGTCTCCATCCTCCCAATGCCCAGCTCTTGCCCCTGGCACGAATGCAAACTCCTGCAGTTCCCCCTGGGGACTCACACTCCACACAGGAGAGAACAGAGGAAAGCCCCTCACCTTCCTCAGCTTGTACTCCTCTTCCACCTGCCCGGCCTCGTTGAGGTGGTGCAGCCAGGCAGACACGTCGAGGCGCCTGTACGAGTTCTCCTCGGGGTGGGTCTCCGAGGAGGGCAGCTTGGGGCGGCGGATGGAGAACTGCATGCAGGTTTTCTCATCTGCAAGCTGCTGAACGGGGGAAAACAAACCACAACTGCAGCAGGAGCCAGGGAGAGCAGCAGAGTGTGAAACCCAGAGCAGGGAAACCTCTGCATGCTTCACGTAGGATTAAGCACTGAGGAGCTGCACTTGGGGAGGTTTCGTTGTTTTTTTTTTTTAAATTCCTACCATTACAATAACAAGAGTGATTAGAATAATTAAAATCCACCACAAAACGGCTTCATCTTAAAAAAAAATTAGTTTCCATTCCTCCTTCAATCTTATCCCTGACCTGAAACTGAATTAATGCTGCTTACAGCAAAACTTGCCCCTGCCAGGAATGCCTGCAATAAATTACATATGATTGGCCATATACAAAGGGATTGCTGTTAGGAGAGCGGGGAACTGTGCTGCCAGGCTCTCTGAGGGCACTCAGGATCCCAGTGCAAGGCTGCAGCTGACATTTAATTTAAAAATCAAAGGTTGCTCAATGCAAAAAGTGAGCCCATGCGACCGTAATAAGAAAAGCAGCGGGGGGCTCTGTGGGAAGGATGGAAATTTAAAAATCACTGTTTCTAATAAGCACATACAATATCTTAAACAGATAATTAAAGAGCTCTTATCACATCTGTATGTAGATTGAACAAAATATGGCAAGATGCCATGTCAAAACATTCTCCAAACGGAATGTTACACGTCACAAGATGGATGAAAGGCTCTGACACAATTTCCAGCCTATCTCTGCAGGTTTCCAGACACCTTCTGTGCCTAAAGGACAGTGCTGACCTGTCAGGTCTAGCAAAATCACTACCTAAGTAAGTCTTCTGGATGATCTTCCCCCATATTCCACAGGTAGAACAGGAATGGATGGAGACAGACAAGTCCAAGAAAGACCTTGAGTCTGGCTTGCATTTCCACCCTAAACATCCAGCACCTGGCAGCTTCCTGCCTGCCCTGGTGACATGAACTCAAAACCTCATTTCTCCAGTGCACCAACCCAAGTGTGAAACACCAAGAGCCTCGCTCAGGTACCTGGTCCTTGAGATGGGTCTCTGTGCAGTACTTCCATTGCTGAAACACCTCGGACAGTTTATCCAGGCCACCGTGGTGAAAATGGAAGATCTTGTACTGGCTCTCCCTGCTCGCCACCACCAGCTGCCCACAGGTACAAGCCTCATCACTGTGGGAACAATGGAGAACAACCTGCAGGGACCACCCAGCACAACGAGGGACCAGCAGGGACACGGCCCCTCAGGGGAGAGACACTGCAAAGCAAGTCACAAAGTGCAACACCAAGCTGCCCCTTAAAACAGGGCACAGAGGCAGCTTTACATCGCTGGGACTCAATGATCCCCAGGGGTCACTTCCAATTGAGACATTTTATGATTGTACGACGTGGCCATAGTGACAATTTTCTCCATTTGTGCCTGGTAACAGCACTATTTTTACTCTTCCTTCACATGAAGGAATTAAAATTTGTCTTCCCTGGAGAAAAAACCACAGGAAGTCTGCCCCAGAAACATTAAGGCAGTACACAAAGTCAGCTCCTAGGGATGCGCAGACTTGCTCACACACACCTTTGTCCAAAGAAACAGGGAGTGAGAGCAAAAAGATGGAGGAAAAATGTTTTTGCAATAATTTGAAATAAATTCTGTAGTAATCTGAAACATAACTGAAGAAGCTGAGAGCAAGACTCTAGAGGAGCCTGGTGAGGGGCAGGCAAAGGAAAAGGTACCATAGATAAAGATGTTTTTCATATCCCCAGGTTATTTGAAGCATTTTTGGTATGACAGCTGAGAGCAACCTTTACTTTACTAAAAATAAAATCCTTTCGGCTCTGTAACTGTAATTCAGAGGCTCTCCCTGGGAAGGCTGACACTCACTTTCCTGGAGACAATTGTTCTGGAAAGGCTTCCAGGTAGGATTGCAGAAATCACCTCCCCCCAGAGCCCCAACACAGAGCATCACACACAACTCACACACAGCTCNTTGCAGAAATCACCTCCCCCCAGCTCATACACAACTCACAGCTCACACAGCTCACACACAGCTCACAGCTCACACACAGCTCACACACAGCTCACACATAACTCATACACAGCTCACAGCTCACACACAAGTCACACACAGCTCACACACAGCTCACAGCTCACACAGCTCATACACAGCTCACACACAAGGACCCAGTACCTGAAGAAGAGGCGAAGGGATCTCATTTGTCCCAGGTCCACTCTGAAGACACCACACACCTGCTCGAGGGCAAATACCTTCTGCTGCTCATCCCATCTGGTGCTCTGCGTTTGCCCATTGTTCTCCTGGAACTGGGCACTGGTGTCGAGGCTGGAGGCAGAGCTGGTGGAGCAGGTCATGCGATTGTCACACGTGTCTCTGTGGACAGAGCGTGGGGACAAAAACCCCGTCAGCCATGGGAGGCTGTGGGTACATGCAACAACCGCAGATGCTCCATGTCAAAAACCTTTAGTCAGAGTTCTGAAACTGGCATTCATTCACTGACTAAATTATTTTTATTTCAATTAATTCCCTACCATCCCAAAAAGCAGCCTGGTTTTGGTCTTTATTCCTAAAGTTCTTGCACACAGAACTAGAGAGAGCCAAACGCATTCCTCAAAACACCAGCTTTTGAGAAGGCAAAATGAAGAAGCTCAAGCAATCCCCTCAGCCACTCCACACCAGAATGGGGACAGGAGGAATGAGCACATTCCAACAGCACCGTGGACACGGGATCTCATCTGGGAAATTCCCTCTTTGACCAGTAAGATCCAAAGATGTTTCCCCTGAACCCGAGTTCCTCACTACACCTCTGCAAGTGGACCTGCCAAGCCTGGATTCATGTCTATAAACTCCAGACAAATGGTTTCCACCTACAATCTTGAAACGTGGGAGAGTTAAGGATTGGGAACTCACACCTGAGCTCTTCAACCCACTGCAAAGAAGAGAAAGTGAGCCCGACCCTTTCCCAATCCACCCCAGATCTCCAGCTCTAAATGCAAACTGAGTTAGGCTCAAAAAACCCCCATGTCCCCACCAGCCCCGATCCCAAAAGAAAAATACCAGTGCTTTGGGAATTAAGTGTATATGAAACTGTGACCCCTTGGCTCGTAAAAAGGCCAATGCACGTGAACAATCTCGGCGCGGGCTCTGAATGGGCTCTGCTGTGAAATCGGGGTTTGCCAGACAAGGCCCGGAGCAGGTACAAAGCAGCCCCCTGCAAGGCCACTTTATGTGGTGTTTTCTAATCCTCTTATCCAACAATGTGGGCACTGAACGCTGGAAATCACACACTCAGCATGCACTTCACATCCGTGTGCCTCCCGCGCCTGGCTCCAGGGCCTCTCCCACAGGGACCAGCCCCATGGGCAGCACCTCCCCGTGGGTCAGGGCCGTGCATTCCGAGGGACAGGGCTCGGGACAGCCCAGGGAGTTGGTTACATTTTTAACCAAGCCCCGTTCCAATGTGTGACTCAGATCCCCGAGCCCCCTCCTGCTCCTGTAGCACTGTCTGGATGAGACCAAGGCTGGTTGACTCCAGCTAAAGGAGCAGCTTCGTGGCTCTCTGGGAATGAAGTTCTGCTGCTCCAGTTTTTGGAAAGAAAGCAGCAAAGCAGAACTCACATTCAGGCCGTTCAGAGGATGAGGACTCAGAAGGGATGTGGCACTAGGGATCACACCATACATCTAAACTCACTCCAGGTTAGACACCAGGATACCTCCGACCACAGGCACAGCTGTACACCATCCCCTGCCTTGGGAATTTTTCCATGAAGATTGTACTGGCCTTCATGAAAAATCAAGCATTACTTTCTGATAAAGTGGCAAAATGTAACACTTTCTAAAACATTCAGTATCTAACACTAATACAAATGTAACAAGAGTCCTGGTACAAGACACTTGGGCTGGACTGCCTGCTAGGAGCAGCTGGTATTTATGGAGCAACACTTCATAACAGCCACAGCTGGTTACACAGGATTTTCCTGGAAGAGATGACTCAAACTAACTCAAAGACTAAGCAGAGGCAACACATTTTCTAAAGCTGGTCAGTATGGCAAAGGGCTGGAGGATGGGTTGGTGTGAGGATCGTGCAGGTCCTGGTCACAGAGGTCCACGTGTCCGTTCTTCAAGGACACCATCTGAAATGACCAGCAGAAACGTCCAGAGAACTGCCAAGAAATGAGTTACCAGCAGAGCTGGGCAGGGTGGCTTTGATGCTGGGCATTCCGTAGCTCCTCAGCACAGCACGGCATGTCTGGCTGCAGTTCCCTGTGCTCCGTAACCCAAACCTGCCCCGGGTGCAGCGGCAGCCGCCAGCCGAGACCCGCGCGCAGGGGAGCGCGGGCACAGCCCTGGCACCGGGGGATCTTCCGGAAATGCTTCTCCAAGACAAATGTTTACAGTTCCCATCCAGCCACCGCTGACAGGCCGGCACACGCATCCCACAGGCACGGAAGCATCTTGTGTCAGTGGGTTCACCCTTTCCACTCAAGAATGTCTCAGCCTGTGCAGCCCGGGGAAATTCCGATGTTCTCATTGATGTAAAGGGTGAAATCTGAAAGAGACACCTGTGCCCCCGCCCCGCCCTTCACAGGGGTCAACGGACACAAACATTGACACCCAGGACAGACGCAGAGGCAGAACCACCTCGTGCTGGTGTTCACTGAGTCACCGGGGAAATTCGGAAAAAACCCGCACTGTGTCTAAAATT
Source organism: Oreocharis arfaki (assembly GCA_013398015.1). Taxonomy (NCBI): domain Eukaryota; kingdom Metazoa; phylum Chordata; class Aves; order Passeriformes; family Paramythiidae; genus Oreocharis; species Oreocharis arfaki. The sequence continues at coordinate 25,392 of VZRR01002246.1, forward strand.
ACTTTTTCCTGTACATATTGATTGAAAAAAAATTGAAAATACTCTAATCTCTGGACTACTTTTAAATAAAATTTTAATATTGAGATCATTCTGTGGGTCAGTAACAACAAGCAGCATGATCTCTGCTAATTTTGTGGGCTTTGGGGAGTCCTCTAACCAGGCACTCAAGATAGACAGATGCAGGGGAACAGCTTATTGTTTGTCAGACTTTTCTATCTGTTGGATGAGGAATTTATCCCAGAGCACCCTGTAAAAGCAGGGAGCTGGAGCACTGCAACGCAAATAGCCGGAGGAACATTCCAGAGAGACTTTGGGTTGTGGGATCCAGGAAAAACAGAGCACCAGCTAGTACACAGCACTGGTCAGCAAAACAACAAGTGCAGTGGGCCACGGGAATAAAAGGGACAGGGGGAAAAAAATCAAGGAGGATTAGCAAAACCTGGGTCAGGAAACCTGGGGCCATGTTCATGTGTTCAATCTGACAAGGTCATGGAGGGGCTGGAGTGTGTCCAGGGAAGGGAACAGAGCTGGGGAAGGAGCTGGAGCCCCAGGAGTGGCTGAGGGAGCTGGGGAGGCTCAGCCTGGAGAAAAGGAGGCTCGGGGGGACCTTCTCATTCCTTGACAGAAGAGTGGAGCCAGCTGGGGGTCAGGCTCTGCTCCCCGGGAACAAGGGACAGGACAGAGGGAAACAGCCTCAAGCTGTGCCAGGGGAGGGCCAGGTTGGATATTGGGGAAAAATTCTTCATGGAAAGGGCTGTCAAACATTGTAACAGGCTGCCCAGGGCAGGGGTGGAGTCCACACCCCGGGAGGGGTTTAACAGCCATGTGGATGTGGCACGTGGGGACATGGGGCAGTGGTGGCCTTGGCAGTGCTGGGGGAACGACTGGACTCGATCTCTGAAAGTTTTTCCATCCCAAATGATTCTATGATTCTGTGATTCCACTTCAGCCTTTTGCCCTCATCCAAGTCCCACCACTCTTGTCTCAAAACACATCCCGTTCCTACCAGGGAGCAAGACCAGGGGCTGATGCATTTTCTCCACTCAACAATCAACTACAGCAGCCAACCATATCCACATTCCTCGAGCCTTTGTAGCCCCCAAGGAGCCACCATCCCCCTCCCACCACATGGGACCTCTCGCACGCCCGGTCGAGGAGCTCAGACATTGCAGGTGAGACTCAACCTGCAGCAATGGGACCCAACTCACAGTTCCAAAGCCCTGGAACACACCTATGGCACACAGAGAGCTAAACCCAATTATTATTTCTGTTCCAGAGACTTGCCCCGATTACCTGGGAAGCCAATTTCAGCAACAAAGACCTAATAACTCATTTTACGATGTGAAGTGACAAATATAATTACGAGAGAGAAAGGGGCTGAAGGCTACAGCCATGATGTGGCAGTTACCCAAGCTGTCAGCGTGCACCACCTGACTCCCAGAGAGCCTCCTGCCAGAGCCAAACCCTGCTGCTGGAGCTGGCTCTCCATCACCCCCGCGCTAACGCACGCTTGTCACTAATAACAGCTCCCACAGCCCCAGCATTCCTGCACGCCGGCTTGGGACCATCATTTACAGACAATGAGTATCATCATAATGTATGAGCATCCATGTAATGGGAATTACATGCCCCTTTGCCTCCCCAGGGGTTAGTGTTTCTCTGTTTCTCCACTATTCCCCACAGGCACTGACCTTCTGGGTTCCTCTTCTTCCCAGCAAGGTGAAACAGCTCCTGGCAGCATCAGCTGCTAAGACAGACAGCTTCAAACAAATAATCCGCCAATAAAAGTTCAAAGCTATCCGGAAATGCCTAAAAATTTAGTGCAGTGGCTGTACAGAGTGAGGTAATATTGAGCATCTGGAATCCAAATCCATTATTCTGATAAAAAAAGTGTCCTTGACAACATACATATATTACAGACTGCGAAATGTGCTGTCTTCAGTGACATGAAAGACATGCAAAGGAAACCAGATTGGTAATTTAGGATGAAAAAAAATTATGCCAAAATGTCTCTGCTCATTCTGCAGAGCAGGGCTGGAAGGACACTCGCAGGACAGCACCAGCTGCCCTCGGAGAGTGGCCACACAGAGCCAGCCATGGACAGGGAAACGCTGCTGTCACACCAGCTCCTCACTCTGACCAGCACAGACGAGTGACCAGGTTAAGAATTGTGTTAAATCCACCCTTTGGCTGAAAACATTTGGAACTTGAAGTTCCTCAGAGAACCCAAACAGAATCGATCTCCACTGACCACGGTGACTAGGGATTGGGGTGTTGGATAGCCTGGATTTAGAAAGTCTAGCCAGGATTTCTAAAATTAAATGTCAAAACACCCTCACGTGGAAGCATTTCTATACATCTGCAAACATGTGGGAAACAAATCTAACAATTCCTCCTATTTGTTGGGGAAACCTGGGAAAAACTACTCAGGCTGTTACAGTACAAAGTACACGGATGTCAACATGGACTTTCCAAGAGCTTGTTCCACAGGCTTTCCATTGATCTGTTTGCTTTCAAAACATAAATTTCCCCACGTTGAACTGCACTAAATGCTATTTAGTAGCTAATTAACTTTCTGTGCTGAAAACCTCCTGTAATTGCACTTCTTTCACCTTTTTGAGCCTGTGTCCCCCGGGGAACCCAAGCTGTCCTACGGCATTTGTTCTGCTCATTTCTATCTCACAGGCACAAGTTCCTCCCTGACACCGGGCTGCCAATCACGGCTGCAGAGGTCACTGGAGACCAAATTAGGAGCACTCTGCCTCTGACAAACTTGCTTCGCTTAGCTTGTTGTAAAGGGAAAATAAACAGTTACGAAAAATAATTGTATCCTTTCAAGCAGGGCACCGGGAAGCAGATCCAAGTGCTTGTCCTAGTCAGCGCATTGTTGTTAGTCACTCCTCGCATTCCTGTTATTAACAACATCCAAAGAACAAGCTGTTTACATCTGGGCAGTGCTGGAGTCCCTCCCTCACCTCGGACAGGCCGGAGCAGAGGGTCCGCGGCCACGAGCCGCGTTCAGGCGCTGCGGGGAGCGCGGGGACTCCACAGGCACCCTCTGACCTTGGGCTGAAACAGCAAGTTCACCATCAGGGACGGGGCTGGGAATTAACATCAGCTCTGCCAACGCCAGCCTGACAAATAAACCACTGTAACACGGCGAGGGACTCGCGGAAACCCGATTATGCAGCTTTGCCTTCTGACGGGCGTAATTGGTTTGTCCTTGAGAAATAAAGATCAAACCGATTTGTTCTGCTTTGCGGGGCTAGTGCAATCCGTGTTCCCAGCGCCCTGCCCGCCTTCCCAGAGCTTCCCAGCTACCTGGCTGAGGTAGAACGCGGATCTCCATCCCAGATGTTGGTGACAGCAGTGGTCGGGGGGGACTCACCCACCCCACGGTGGTGCTGGTGCTGCCGTCCTGCCCGGCGCCCGAGAAGGGTGAAAGCCTCACCACACTGGGGGCTTTGTTGCTCCTAATTCATCCCTCCAAGCCCTCGAGGCCTGAGGGGAAGCCGAGCCATTCCAGCCAGCAAGGGGGCATTAGGAAAACAGCCCCGCCGCCTCCGGAGGGTCCCCCCGGTGCTGTGAGTTAAAGCAAAAGGAAAACAAAATAAACCCAGAGTTCTTGAGTTAATTGTTTTGAATGTAAATGGGAAAGGCAAAAAAAATAGAAGTTTGTAGTGAACTAATGGGTGTTTTAATCTCTTTTCCCCAAAGTCTGGAATGTGATACACATCTACCTCCAGCTAGGAGACAAACAACCTGCTCTCACAGCTGACGCTTCCACACAGGTGTAGCTGTTCAGGTAAACCCAAGCAAGGTTTCTCTGTTTTTGTCTGTGACTTCTTGTTGCAGGGAGAGAGAGGGGGCAGAATGAGCAGTTTGATGCTTAGGAATAAAATACACACAGCTCCCAGCAGCCAAACACAACAAATCACTTAGAGCCGGGAGGACACTGCTCAAGGATGCAAATGCTACCTTCAGTTTAAGGGAGGAAAACATTCCAGAAGCTCAATGGCAGATTTTTACAATCTATACGGAGAAGGGGCACCTCATGCCTGGGCTTACACTCATTAATAAATCAATCTAAATGCAACAATTAAAAAAAAAAAAATTCCTTAGATGGAAAAAGTGATTTCTCAGCAAAGCCCAAAAAAGAATGTTTGCTTTTCAGCCCATTCCAGCCTGGAGAAGGGGACCTTTCTTCCCCGTGTTTATTTTATTTTTAAAATCAATGGATTATTTTGCTTTTTTTCCTTTCAGTTCAATCCGTGCAAAAATAAAATTCTCCCCTAATTATGCTAATTATAATCAAGCCTTCAAACCGCCGCTCCCTTGAAAGACCTGCCGATTACCTTTGTTCTTATATTCCTGGCTCTAAGCAGTGAACTGGGAATTTCAGGGGGACATTTTAGCGGCGAAGTTAACCAACTCCCCGGACTCTGCTGCTGCCCCAGTGTGAGCTGAGCCAGCACCACCCAGGGAGGATTTCACTGTTTCCACAAGACAATGCGGATTTCCCAAGGGAAGAGCTTGCTTCAAGTAGCAGAAAAGGGAGAGGAAAGAGGAGCGCTGCCTAAAAGCATGTTCCAGAGTTATTGTAAATGCCTAATGCTGGGATAATTGCGAGGCCCGAGCCAAGGAGACAGAGGCCGTGCAGATTTATTTGCATATACTGTGGTGCTTTGCAGAGGACATGCTCTTTATTTTGATTCACTTAACGCAATTCTTCCCTCACAAAGCTGTGGATACCTGCCAGTGCCATTTATCTCCGCTCTCCATTCAGATTTCTGGGCGTTGCGATTGTATAAATAAATAACAGAAGAAATGCAAGAGTATCCAGGGAAAAGATGAAAGCAGCCCTGAGGAGAAGGACTTGGGGGTGCTGGTGGGTGAGAGCTGGCCATGCCCCAGTTTTGTGCGCTGAGACCAGAACAGCCTGAGCCGGGCTGAGCCCCCAGCGTGGGCAGCAGGGGAGGGAGGGGGGATTGTGCCCTGTGCCCCCCTCAGGTGAGACCCCACCTGCAGAGCTGCCCCAGCCCTGGGGCCAGCACAGGGAGGAGCTGGAGCTGCTGGAGCCAGCCCAGAGGAGGCACCAGGATGAGCAGAGGGATGGAGCAGCTCTGCTGGGAGGAAAGGCTGGGAGAGCTGGGGTTGTTCAGCCTGGAGAGGAGAAGCTCTGGGGTGACCTCAGTGTGGCCTTGCAGGGCCTGAAGGAGCTGACAAGAAACATGGAGAGAGACTTTTAACAAGGGATGGAGTGCCAGGACAAAGGGGATTGGTTCCAAACTGGGAGTAGATTTAGATTAGATATGAGGAAGAAATCATTCCCTGTGAGGGTGGGGAGGCCCTGGCACAGGGTGCCCAGAGCAGCTG
>VZRR01002246.1:30822-69304 GCA_013398015.1 Oreocharis arfaki
CAGCCACGGCCGCGGTCACGGTCATGGCCACAGGCACCGGCCACAGGCACCGGCCACAGTCATGGCCACGGTCACGGCCACAGGCACCGGCCACAGGCACCGGCCACAGTCATGGCCACGGTCACCGGCCACGGTCACAGTCATGGTAGCGACCCGCGGTCACAGGCCACAAGAAAGCCACGGCAGCCACGAGCCACGGCCCCACAGAAAGCCACGGCGGCCCTGCCCACGGAGCTGTGTCCGAAGCAGAGTTCAGGCCTTCCCCGCTCTCCCGAGCAGACCCAAACAATGCCCGGCGCCCCAGAGGCCTGGGGGACAGAGGGGACCCTCCCCGTCCCCTCCTCGCTCCCGCTGCGTGGCCGTGGGATCTCCCCCTTGGGGATCACCCACTCTCAGTCCCTCCCCGACATCCCCAAATAAAGAGCTTCATGGACCCCCTTAGCCGCAATTCCCGATCCCAAGTTAGCTGTCACTATTTTCTTCCAACGAAATCTGGCAGCAACCCAACAGAAGGAAGAAACAAACCTGCTATAATTAATGTTCTTGCTGTTCAAATATTTATATAAAGCAAGATAGAGCCGTATGCCTCTGCAATCTCTTGGATCTGTCCAACCTTCTCAGCTTAGCAGCCGGGAACAACTTTAATTGATTACACAGTGCTGCTGACGGCTCAGGCCAGCTCCCCTTCCCAGTGCCCAGCTCCACACAGACCACCCCTGCCTTAGGGAAGCTCACCCTGACCCTACAACGCAAACAGAAGGGATAAAGGACTATCCTTCTGATGGAAAAAGGATTTGCGGATATTTTTTCCTGGGCATGGGCTTGGGTACAAATGGAATTAGGAGCTTCGTTGTCTTACATCATAAGTGGCACCAGTTCAGGCAAGTCCAGGGGAATTGAAGCCAGGACCAGGCACCCCCTGTGCTCCTCCCCAAGGCTGAAATCATTCAAAACTAAGATGCTGCAAGAAGTTACAGGAGATTTTTAAGTCTGTGACCAATTCCCCTGGTTCCAATATAATCACTTCTGTTACAACAGTGATGAATTCCCAATCTCTTGATGACTCCAGAGCTCCTGCCAGTTCACACTAATTTCAGCTCATTTCCCTTATAATTTTGTCTCCTGTTTTTGCTGCAGAGGTCGGAACAGCCCTCAGCCCTTCAGGTGAGCTGCCAAAACAAGATGATGCAATGCCTGCACTGCTCCCACCCGCTCCCGCGGCAGCTCATTTACTGATGAGCTCCTGGGAAGCAGCTTAACAACAGGATGTGCAACACATCCGTAAAAATTGCATCAACTGCGACGCCAAAGGAGTTTTTCCCCATGTTGTGAGCTTTGCCTGGGCTGTCTGTGATCGATCTGCCGTATGAATTCACGTCTGCTGAAGAACATGAGAACTCACCATCATCCAGCTCCATTATGACAGTGCCTCGTTATTTTTATTACTGGCTGCTAAAACGATCGATGTCTCACTCAAGATGTTTCCTTCCTGCATTGATTCCACCTTGATCACGTCGCTTCTGCTCGTCCTTTCCAGCAAGAGCTGTGGGAGCACTGCTGGCCTCTGTCCCAGCACCTGCGGGGCCGCTTGTGGAGCTCCAGCCTCTGGCCAGATGCTGCCCCAAGCTCCACTCACACAATCCCAACACTGAGGCTCCTCAGTCCAAAGTTTGATTGTATTGACCAACATCCCAAGGAGAAGTGAGTGAAGGAACCAACGCCAGCGTTTATATCTCCTTTTCAGCATTGTTGTGGTGCCTGTCAGGTATCAGCAATCGCTGTTGATGAGTGAAAAGCCTCTAGCAGCCTGAGCACCCATGAAAGCTCCTGTTATCCAGAGATCACTCTGGAACAGCACAAACCCCCAGCTCAAACCAAACCCCACTCACAGAGCACTAAGTGCTTCCACAACTGACTGTATAGATCTGATGTCATGGTCAGTTCAATAACTCCAGCAGCATCAGTGGATGGACATTACAGAGGTGTCAGATGCTGTTTGGTTGCCTGGATGTAACAAAAGCCTTCTAGTTTCACTTTACTGATGGGGAAAATGGAAGCAGAGGAATTTCCCAGGGCGGCAGCGAGCCAGAGCTGGGCACAGAGAGCAGCTGCCCTGATCTCGTGCCCTTCAGGCCACAAGGCAAATGTTTCCTGACAACAAACAACGGGGACTGGGGAGGGAAGGGACAGAATGGAATGATTTTATTTCCAGAATCCCTCCTTTTCCACAGAAACACAGACCCTGACAAAGCTGCCATCAGTGCAGGCATTCCCCACAGCAGCTGCCTCCTGCAGGAACCACGAGCTGGGAGCACTAAGGGGTCCCCAGAGCTAAGAAGGACACAAACCCCAGGACAGTAAGGCCACCTCTCCTTGAAGGCACTCTGCAGCAGCGTGCCAGGCTGGTCTAAAGAGAGAAGCAAGAGCGTGCACGCTGGTGCTGGGACACTCCCATCGCTCCCAGCCCAAGGAATTGTGTAAATGGGAGGAGGATGCATCGATCGCTGCATGGGACCCTTGGCAGCCTGTCAAACTGAGAAGCAAAGAGGAAAAAAACAATGGATACGTTTTTATTTCCTTATGTTCTACCAGGCGAGCTGGTGACTTACAATTGACTTACCCATTGTGCAACTCCAGGGCTCCCCAGCCCACCTCCCTCCCTCCTCCCCGTCCTCACACACTGCGGTGTTTGTGGCTCCCTCACGCCCAAGTGGCCAGGCCACCTCCTCAGGGGATGCTCCAAGGGACAGATGGGACTCGTGACTCCTGGTCACACAGCAATTCTGTCAAGCAGCTTGCCGAGCCCCTGATCTCCTCTGATCCAAGCGTACTGTACATCCCATTTCTTCCACAGCGACCCATTTCTCCATTTCTGAGCATATCTAATCACACAGGAAGCTGGCTGGACTGAAATGCAACATATTCTTTCAGCGTCTGCAGCAACCACAGGGAAGAGCAGAGTTGTCTTTGCTGCAACTCCCCAGTGCAGAGGGAAACAACCAGAAACAGTTGTTCCTCCTGGCAGAGAGGAGGTGGTGACTGGGAGGTGGGGAGGGAAGAGAGCTCAAACAATCTGCCAGCAGCACAAACTTTGTTCCCACTCCAATTCTGGCTCAGAGGGGAAGCAGCCAGCAGAGAAACCCAAACCAAAACAAACCCTTAAGAAACAAGGAAGCTGCTCCCATGTTTGTAGTGACTTCCGAAACAGCATCTCCCGTCCCCCAAAATGCTGGGACGAACACAGGAAATATCAGATGCTTTTTGACCAGACTTTTGCAAAGGAATCTATGCAAAATCTCCCACTCAACAGCTTGTAAGATCCTGCAGATTCCATGGAAGGCTGCTCAATGGGGAAGAACAAATTGGCACAAAAAACGCACACACTGGACAAAACCCTTTCAAGTCAGAAGTCCCAAACAACAAAAGCTCTGTTTTATTAATCTTCTGCCAATTATGAATGTCACGTGCACTGTGTGAAGCTTCAGACTGGCACCACAGGAGTTAAAAAAAAAGAAAAAAAAGCAAAGCCAAGCAGGCCTCTGAGCTGTGTGTGCAGAGCCGGCTCTGCCTGGCTAGAGCTGTTTGGGCTCCAGCAGCAGTGAGGAAAAGCCGGCAGAGGGCAGGGAAATGCCGCAGGAATTCACAGACAAGGCAGGGAAGATGCAATAAACTGTATTTCCTTCCTTTCCTGATGCTATTTGCAGCTCAGAGCAGAAGTGTTGCAGCACAGTTAAACCACAACACTCCTGACTCACTGGATGCTGCCTGGACCCTCCTGCACCAGCTCCTTGCAGGAGCAATCCAAGCCCACAGCATTCCTGGCACAGCACGTGGGCTGCGGCCCACGCCGGGACTGGGGTTTCCCCAGGATGAGCTCAGCCTCCTGGTTTTCAGCAGCCAGGATGTTACTCTGAATGTGTCCCTTGCTCTTCCCACTTCCAGCCACTACAGTGGGGTAATAACGCGTTCTTGAGCCCTCAGCTTCACAATCCCTCTGTGAGGACACAAGGTGCCAGGCTACGCACATTTCACTCACTGGCGTTTCTCTCACCCACTGGTCTGGGAAAGGCTGGACTTTATTACTTGGGATTGGGATGGGATGGGGCAGGATGGGATGGGACAGGATGGGATGGGACAACCAGCACTCAACCCACCGCACAGGTGCTGCAGAGCTCAAGCCCAGCAAACCCTGCGGGTCCCAGTTAACCAGCAGTCCCCTGCTGGGGCACATGCTGAATGCAAAGCTGATACAAAGTCTGACATCACCTCACTGAAGGGTTTTAAAATATCCAGAGAGAACTGAGTCCATTAGAACACTTCCTCACAAACCTCATTCTTACTGGCATTCTCTGGGCTTGAGATTAGCCCGTAAAACAGAGGCAAAATCTCTTCAACTGTCAGTGCAGTCTGTGCATTGCTGACACACACAAAGGAGAACTCATTTCTCCTCATTTAAGGTGTAGTTTCAAAGTTGAGTTGTAGCCTTCAGGAACGCAGCACATCCATCCTCCCTGAGATGGAAACGAGTAACACACCGACAGGGCAGGGCCCAGAAAGTCAGAACTACTGGGTATGGAAACAGTGTGTCCTCCTGCTCATTATTCCCTTGCCAAGGTGCCCTCTTTCCCCGTGTAGAGGTTACTGCAGGTGACACTGAGAAGCACTGACTGAAACACCCAGGTTGGACACGCAAGAATTAATGTTTATCTGCCTGAAGTGGGACCACGTTCTGAACAGCAGCAACACAAGCTCCCACACGCGGGTTTCGTGTCAACACAGGGCCCGGAGAGGTGCCCACGGCTCAGGAAGTCAGCCGGGCCCCTTTGATGTGGCTCTGCACGAGGAGCAACAAGCTCAGGTCCTCAGCAGAGCGAATTAGGCCAACAAAGGACCCGTTTAATTTAGCAATGCTGCTGCCAGGGCTCAAGATAGTTCACCTGAAAGCCCTGGATGTCTGGGGCCAGGGTTCACCGAGCAGAAGCTGACCTGGCTGAAAGTTTCCTGTAAATTCCACAGGAGTCTGAAGCCACACAGGACACTGAACTCAATGCCAATGTGAAGTTTCTCAGCTTCCTTCAGCATCTGCAAGCTCAGCACCCAGCACCCAGAAAGCAGAGAAAGGATGCACTCACCTGCCTTCACTGTCCAGGAACACAGAACTGCTGCTTTTCCCCAGGGCTTCACTGATGGGAGAGAGGCAGAACGGGGAAGAGAAGGCATCAGAATCAGAGTCAAAAGTGCTGTCCCTGCTCACATCGTCAGTAGACAGCTCCAAGGAGCCCTCATCCTCCCTGCAGTCCAGGCCCTCCTCCGTGCCCTCCGACCTGTTCTGCTCCTCCTGGGAGCTGACTGTGGAGAGGGTCCCTGAGTCGCTGCGGGGGGGCTGCGGGGACCGGCGGGCGCCGCTCTGCGACAGCTTCTCCCCTTCCGAGGAGGGGGCCCCCTCCCTCACGAGCTGTGACACCGTGAGGATCTCATCCCCCTTGAGGGTCACCGCCCCTCTCTGCTCCGGGGGGGACGCGGGCCGGCCCATGCCGAAGCCCTGGGCGTGGCGGCCGCGCTTTCGGGGCGCTTTGCGCACGGGGGAGCTCTCGGGGGTGACGTAGCGCAGGGCTTCCTCATCCTGCCGCTGGATGCGGGAGTTGGGCACCCAGGCCAGGATCAGCGTGGTTCCCAGGAGCTCGTCCTTCTCCGTGTACAAGCACAAATAGCCTGAGAGAGAGCACAGGAGCACCAGCTGTGACACGGAGTCGTTCTAAGGGAACGGCATAACCCTGAAATTTCCCTTTCCCCATCTCTCCATCCCTGGAAATGTTCAAGGCCAAGCTGGATGGGGCTCTGAGCAGCCTGGTCTGGTGAAAGGTGCTCCTGCCCACGGCAGGAAGACGGAAGGAGATGATCTTTAAGGTCCCTCCCATTCCGTGACTCCTGCCACTTCACTACCACTACACATGGGCAAAACAAACGCTTTTATTTACCAGGACAGAATTCTGTCAAAGGAACCGTGGAGTGCTCAACATTATTCAGTATCTGCAAATCATTTCAAATCTGTACATGGCTTTTGAACAGTCTAAATTCCCTCTGGCCTAACTGAACAGAGAAACGACATGCAAATACTTGGACTTCCTGGACAGATTTACTAATCAAGAGTTAATTATAAAATACGTTGCCACATGAAAAAGTTCTACTGTTTCTTAGTTAAACAATTTAAAGTGCCAGCTGAACACTGATTTCTCAAGAATATTTACCTTAATGTGCTAAAGGGCTACAGTTTTCATGGGAAGCCAATGAAAAAAGAAGTCACCCACACAAAAAGGAAAGCAAGAGTCAGTGTTCAGAGAATAATTTGTTTTGTGAAGCTAAGCCAAGAGCCACGGGTCTTTGATGGGAACATGAAAGAGCACAGGAACAGATGAGAACAAAAGGACAGAGCAGGATTTATCCTCACTTACTCCAGTGCATGCAGCCACAATCAAGCTTTTTGGATTTTCCCTTTACCCGTGGCTGCCGAGGCCACTCCAGCAATGACAGTTACAAGAGGATATTTGGATTTCCTCAACAGTTTGTGGACTTGAACGAGCAACAGAAGTTACTGTCCTCAAACGACAACTTCTGGCTGTACAAAAGGACTTACTAAACCAGGAAAATCCATGCTGGACCAGAAGAGAAAGGAGCAGCATCACTAATCTTCCTACTAAAAGAAGAGCTGATGGATCAGCTTGTGGATGGCTTTCCTTACTCTTCCACAAAACTGCCTTGCCCTGTCCCCCGCTGCACCGATTCCATCCTTAGAGCCCACGGTGTAGAATTTGATAGAAACAACACCCAGGAGAGAGAAAAAGAGAGAGTGAGCAGCGTCTGCAACACCCCATCACCTGGATGGTGCTCCCCGATGCCCTGCAGCAGCTCAGGGGGGTGGACACAGACATTGTTCTTGGAGTAGATGATCTCCCCATCGAGCACGGAGGAGGAACCGCCGCCGCCACCGCTGCCGGGAGTCAGGGTCAGGAGGTCGGACGCTTTCGAGGAGGCTCGACGGAGGAGTCGCCCCAGAGACATCGCCAGGGAAATGTTTCCATCATCTGTCAGCTCTAGTCAGGAGCCAAATTCAGAAGATCTGCCAAGAAGGGGGAAAAAATAGTGAGAACCAAAATAACGACAGCACAGCACGTGCCGCCCACTGTCTGAGGACGAGTCTCCCACCAACCCACAGCTCAAGCAAGAGCCCCCAAATGCTGTGGATCTGTAACACCTTCACGCTTCAAAGCTGCTGAAGCACAGAATCCCAGGACACTTTTCTCTGCAATGAAGAAACACGAAGGCAGCAAAACCCCACATGTTAAGAGTTACTGTGGGGAGGAGGCAGAACAGCAATGCTGGTCACTGAAATCCCCCACTGAGGGAACAGCTCAGCCTGTGGAGCTGCCCGATGTGTCACTGACCCGGGGATGTCACAGGGCCAGAGCTGATCCCAGAGGTTCCTCCAGCGCAGAAATGGCTGAGACCACGGCATTGAACATGGGGCTGCTGCTCCAGCCGCAGCATCTCCAAAACCAACATCAATCAAACCCACTTCATCTCGTGCTTGCCATTTCTGTGTGTTTGAGGGTTTCGGCGTTGGGATTTTTTTCTGTGAGGTTGTTCTTTGGTTTGGTTTGGGTTTTTCTGAGCAGTGACGGCTCAATAGAGCCTTGCCAGAGATAAGGCTGGAAAGCCCTGTGTTCACCAGGGCGGGCAGCCCCTGGACACAGAGCGTGGCACACCAACTCAAGGCAAACATTTCACCCATCCAGAGTTTCACAGAAATGTGGAGCACGATCCCCAGCTCACCCCCAAATAAGCTCTGTGCTCAAATGAGATGTGCAGCTTGCTGGGGCTGATGATGAGGAGCTCTGCAGTGGACCCAGAGGGGTCACCCAAGCTATAAAGCCTTCAGCAGATGGACCAGGACGTGTTGGAAGAGCAGGAGGGTCTCACACAAAGCAACCCCAGTGCAGAGCAGGCTCTCTGCAGCCATCCCCACCTGGGAAGCACCAGAACCACAGCAGTTTCTGTTCTGCCAAAACCACAGGAGGAGAAGAAACTCCTACTTTTGTTCCTTCGTGTTTACATGGCCCAGCTTGCTGTGTAGAGGCCGGTGTGACCCAGCCCCACACAGCCACGTTCCCAGGCTCGGGGCAGCACGGGGAGAGCTCGGCCCGGGCTGTTCCTGGGAATCAGTCCCGTGCTGAGCACAGCCAGGAGAGCCAGAGAGGAAAATAAAGCAGACAGACCCTGGCCTGGGGCATCTTCTGAGGAAATACTTAAGGGCCTAAGCAAGCACTGCCTGATGCTGAAGAGCTCCGATTTCCTTAACCTGGTTTTGATGGCAAATCCAGCCAGCCCAGGAGGGCAGAAGGCAGAAACGGCAAAGGGGCTTTTCCCAAAGGGCAGAGCGAGGGCTGCAGGGAAGGAAAATAGCTGTCCTGCCTCTGACAGATTGGTACATGCACAAGACTGCAAACGAGACTGCCAAGCTGCTGACAGAGCCTTCATTAAAGGACAAACTATTGGTTTAACTGGCAATCACCACATTTGTCAGCTCGAATCACTGCAGAGGCGGTTTCTGCGTTTCAGCCTTTGCTGGGACTTGATGGAGAAGCCTCAACCCCGCTCTGTACCAGCAAGTGATCAGGATAAGAGGATTCCTTTGCAAGTCCTGCACACTCCTGTCTCCTTCCAGCACCAGACAGAACATGTATCCTCGTGTCTCAGCCCCAAAAAACAAACACCAGTCGAGCCCTATGTTCATTCTTGTCCACATTGCCAAAATCCACAGTTTCAGGCTCTGGGTTACACCTGGCAGAAAGTCATTTGCCTCAACCACATTTAAGGAGCAAATCACACTTCCCCTCATTGCACCCTGCAAGAACAGACAGTAAATTCTGGTGCAACTTCTCCTTCCCCACACTGAGTTACACCACCCTGTTTCCAGACAGGGTCAGGGGAGTCAGGGGCAGTGATGTGGAGCGACCTGGCCAGAGACTTGGGCCTCCAGCACACCTGGGCAGGGTCACCTGTCAGCACAACACCGGCTACAGCAGCACAGACCTTCATCCATGTCAGCAGCTTCCTCAGAACCCCGAAAATCTGCGGATGCACAGGAGGAAGGTGGCACCAGCTGGCTGCTGCTGCTGGCCAGGGAGTGCTTCCTCAGGAAACAGAGGCAGGAGCTGGAGAGGCACATGTGAAACAAGAGGTCGTGTGATGTCCTGCTGCAGCTCTCTGGGCACTCTCAGGGAGGCAGGGGAGGGTCAGGACGTCTCTGCCAACAGAGGCACCGCTTAATGAGCTTCAACCGGGCACAGAAAGAACAAAGCAACAGGTAAAGATCAAAAGCTGCTCCCTGGAAAGCCGGAGGAATTTAAAGGGAAATCTTGCTTTGATCCTGCAGAACACCTGTTGCTCAGCACTGCCTGCACGTGCAGGTGGACAGCGCTGCAGGTACACGCAGGGCTGGCAAGAGGAAACCAAAAAGAAAAAAAAAAAGACAAAAGATTTGGAATACGGTGTCCTGCCAGCTCAGAAATTCAGTCTGTTGGACTTGTCTTGCAGAAGAGCTGCACATCAGAAATCAGAGACCACTGCAGTGCTGCAGACAGTAGCCAGACACACTGGGATATATAAATATCACCAGGAAACTCAATCCTTTCACTGTTCCCACAGGCCAGGGAATTCTTTGTAGCTTTGGTTGCAGGATTAAACAGATGCAAGCCAAAGGACAGTTTCAGGGAGGGTGACTAGAGTTATCTAGGCCAGGGAAAGAGATTGCCAAGGGAAGACAAAAGTGAAGGAAACGTATTAAAAGTCTTCACACATGGGAACTGTCACTGCCAAAGAAAGGAAGAGCTGTCGATGAAGGACAGGAGGAGTTGTAAAGCAGTTGAATTGTGGCAAGGAATACCTAGTTTTGTCATTCTAGTAGCTGGGACAATGGTGCACCAGAACAGGGAGCCTCAAGGGGCCATTTCCATCACTGGGGTTTCAAAGGCTGCAGAAATAGATACACAGGCAGTCCCAGTGGGGACCAGATGGTGGATTGGACCTCTGAAGGTCATCTAGTTCACTGGTACAACCCCAAAAGTCTCCGGAACTCAGCTTGGGAAACTGCCTCTCCTTCCTAAAAGACAGGAGTTCATACAACACAAAGCAGCAAATAACAGAGACCAAATCTGCAGGGTTTGCTCTATTCTCAGCCCTTTTCCATGTGGGACAATGTCTGCACATGCAATCCGTAGGGCCTGGGTCGTGGGGAGAGGCAGGAACTGCTGCTGCTGCTTTTGTGCACTGGGGAAGGCAGCAGGAACCGTCCCACAGCTCAGGCAGCAGGAAATCAGCACCATTCAAAAAACCCCATTTTTCATATGAATTTCACATTTATCCGCTGATCTGAAGGGATTCTTCTCAGTGTGGCAGAGCCAGCTCAGCTCTCCAGAAGCTGAAGCACTGAGTTAGCTGATAAGCTCTTGCTGAGTGCCAATATTTATTAAGCACACACACACTTTCTTCTCCCACACATCAACTGTTGCCACTAAAAATCTTCGCTCCAGCTCCTGTGTCTGTTCACACAGCCCTGGCTGCTCTCCCAGTCGGTGCCAGCACTTCTCAGCTTCATGAGTGAGAAAGTGCTGGGGAGCCAATTCCTGAAACCAGCCCTGGAGCCTCTTCCCCAGAGCCTGTCCAGTTCCAGCCAGCAGCATCCAGAGCGGCACCGGCTGCTCGCCTCCCGCAGCACTGCCCTTCCCCTCCTCAGGAACCCATCCACAGGATCCTGTTTGCCTTGGCAGATCACCCCTCACTTGGCACCTGCTGCTGGACCAAATGCTGCTGCCTCCAGTTGCACGAGATTCCTGTATCCCGGCCCGGGAGGGCAGCGCCGGCCCCGGCACGTGCTGACACACCCGGCACATCTCCCGGTCTGCGCTGGCATCGGGGGCACCAACGGCCCCCACAGCACCCACAGCACCCACAGCACCCCCAGCACCCAGCTCCTCTCACTGCAGAGCCCAGCCCAGAGCGGGGCCGGCTGCAGCCCGCAGCTCGCAGTTCTGAGCCCTCCGTGGGCTCTGGCTCCCAGGGCACATTCACTGGGCAAGACTTTCAGAGCTTTACCAGCAACATAAGCCGAGCTGCAGGGCTCTGGAAGTGAAATGTGAGACCTGCAGCGTGTCTGGGCACGGCGGAGAAACACGAGCTATCAAACAGCAGCACCACATTTGAGCGTGAAATGTCTTTGGTAATAAAGACGCAACAGGCTCGTTTTCTTTCTTGCCCTTAATAACTTGAATTTAATTTTACATATTTAAGGAGTGCACGGTCGCTGCAGTGGTGGGGCTCAGACACTGCACAAATTCCTGCCTCTTTTCCCTCTTGGGAACAGCAAATGCTGGGTTTGGAACTCTTGAGCACAGAGCAACCGCAGTCGGGCAGCCTGGAGTCAGGACTCACAGCTTCCTCCTTCCTCCGAGTGGATTTGCTGTGCCACTCTCAGCTGGTCACTCACTTGATCGTTACTCCTCTACAGGCCCTTGGATGACCTTCCCTTTGTATTACAACACCTCGACACCGGGAATAAAAAAGAGATAAGCTTTCCAAACTCCTCGCTACGCTGGAGCCAGTTAAGAGGATCCAGCCAAATCAAGGAAAAACGTTTACCATAGGGAGCCACTCTGAAGTCATCCCATCTCATGGGGAGAATTATGTAGGTCACCAAAAAGTCTTTCATTGCTGCCCTGCTGGAGCAGCAGCGGCTCATGGAGCAGGAGCAAAGGGAAGGGAACAGCCAAAATCCCCGCAACTCCAAACGCAGCCGCTCCAGCAGGACTGATTTCACCCAGATGCATCTCAACTGAGCAGGTAAAAAAGGGGCAGCAGCCTGAATCCCGCAAGGTTGTGACTCAAGAGATGGAAAGGGAAAGGGAATGCTATGTCAGGGCTGGCTGCTCCCAGCCACACCTGCTCAGGCATCAGAAGGCAAACAAAAAGCAAACAAAAAGCAAACAAAACACTCACCCATCCCCAGCACCAAACTCACCCACAGCACCCGCTGCCACTGAGACACTCTGTGTGCCACAGGCCACTCCATCCCCGATTTACCAGCTTTTCATGCCACGTGTCTGCACTGCTCGGGCCACAGGAAACGCTTTCATGACTTTTTATTTCCAACATCCTGTTGCTGTGTCCTGATAGCATGCTCAGGACTTGATCCTCAAAAATCAGCAGCTCAAAGCCCCAGGAGCCTGGATCAGAGCTCAACGGATGAGCTGGTTGCAAACTCTCAGTACGACAGACATTAGACCACCACCATCTCTGCCACCTGGACATTCTGGAACAGCCCCTTCCCCCGGACACAGCAGGGCTGTGCCCCTTCCCTCCCTCATTCCCTGATGGACTGAGAGAGCCGCGCTCTGCCCCACCCCGGCTCTCCAGCCTCACACCCCCCCACAGCCAGAACAAACCCAGATATTCTCCAAATCCCGTGCAGAAAAGCAGCTTTCAGAGACTGTCCAGTCATCACCAGAACATGAACGAGCTCCTACAAACTCTTAGGAGGCTTCTACAAAAGCACCAGCAAGTCCAAGATCTTTACCCTGGGCTGTCCCAGCCTGCAGATTTCTACTGTTTTCTCTTAAAAGAACTTTCTTTTTTTTTCCTATTCCGAGTAGCAGCTAAGAAAAAAACGCCTCTGCAAGACAAGCTCTCAGCCAGAGATCCGAAAAGACAAATGTCCCAGAGGAAGCAGCCGAATTATTTTACTGAGTGTCAGCAGCACAGAGAGCAGCAATACACCACCCCACAACCCCTGCCTGCAGCATCCCAAGGCCACTCATCCAACCACTGCCAACGATCCGCCATCCACCTTCTCCGCAGGTAACAGAGCTCAGGTAGATGTTTGGGTCACCTGGGCGAAGGCCAGCTCCCCAAAACGAAGGAAAACATTGACATACCCCAAGCTGCACGGAGCCGCACCGAAATAAGAGAAGAGAAAGTTTAAGAACTATTTCGATTTCCACCAGCGCCCCCGACAGCATCCCGAAAGCCGGCCAGCATGGCAGCGTCCCGGTTCCATCCTGACCCCTGGGCAGCATCCCGGACCCCGGGCAGCATCCCGGTCCCCGGGCAGCATCCCGGTTCCCGAGCAGCGTCCCGGTTCCCCGGCAGCGTCCCGGTTCCCCGGCAGCGTCCCGTCCTGCCGGAGCAGCTGCCCGCTCCCTCCGCCCTCCGCGGGGCTCCGGCGTGGGAAGGGCGGACAAAGAGCGGGATCAAACACGGACCTGCCCAGGTGCCGGCAGGATCCCGGTGCCGGGCCCGGGGGTCCCGGGGCAGCGCTACAAGATCATCCGGCTCCCCATTCCCCACCGCCCCCAGCCCGGCTCGGCCCCGCTTTACCGGCACAGACGAGCCCGGGGAAGCTCCCGGCGCTGCCCAGCCCGGGGCGAGCTCGGAGCCGCCGCCGTCGCCGCCGCTCCCGGCCCTGCGCGGGGCCGCNTGTTGATGCGTCGCCTGGTAACGGGAACATGGCGGAGCCGCCGCGGGTGAGTGGGGGCCGGCCCGGGGCCGCTGCTGCCCGCCCGGGGCCCCTCCGCCCTCCCGGACCGCCCGTCCCGTCCCGGGACCTCCCGTCCGCTCCAGTACCGCCCGTCTCGGGACCTCCCGTCCGCTCCACCGCGCCCGGGACCGCCTGTCTCTTCCCCTCCCCTCGCGTCCCGTCCCGGTTCCGTCCCCTCCACCACGGCCCGGTACCGCCCGGTCCGGGTTCCGCTGCAGCCCAGCACTGCCCGGCACTGTCTGTCCCCTCAGCCGCCGGCCCGGTCCCGTGCGGCACGTCCGGTACCTGCCGGCTCCCCCGGTGCGTGCCCCGTGCCCGGGCCCGCCGCTCACGCTCTCTCCGGTTGCAGGCCCAGCCCAGCCCCGGCGCCATGGAGGAGCCGCCCGGTGCCGCGGCAGAGGAGTCTGCGGGGGAATTGGACTCCGCGGAGCGGGATGAAAGCGGAGCTCCATCGCATCTTCCTCTGGAGGTGATTCCCTTCGGAACATTCACGGGGCAGCCCGTTCCCCCGCGCCCCTTACCGAGCGGCCTCTTCCTGGGAGCAGCTTCAATTGCAAGAAGTAAAGCGAGTGATTATTCCGGCCTTGCCCTCATACAAAGCAAAAGAGCCACTAAAAAGTAAATTTAGTTGTTGAGCCGTGTCAGCAGCATTTGAACTGTGTGTGTTTCGCTCGGTTCTTTGCACGTTTCCAGTGCAGACAGTGAAAAAAGAGATTTATCCACATTTCGTGGATGCACATACTCAGGCTCTTTTTGGAGGTTCCTTGGTGACAAGTTTTCTTCTTCCGTTGGGACTGCCCAACACTTGAATTTGGCAAATGATGATGTGGGATTAAAGTGTCACTTTAAAAAGAAAGAGAGAAAGAGGAAGGAGAATAATTTGGCTACATGTTATGCTAGTTGGAAGAATTTGTTTAATAAATCTGTAAGGACATTCTTTTTTTAATAGATGTGAACTAGAAGCACGAGAAACTGTGAGTGGTGTGGAGAAGTTTTGTCAGGATCTTTACTGTCTCAGTGCTTGCTGGGTGACTATTTTTGCAAATGAGATTAAACTTCTGAATTAAACTTCTGCGCCCTGTGGCAAAAAATACCATAGCATTGACAAGAGATGCAAATGGCAATGTGCTGCTCTGCTTTTCACCTGTGCTGTGTGCCAGGCCATGGAAGCAGGGAATGGGAATGACAGGGGAGAGTCTGTTTCTCTGGAGGAGCAAACAGAGTCATTGCCCCCCCTGCAGAAAGAGAGGTCTTGCTGCAGAGCCGTTTGTGGGGTCTGCAGAAGTGAGACACTACAATTATATTTTGGGAGCATCTCTGTGCTGGCTTGAGAACCAGGCCCTCGTGCTGATCCTTTGTTTGCAGTGCTCGTGCCTCGTGACAAAGCTGAGCAGATGTTTGGGGGTAGTTAGATGGAAAAGGCGATGGATTTAGCGTTTCAGGAAAAATCGCCCGGGACTTTCCCAGGTAACGTAGAATGTGGTGCTTGTCCCCCTGCGCAGGGTGACGTGGAGCAGGTGGTTCCAGGCGGAGGAGCCCCTCCCCTCCCCTCAGGAGCACCTGCAGCGGAGCCGGACACCAGCACAAAGCCAGGTATCCCCCAGTGCCTCTGCAGCAGAACTGCACTTGAGACCATCTCTCAAGCACAGCCTCTGGTTTTCTCCCTCTCTGGTCATTGTTAATCCAACTGGAGGCACAATACTATAAAATCTAATCCTATTCCTTTGCCTTTTTCCTTTTTTGTGGTGGGGTGGGGTCCAGGGAGCAGAGGACGGGTCAGTTCTCGCCATGCAAAGCCGACCTTTGAGCTCCCGAGTGATCATGGCAACCCAAGACAGGAAGAGGGGTTGCAGCTGCGTGGAGCTGGGGAACGTGAGATAAGAAAAAGTAGGAGGAAAACAGCAGAAGAAACAGAACTGGTCGTCTTGGATCCAGAACACGTGAGAAGTCTTCAAATCTTGTCGTTCTTTGCAGAGTTGGTGTTTGTGTTTCTCTGAAACGCGTGAGGTGAGCTGTAAGCAGTGGCTCAGCTGTTCAGCTGCACGTGTGAAAATCAGTTTTGCCAAAGCTTTAACTGCTGACTGTGTCACTCAGTCCTGACCCCAGAGCTGCAGCTTCAGAAGTGAGCAATGCAGTGGGTAAATGCAATCCCTTCAGTGCCCCTGAGAGAGAAGTCCTTGCAGCAAGAGTGAGTGGGTGGATTCTCAGTTGTAGCTCTTCTGGCATGGTTCTGACTTTCAAATATTCTCACTTTCTGGCATCAGCAAATACCCACTATGTAACATCTCTCACTTGCTACAGTGAGTGTAGCTAAAATAAGAACACGAGTGTCTGTGGCAGAAATAAGATGTTTCATTGGGTGGGGGAAGTAGCAGTGAGGCTTCTTCATAATCTATTTACACAAGTATGTTAAAGTTTATTAATGCTGTCCTTCTTTACAGCCTCTGATGACAAGATTCCAGGCTGCCCTGAAGAATTACCTCACTAAGCAGATAGAACAAGTGAACCTAGATGTCCATGAACTGGTACAGAGCCTCTCCTTTGCCTTCCCACAGCCCCTCCTGTCCGAGCTGCTGAGAGACAGCTCCTTCCCTCTTGTGTCTGCAGAGGGCAGCGATGAAGACCACCAAAGAGCAGAGAGAAGAGCTCGGGGTGATCCTTTACGGAGCCCAGCAGCAGCTGGGGCAGCTGGAGGAGGAACTGGAGAAGAGCCACGAGCGCTATTCCCAGGCGGCCGCAGCGCGGCAGCAGCTGGAGGAGGAACTGGAGGGCCTCAGGGGTGCTCACAAGGAGATATGTCACAACACAGATGATGAACGCAAGAAAGGTGACTGAAGCAGTCCTGGCAGTGTTTCCCAATTCTAGGGCTGTGTGGAGAAAGTAATTTGAATTTAGGTCAAGCACTGGATTGGAAAATACAGCAAAATAATTAATCAGGAATAATGCACTCACTGAAAAGTTTCACAGATCCTCCTGGAATTCTGTGAGCTGGAAATCCACGAATTGCTTGCCAGGATCTTTAGCTTTGCTTATGGAGCCATACTCCAAAACAGATGTAAATATTTCTGCTGGGGAGGGCTGGTTTAGCTGATGTGTGAGAGGTTTTGCTTTGGGAGCTTCCGTATTTCTTTCTCTTTTATCTCTGTTTAAGGTGTGCCCTACAAACAAACTTCTCTGGAACTATTTTATCTCCTGTCCTCCCCCAGTTTCTGCAATGCAGACCCAGATTGAGAACCTGGCCTTGCAGCTCTTCTACGTGCAGAACATGGACCAGGACATGCATCACAGGCTTTTACTGATGAAACAGTCGGCCAGGAGGGCTGAGGCAGAGAGGATCCAGGCTGAGGTGGAAAAGAAAAAACAGGTACTGAGTGAAACTGTCTGTGAAATAAATAAATGCAGGTGCCAGCAGTGAGTCTTGGAGGATGTGCCACCTTGTCAGAAGGAAGGCTAGAGTGACTGAATCGTGGAAGATGAATGGGGATATTTTTTTCAAATAATTGAAAAAAAAAATCCAGAGGCTTTTTTAAAAGGGAGAAAAAGCCCTGCCTGCCCCCAGACAGCAACATGCACTCCCCAGAGGGTTTGCAAAGCTTAGGACAGTAAATCACTCTTCACTTAAGGAACGGGGGTGTGGGGGAAGGAAGATATTTAATGAAGAAATGTCATGTGTACAGGTCTTGAGAATAATTCTGCATCACAGCGAATTTCACAACGGAAAGTGAACTTTGGGAATGAGCGGAGCCGGTCGGTGCTGGAGCTCCCTCTGCTGCCTTCCAGGACACAATCCACGGGGTGCTGCTAATGCAGAATTCCATGCAAACTGTTGAAATACAGTTTGGGTTTAGGAGGGTTTTAACGAAGGATTTTCAAATATACATTATTAAGATTCCCAGTAGCTGGACAGGGGGCCCGGTGTAATCCGTGCTGACAGGAGGGAGTGTGGCTTCAGAGCCGAGCTATCAATTTACTGCTGAATAATAAACAGCCAGCAAAGGTTTCATTCTCTTGGAAGTCATCCCTGCTGCAGTGGTGAGCCATTTGTGTATGAATGGGAAGGTTCCAGTAGGACTCGAATCTAATCCAGTTGCCCGTTTTAATTCTGTTTTTAGCTGATACTGTTCTTGTAGGATGCAGTTGGTTTAGACTGAGATCCCATGACTCACCCTGGACTGTTTGGCCCTGGCTCTGTAGGACCTTCTCCTGGACCAGTTAACGAGGAGAGCCTACGGGCTCCAGGAACAAATTGCTCTGTTTGAAGCTCAGCTTGTGGCCCAGGCAGAGGACACAAAAGTGACCCGGCAGGCAGTCAGTGAGGTAGGAGGGGACTTTTCCCTTTTGGTTAATATTTCCCTCTGGCAGGGCTGACCCCTTTGGCCCATGCTCATGTGGTGTGCACAATGTAGGACAGAGTTTCACAGTTTGTTCCTGTTTGGAAGAATGAAGACTTTTTTTCTTTTCCTTTGTCCTCAAGAAGTGCCTGTAAATCACTTCCTCCTGCCCTTCTCAGCAGTTTTTTCTTGCAGACCTGTGCTCTGTGGGCTGCTGAGACAATGAACCAGCCACAGAGTTGAAGCTGATCCTGCTCAGCACATTATGAACAAGAAAAGAAAAAAAATGTATTGTAACATGAATTTGTTTTTTCAACATAGTGTAGATTGATCCTGTCTGGCATCTCTCTGTTCCCCAGGCTGGCCTGGAGGTCCAGGCTATTAACATGGAGAAAAAGAAGCTGATGGACCACTGGAACAGCAGCTTGGCTGGAATGAAGCAGAGAGACGAGGCCTATGTTGTCAGTCAGGAGCTGCTGAGGTAAGGTCTGAAACCAGGCCCTGAGGACACCTCAGATTTGGGCAGGAGGGATTCTGGAAGGGGATTCCAGTGTGTGTCCTGTCGGGCTTAGCACTGTGTGGGCAGGGCGTGTCAGGCAGAACAAGCTTCCTGCTCTAAAGTACATAATAAATGTAAGGGATAAGAAGCATAGTTTGTTTTTGCTGTTTTCTTTATCCTAACCTCATCTCTTCCTCAGAATGTGGGGGGTTCTTGAAGCTGTTTAGAGTTTTCTTAATCATATTTTATTCCTCTGAAAGAATTCCCTCACCTTTGCAACATCTCTTACTCGAAAGAGCTGGATGTCAGGAAGGGTTTATCTCTCATTACCAGGGCTTTGTGAGGCCTTAGGAAATGTTCAGGAAAACCTCCCTGTTGTTGCCAGAGGAAGTGTTTATTTGCTCTGGAGCCTTAAAGCTTGACTGATTCCCTGAGAACAAACAATCTGCTTTTATACAGTGACATCCTGGTAGGAATGGGGGCTGGGACAGTACTGAAAAAAGGAATCAATTTTCCTACACACATTTACTTTTAAATCTTAATGTCTCCATCCATCTCCTGCTGACTCTGCACTGTCACAGCAGCTGAGCCCTTAAAAAGATCTTCCTTCTTGGGCAGTTGTTGCTGCAGTGACGTGTTTGAAAAGAGGAATTTGTGGGTGGCTGTTCAGCACCAATCCCTGTGATGATTTTCCATTCTCTTTGCCCCTCCAGCAACTACAGACGTGACCTCAAGTCCCTAGAAGGGGACATCCATGGCTGTGGGAAGTCCATCAGGAAAGAGGAAGAGAAGAATGAGAACCTTGTCAGCCTCCTGAACCGGTCCCAGAATGATGCCAGTGTGACAAGGAAACTGATTGCCCAGTGCCTGCTGGAGCAGGACGCCCTGCAGGTTCAAACTGGCACCTACACTCGTGTTCTCCAGGAGACAGAGCAGGCGCTCAGCAGGACCAAGATGGTGAGGAGAGTCCACGGAAGATGAATCCTTTTGAATACTTGGATACCCTTCCTCAAACAGTTCTAGTGATCCTCTCTCTGTCTTCCAACCTTTTAGGACCAAGCTGCTCACCTGAATGAGTTGCTGTCCATCAGGAAGGGTATAGAAAAGGGAACTTCTGTCAAAGAGCAGCTAGAGAGTGAAATCATGGCAAAGCTTCAGGACCAGATGATGTCTAACAAAGCTGCAAAGCACTTCTCCCAGCTGGCTGAGAAACTTCGCAACAGGAAAAGCAACCTGGTATGGCATCCCCCTCTTGGGAGGGCAGGGCAGGGCAGGAGCCACTGGAGCAGTGGGTCCCCAGCAGGGTTTTTCAGTGACTTTGTTCTGGTTTCAGGTCTGCTCTGAAGCTCTGCTGAGTCTGCCTCTCCAATCTGGTTCTCCCTGTGATCTTATTGCAGGATTCTGGTGTATGTGATAGGGCTTGGCTGAAAAGGCCTGACACGAAACACACTGTTCTTTATTTAATAAATGGGGCAAAAAGGTGAATCCTGGGAGCATTTACTATACAGTATTAGCATTTCTTATATACTGGAGAAAAACAATGGATATGTGGTACTTCTGTAGTCTAATTTTAACTAATTTTTATTTCTGTAATTCCTCACGGAGTGGGATGCAGGCAGCTCTCAGTTCTGAGGAACAGTTCAAGGAGCAGCTCAGCCTGACCCACAGCTCTTTAATCCATGATAAGTTGCTCTCTCTGGGAGTGTATAACTGGATCACTTAGAAAGATTAGAAAACTCAGCCCAGCATTTCTCACAGCAAGTCCTGTGCTGGTAGGTGAGGGGTGTGTGTGCCAGGTGTGGTGGAGAAGGGACAATACAGTGATGTGGTGGTACTGGTGGCAGGTAACTAGAGACTGGGCAGGTGGTCATTGCAGAAGGGATGAGTGAGGTCTCTTAAAGGTTTTTGGAATGTTTAGGCTCCTTAATGCTTTTCTGCAGCTGTATGGCAGAGGTAAATATTGTATTACCTGCCAGTTGATGGAGAAGCAAGGGTACAGAAAGGGTAAGTAGCTTATGGCTTGCAGTACAGACCTGGGAGTAGAATCTCAATCCCCTGCCTCCCGTGCTGGGACAAGTGGCATTACAACTCAACAGGGGGCTGTTGGGGCCACTGATGTGTTTTCTCTCTTGATATTCCCAGGAGCTGCATTTTTACAAGGTTGAGAACGATGTGGCCCAGATTATTCTGAATGCAACTAACACCAGCTGCAGGCTGACAGTTCATGAAAAAACACTCTGTGAGGTGGACAAGGAAATAAAAAATATGAATGAACAGATCGCCTGCCAGGAAAGTGAGATTGCAAAGTCCAGGCTCCTGGCTGACAAGAAGGGAGGGATCATCTGCCTGTACAACAAGAAGCTGGAGATGTTTCTTGCTCAGCAAGGGGTAGGTACTTTTGTATTTCAGTCCCAATTTTGATTTTATTCTTTGTGGTGACCACAGATGCCCCTGATCGATGTAACTGTGTTAAGTGTTGGGTAGTTCAAACTTTCAGGCATCAGCACTGTGATTTAAAAGCTGCATTAGTTAATGCAGGTGTTTATCAGACAGTTCATAATGCAGTGAAGGGAGTTGTGAAATGAGGGTGTGCCGGGCACAGATCCCTGCAGGGACTTGTCTGCACCTGATGAAAATGCCAAATGGCATCAATGGGTGAATAGGATCTTGCTGGAAGACCTGCAGACACTGAGGAGGGGACAGCAGGCAGGCAGAGAGATTCTGGTCATTTGATGGTTGGCTCTGTTCAGATGATCCCCAGACCTGTCCCTGGCAGTGTAAGACCTTATGGATACCCGTGGAGAAATGGGTCCTAAGGCCCATCCTCTGCAAACTTTGGAATGTCCAGATGCTGTAAACAACTCCAGCAGCTTCTTCCCGATTTATCCCAAACTTTGCCCTTGTACAGGGGCAAGAACTGGGACCACTGGAACTTGAGATCAACCAGCTGAACAAGGAGATAGAAGAATGCAGTTCCGAGGTGATGACGTTGCAGAAGCACTGGCTCAATGAGCAGAAGGAGCTGGTGAAGCTGACACGGGAGCGGGATGAGCAAATAACCTCCCTGGACACGTTACAGAAACAGATCGTCATCATGCAGCAGAGGAAACTGCGCATGGAAAGTACGCCGTTCCCTGACTCGTCCTTAAAGTGCTCATCTGTGAAGGGAGGGAAAAGGGAGTGCAGGGTGGCAGATGGGAAAAGCTGGGCCTGCCCCAAAGAGTGTTCCTGGCTGTGTGTGAGCAGGAGTACCAGCAGCCCAGGCACTCCTGCTGGGTGCACACATTGTTCCTGTAAGGATTGATCCAACCGTCCTGACGATGTCACCTGTTACACTTGTTAAATAAAGTCTGCAAGTAGTGGGTAGGTAAATGTCCCCAGCCATGACAGCACCTTCCTAGGCCAAACCCAACTGTTTTCCACAGGAGTCTTCTTCAAAAGCTTTTCTTGGTTTTTGAGCTTGTGGAAGAACATTTTGGCTGGACATGTGGGACACGGGTGGCTCTGCCTGAGGTGTTGCCAGCTCCGATAGCAGTTTGTCACACCTTGTTCAACCCAGTGCTCAGGGGAACTCTAAGGCTTTTGTCTGTTCACCCATAGATGAAATTCAGCAGGAAATAAAAGAACAGAAGGACGTGGAACGGCACATGAAGAACATCTCAAATGACTTGATAAAGCTGAACGTGTTGATCAGCAAGAACAACAGCAGCTTCGAGGAGCTGCAAAATGGCAAAATGGTCACAGAGAACGAGTTTGTGCACTCCCTCAAGGTACTGTCCACCTGGCACCTCCTTCCCAGGTCTCGGCCTCCCATGCAGATCAGAGGCAAACAGTGATCCTGGAAAACCTTCTCAGCCTGACAATGTTGTATTGTTTTGCTCTTCCCAAATCTAGGTAGCAGAAAAAGAATCTGTGGAGATGCAGGAGAGGCACAGTCAACTGGTTGAGGAGAAGGAAAGGCTCCTGAACAGCCTGGTAGAAGCAGAGTAGGTACCAGAGTGCCACAGTCCCGTGTGTCTGTGTCCATGTTCCCGTTCTCCTACGGTCCCCAAACCTGGCACCAGCAAATGCACTTCTAGGCTTCCTGGAGAAGGGGACAGGACATTAATGAGTGTGTGAAACACAGTCTCTGGAACCAGCGAGAGCTGGGAGGATGTTGGCTTTAACAGTTCCAGCATGTGTGAGCTGGATGTTGCCAAGATCCATATGGGAAGACTCTGCCAGTGACTGGCAGTGAGTGTGCTGCACTGGGCAGCTAATGGGGGTCTAGCTTTCTCTTTCCCTTCCCCTTTCTTCTCTGAAGGCATCAGATCCTGCTGTGGGAGAAAAAGATCCAGCTGGCAAAAGAGATGCGGGAAGCAACAGATTCTCTGTTTGAACACGGCGAAATCCCTGACATGAAAACAGAGATTCGTAGGATGCAAGTAAGGCACTGGGAAGGAGGGCCGAGGAGGGGAAGCCACCCAATGTACTCAGCCTTGGAGTGGCTGAAACATGAGGCAGGAGATGAGAAACAGGCTGGAGAAGTGGCATCCTGAGGGCCCAGGGCGGGACTCTAAACCCCCCGCAGCTCGACTGAACTGAGCACATCCAGCAGCCCACACATCCTGCATTCCCCGTGCCAGGCTCAGCAGGATCTGGATACTCCCAAGGAATGTATTTAAATTGCAGCCTGCCTGCCACCCGATTCTGTGACCCTGCTTTATAAGCAATGTTGATTACTAAATATTGCATCACCTTAATCACTGTTTAGGGAAGTGTTCCCTCTCCTGGCAGAGCAGCTCTACCCCTTCATTCTCAGGATGCTTCTGCTTTTCTGCCTCTGCTCTTGCTAATGAGGTCCAGACTAATATTTTGAATATTGGTGTAGGCAAGTTGATAATCCAGGCTTTTGCCTTCCAGATCCACACACAGCAAACCAGGTTTGGATTTGGACCAAATCTGGCTTGCAGGCACTCGCGTCACGTGTATCTGGCTTACGCTGGTGGCAGGATGTGCCACCCAGACAGCTTCCCTTGGTGCTATTGGTAAACATTTGGTATTTTGAGGCTGGTTTTGTCTTGGCAAACGGCAGGTCCGCTACGGGCAGCTGCTGAAGCAGCAGGAGATACTGATTCGGGCTATGGAGGCGAGTGTTTCTCACAGAGAGACCATAACGAATTGGGCAGAGGCTCAGAGCAAAGTAGATAAGAAACACATCACCAAGAGCGACTTCCAAAGCAGGAAGGAGGAGCTGAAGAAGAAGATCATGGAAACCCGGGAGGTGAGAAAGGAAAGTGGGGCTGCAGGAGCTCGCACAGCTGGGCTTGGCCTTGTGGTGAGCAGCAGTGAGTGCAGGAGTGTCCGTGCACAGACCCTGCGCCGGCACAGGGCCAGGCTTTGGAAAATCATTCCCTGAAAATCCCCCAAAACCGAGTTCTGGGAGGATGGTCAGCAAAGCAGTTGAACTAAACTGAAATTCTGCCATTTCCTTCTCTTCCATTTACTAGAACATTTATGAATGCAACCAAACCATCCAGGAGCTGGAGACCATCCAGGAGTCCCTCACTGCCGCCTTTTCAGAAAAGAAGCAGGAATTTTGCCAGCTCCAGGCTGAGACCGACAGCCTCAGCTTGGACATGGAATGTCTTCAGAACGAGAAACGATGGGTGAGCACATCCACTCCCTTACAGCATGTGAGCCAGACAGAGCCTGCTGCTTCCTCTGCTGCCAGCTCTGTCTCAGCACTGTCCTGAACTGGGTGTGCTCAGTGTGGCATTGTAGCAACACATTAACTGAGCACGTTTTGGGGGCTCACCAAGAGCCAACTTGAGGTATTGAAACCCTGTCCCGGCAAGGGTTGCCTTATGTATTTGGGAATTTCTCCGATTTATGGAATTCTGTGATGTCTGTACCCCTCCAACACCCGGGCTGGGGGTGCTGTTTGGCTGTTGTGATGGGGGATTCACAGCACTGTCCTTCCCTTGTCCAACGTGATGGTCACAGCACCTGACACGAGTCCCGCCCATGTTTTTCCTGCTGTCACAGCCCCTTCCCTTTTTGCTTTTCTCAGAACCTGTTGGAGCTTGTGGCCCACCAGGCGCACCAGAAGCAGCTGCAGGCGCTGAGGGAAGGGAAATACAGGGCCCTGTGCCACACTGAAGAGGCCTGCATGAACCAGCAGGAGAAACTGCGGGGTCGGCTGCAGGCCATTAACACCATCGTAAAGCAGATCCGGGAGGAACAGCCCCAGCACCAAAGGGCTCTGCAGTGGCTCAGTCACTGGTTGGGATCCAAGCTCAGGTTGGAGAAAGCCTGACAGGAACGTAGAAAATACATGTAGTAACTTTTTTATTCTTCCACAGGTTCCAGACTTTGTAAATAAACAAATACAGAAAAATAAGCAGGTGTGGGGTGTAATTTTTACTTTGTCGGGTATAATGTTTATTTAAGATGTACCATTGTAATTCTTTCGGTATGTTTCTGTTTACGTTTCACTTTCGCTGCCCCAAGCAGCTGCTGGGCCCCGCCTCCCCGCCCCGCCCCGGGCCCGGTGTAGCCCCGATTTCCCGGGCGCGGGGGCGGCCCGGTCCTGCTCTGGCCCCGGCTCTTGGCCGAGCCCCGGCAGCAGCGGGGTCGGCGGTGCCGGTGCCGGTGCGTCCCCGCTGCCGAGAGCCGCAGGCCGGGCCATGGGGCCGGGCCCGGGGGTGGCGGCCGCGCTGCTGGCGCTGNCGGCCCGCCCTGGTGCTTCTTCCCCCGCGGCTACCGCAGCTACCGGGCCGAGAACCTGACGGCCACCGAGCGCGGCTTCTCCGCCCGGCTGCGCCGCGTGGCCGCCGCCTTCCTGCCGGGCGCGGTGGACATCGTGCGGCTGGACCTGGCGCTGGAGACCCCGACCCGCCTGCGCTTCACGGTGCGCCCCGGGACCCCCGGAGCTGCCCCGGTCCCCCGTTGCCCCGCTGACCCCTCTCTGCCCGCAGCTCCGGGACGCGGCCCGGCAGCGCTATGAGGTGCCGCTGGCCACGCCGCGGGTGCGCGGCCGAGCCGCCGCCACGCTCTACGGGCTGCAGGTCAGCCAGGACCCCTTCGGCCTCGTCGTGTGCCGGCAGCGCGGCGGGAGAGTCCTGTGAGTGCCCTCCCGCCCCCTCGCTTCCCAGGGGAGTCGGTCTGCGAGCGGGGCCCCGCACGGCCCCACAGTGCGCGGGGTGGCTGCAGGGACACTGGTGTTCACCGGGGACACTGGTGACAGCAGTGGGGTGGCCGTCGGTGGCTGTGGAGGCTTTACTTTGACTCCTCCGCAGTTCAGTGGCTGGGAAGGGAACCAGGAATCCCAGAGCTCAGCCAAAAGTAGTTTTTATTTCACGTGGTGATGAGCATCCGTGTCCCTCCCCAGCAGTGGTGCTCAGTGCCTCCCTCCCGGCTCTTTGCCGGAGTTTCCCTTTCTCTCTGCAGGCTGAACACCACGGTCGCACCCCTCTTCTTCACAGACCAGTTCCTGCAGATCTCCACCTCCCTGCCCTCCCATTTCATTTCGGGGCTGGGGGAGCACCTGGCACCGCTGGTCCTTGACACAGCTTGGACCAGGGTCACCCTCTGGAATCGGGACATGGCACCCACGGTATGGAGTGGGGCTGAGGGAAGGGCAGGCAGGTTCATCTGTGCTCCTGGGGGTGGCCCTGCGGCCTCTCACGTCCTGTCCGGGGCTGGGGAGGGGTGTCTGTGTTGGTTCAGCTCCGGGCCTTGGCCATACCACTGGGCAAGCCCATGGCACCCTTGTCCCCAGGGCGAGGTTTGTCCCCCTGGAGCTCTGCGCTGTTTCCAGGGCTCTGGCTCAGGGCACAGCTCTGCTGACTGGACAGTGTTTGGGACCACAAGCCCTGCCTTTGCACCTGAAGCCAGCGCTCCCGACCGGAGGCGAGGGGCGGGTGGGTGTGGGGGTCTCCAGCAGAGCCTCACCGGCACCCCACCGTGCTCTGCTCCAGCCCCACGTCAACCTCTACGGCTCCCACCCTTTCTACCTGGTGATGGAGGACGATGGCTCAGCCCACGGTGTCTTTCTGCTGAACAGCAATGCGATGGGTGAGTCCCGTGGAGGTGCCGGGCACGGGCTTGGCCCTGTCCCCGTCCTCAGCTTCTGCCCCTGGCACTTGTGCTTCCCCAGACGTGCTCCTGCAGCCCAGCCCGGCCCTGACCTGGCGCACGACTGGGGGGATCCTGGACTTCTACATCTTCCTGGGCCCCGACCCCAAGAGTGTGGTGCGGCAGTACCTGGATGTTGTTGGTATGGCTGAGCCACGGGTGCTGCCAGGGTGGCTTTGCCAGGGTGGCTTTGCCGGGATGCTGTGAGTGGGGTGGCACAAGGCTGGGCCATCCCTGCCAGCACCCACCCTCCTGACTTCCAGGGTTCCCCTTCATGCCCCCGTACTGGGGCCTGGGCTTCCACCTCTGCCGCTGGGGCTACTCCTCCACCGACATCACCCGGCAGGTCGTGGCCAACATGACGGCAGCCCGCTTCCCCCTGGTAGGTCTGGGCTGCTCCCGGGGCCTCGCGGCGGCCATGGGGGGCTGATGGAAGCCCCGTGGGGTGGGGGTCCCACAGCAGCACGTGGGGTCCCTGCTCCTCCCCGTGCATCCACGCCTCCATCCACAGGACGTGCAGTGGAACGACCTGGATTACGCAGATGCCAAGAGGGATTTCACCTTCAACAAGAGAAGCTTTAAGGACTACCCGGAGATGGTGCGGGACTTCCAC
This sequence comes from Oreocharis arfaki, assembly GCA_013398015.1. NCBI lineage: Eukaryota > Metazoa > Chordata > Aves > Passeriformes > Paramythiidae > Oreocharis > Oreocharis arfaki. Next base: position 57,972 of record VZRR01002246.1, read on the forward strand.
AGCCGCGGGCTGAGGTACATCATGATTGTGGTGAGTTACACGGGCGGGCTGGCACTGGGGCTTCAGCTGCCCCAGGGGTGGTGATGAGGGCAGGGCTGGCCATTCCCTGCTGTTGCTGGTGAAGCCCTGGTTTTGTGCCTTTCCAGGATGCTGGGATCAGCAGCTCGGGGCCCCCTGGCACCTACAAGCCCTACGACGAGGGCCTGAAGCGAGGGGTGTTCATCCGAAACGCCACGGGGCAGCCCCTGATCGGGAAGGTGCGTGTGGGGAGCAGCCCCAGTGCCCACGGGGCAAGGCTCGAGTGGGACCGTGGGGCAGGACCCCGAGAGTGGGAGAGAAACACTCCGGGGGCCGTGGTGGACGGTGGGGAGGCCTGTGGGGCTGGGGGCTCTGCCCATTGCTGCCTCCCTCCCGCAGGTCTGGCCAGGCCCCACGGCCTTCCCGGACTTCACCAACCCGGAGACGCACGAGTGGTGGCACGACATGGTGAAGGACTTCCACAAGCAAGTGCCCTTCGATGGCATGTGGCTTGTGAGTGGCCCTGTCGTAGCTGCTGGCTGTGGCTCCCTGGCTGGGCCCCAGTGCAGCAGCCAGGTCATCCCATCCTGTCCTTCCCCTTCCCTCCCCAGGACATGAATGAGCCGTCGAACTTCGTGGAGGGCTCCCAGGACGGCTGCCCCAACAACAGCCTGGAGCGTCCTCCCTACGTGCCAGGTACAGGAGTGGGTTCCAGCCCTGCCCGGGGCTGTGGGGAAGCCGGGAGGAGCCCGGGGGATGCTCTGAGCTCCACCTCTCCCGTGCAGGAGTGTTCGGGGGACGCCTGCAAGCCGGGACCATCTGTGCCTCCAGCCAGCAGTACCTGTCCTCCCACTACAACCTGCACAGCCTCTACGGGCTGACCGAGGCCATCGCCTCCCACGAGTAAGCCCGGGGCTCCTGCTGCAGCTTCTGCACATCCTGGGGGATGCAGAGCTGGGACATATACTCACTCGGGGCAGGGGGCAGGCACTGGGCGGTGGGCAAGGGTTTGGGGTGTAACACAGGGCACTGGGGGAGCCCTGAGCCCCTTCCCTGGCCGGGGGGTGCTGAGCAGACCCATCCCACCCCCAGCGCTCTGCTGAGGGTCCGGGGCAAGCGCCCCTTCATCATCTCACGCTCCACCTTCGCTGGGCACGGGCGCTACGCCGGGCACTGGACCGGGGATGTTGGCAGCGACTGGGAGCAGCTCTACTACTCCATACCAGGTAGGCTGTGGGGCACTGGGGCTGCATCCAGCCCTGCCTCCCCCTTGCCCCCACAGCCGGGGGCTTCTCCACAGGCTCCATCCGCTGGTGCTGCAGAGCCCCCGTGCCCTCTGTGCCCTCCGCAGAGGTGCTGCTCTTCAACCTCTTCGGGGTGCCGCTGGTGGGTGCCGACATCTGCGGCTTCGTGGGCGACACGAGCGAGGAGCTGTGCGTGCGCTGGACCCAGCTGGGCGCCTTCTACCCGTTCATGAGGAACCACAACGACCACGGCACCCGGGTGAGCCTGGGAGCCCTCACCCCGCCGGGCAGGGGGCTGGGCCGAGCCAGGGGCTGCGCTGCTGGCGTGGGGAGGTGGCTTGGATGGTCCATCCTGCATCCCTGAAATGCACCCTCCGTTCCTCCCCACGTGGTCTGAGCACCTCCTCGGGCCTCTCCCCTCCCTGCAGCCGCAGGAGCCGTACTCCTTCAGCCCTCCTGCCCAGGCTGCCATGAGGAACGCCCTGCGCCTCCGCTACTCCCTGCTGCCCTTCCTCTACACCCTGTTCCACCGGGCTCACAGCGCCGGCGAGACGGTGGCACGGCCCCTGTTCCTCGAGTGAGTGCCAGCCCCGCCAGGGCCGATGGCCCCGGCCCGCCGGCTCAGGGTCTCCTGGCACTGCCCTCCCCTCTCCTCCTCCCCCAGGTTCCCCACAGACCCCAACACCTGGGCCGTGGACCGCCAGCTCCTGTGGGGCGGGGGGCTGCTCGTCACCCCCGTGCTGGAGGCAGGACAGACCAAAGTCAGCGGCTACTTCCCGGCGGGGACGTGGTACAGCCTCGCAGGGGTGGGTGCTCCTGCCGTGTTGCACGGGGGCTTTGCTGTGGGACCTCGTGCATTCCTGCATCCCACCAGCCCCCCGGGGCTGCCTGTGGGTCTTGTGCCTCACCTGCCTTTGCTGGTGGCCATTTGAGGGCCCTGGCGCTGGGCTGGGCCCCCCCTGGCACGTGGCACCCTGTGCCTGCTCTTCCCTCTCTTTGTCCCCGTGTAGGACTCCACCATCCACAGCAAAGGGCAGTGGATCCTCCTGCCAGCGCCCCTGGACACCATCAATGTCCACGTCCGTGCAGGGCACATCCTGCCCCTGCAGGTGAGTCCCCTCTGCTCCGTGGTGACACCACGGTGCCCTGCCCTGCCCGGCCGGCCTGGCAGGGCGGCTGTGCCCACACCGCTGACAGGACGATGTCCGAGGAGCTGCGGCTGCAGCGCCTGGCGGGGCTGGGGACACGGCTGTGGCAGTGCCCCGAGCTGTGCCTGCCCCTGCACCAGGAGCCCGCGTTCAGCACTGCCCAGTCCCGTGGGAAGGGCATGGCCTTGGTCGTGGCGCTGACCCTGGATGGCTTCGCCAGGGGAGACCTGTTCTGGGACGATGGGGAGAGCTGGGAGACCTTTGAGAGGGGCGACTACACCGAGATCCTCTTCCTGGCCTCCAACGTGAGCACGGGGGGATCTGGGCAGGGGGTCCTGGTGGCCCTGGGGCACATGTGTGTGCTCAGTGGGCAGCACGTGGGGCAGGGCACCTGGAGAAGCCCTGGGTGCACACGGTGACAGCCCCGCTGTCCCCAGGACGCCGTGCTCAGCCAGCTGCTGCGGGCGAGCGCCCACCTGGACGGGGTCCTGCTGGAGGCCGTGACCGTGCTGGGTGTCACCAGCCCTCCCCGGCGAGTCCTGGCCAACGGCGCCATCGTGAGTGACTTCTCCTACCGCAGGGACACCCAGGTGAGTGCTTGTCCCCACCCTGGGAAGGGGTGGTGGCCAGGAAGGGACCCAGAGTGCAGCCGAGGGGCTGGCGGGGTGTGGCCCCAGCGATGGCCGTGGGGGCCCTTCCCAGGGGATCTGTGGGACCAGGACTGTGCCGGGCTGTGGCTCTGCAAGGGGCAGGACCCCCCTTGGCTCTGACACTCCCGGGCTCCGTCCTGGCTGGCTCTCACCTTGCTTCTCCCCTCAGGTGCTCAGAGTCCCCGTGTCGCTGCCCATGTGGGAGCAGTTTGTGATCTCCTGGTCCTGAGCCAGCATTGGTGACAGGGAGAGGCCAAACCCGTCCCATCCCTTGTACTCATCCCTTGTACCCAGAGCTGCCACTGCTCTTCCCACACTCCTGGGCCTCGTTTTCCCTCTGGCTGCTGGGTGTCCATGGAGAGGTGTGCACTGCACTGGCAAAGGGAGGGGGGCCTTGCACAGCCCCCAGAGACAGGGGAAACCTCAGCATCATCATCAAATCAGGGGAAAAAAGACCCAAGTGCCTTGTGAGACAGCAAACCTGTTACTGTGGGGGACTGGTAACTGGGGCAGAGACTGCAGGGAGTCTCCTGGCTGTGGATTTGGGGAGGGGGCTGTGCAGGGGATGAGGGGGCAGTACTGTGAATAAAGCTGCTGCTTGCTGGGAGCAGCCCCAGGCTGTGTCCTCGTCTCCTCTCCTGGTCCTCAATGTGCCCAGCCCCCTGCCCCCAGCTGGGACACTCCAGCTCTGTCCCTGCCTGGGGGTCTCTGGTGGGACCCCCTGTGCCCCTTGAGGGCTTCACCCCATTTCCCAGAGCACTGGGGGTCCCCAGCTGTTCCCGCAGCCCTGGCTGTGCCACAGAGGCCATGGCCTGTCCTGCTGGCTCCAGCCTGGGGGCTGCTGCAGGGATGTGCTCAGCTCCAGGTGAAATTGGAGCCTTATCCTCCAGAGGCTTTATTGAGGGGCAGCTTGGCCCTTCGGCTCCTCTGGCTGAGAGTCAAGGCACCAGGAATCCCTCAGTGCCCTGGGGCCGGGCGGTGTTGGCAGCACAGAGGGCAGAGCCTCGTGGTGTCTGGCTCGATTTGGGACCAGCCTATCCGTGCTCCCGCTCCGACCCCTCGTGCCCCACGAGGGGTGGCACTCACAGCTCGTTGTGCAGCGGCCGGCACTGGGGGCTCAGTTTCTCCTCCAGGACAGCGTCGGGGGCACACACCCAGGGGTCCCCCGTGTCCCACTGCCACTTGAGGAGCTGCGCACGGAGCAGCTGGAGGACGTCGGCGTAGCGGGGGTTGGGGGCCAGGTTCTGGCTCTCGGTGGGGTCACGGCTGCAGTCGAAGAGCTCCCAGCGCTCCCGGTAGTAGTACTGGTGCAGGGTCTTGTTCCAGTGGGTCGGCCGCCCCGCCCTGGTGCGGTTGAGCAGGTCTTGGAAGGTGGGCGAGACGTAGAAGTCCTGGTCGATGGGGAAGGGCATCTTGTAGTTGAGGTTGTGGATGAGGCGGAACTGCCGGTGCTGGATGGCCCGCATGGGGTAGTACATGGTCACCTCGTGGTGGCTCTGGCTGCTGAAGGCGGTGGCCCAGGGCTGCTCCGACTCCAGGGCTGGCAGGAGAGACTTTCCAGTGAGCTGCACCTGCCTCGTGCCAAAGATGCTGTAGGCAGGGTGGGGGATGGAGAACCAGTCCAGAATGGTTGGTGTCAGGTCTGGAGGGGAGGAAAAGAGTGAGAGGAGGGACAGGCACTGTGGGGTGGTGTCCCTGCAGGAGACCCCGTTCTGTCCTCCCTCCTCTCCCTTCCCTGCACTGGCCCTGCCAATGCTGAGGGCTCAGGGCGGCCCCCAGGGCCAGGACCCTGAGTTTTGGTGTAGGGAGGGTGGGGAGCAGCCCCCACCCCCCAGGCACAGCTGTGCTCCGTCCCTCCCTCAGCTCTCACCCAGGAGGGTGGCGAAGGCCTGGCTGACCTGCCCCCAGCGCTGGGGGTGCTCGGGGGAGGACAGGAGCAGCGGCTCGGCGGTGCCCGCGCGGTACAGGTTGGTCCTGCCGCCGGGGAAGGGGATGCCGTTGTCGGAGGTGTAGATCACCAGGGTGCTGTTGAGGAAGCCGGCGCGGCGCAGCTCCTCCAGGACCAGCCCGATCCCTGCGGACGGAGGGGCAGAGCTGAGGAGGGAGGGAGGGTCTGCAGAGCTCGCCAGCCCCAGCCTGGCCCGCGGCTCCCACCTTGGTCCAGGCGCCCGATGGTTGTGTACTGGGCAGCCAGGTCCGCCCGGGCAGCCGGCGTGTCCGGGACAAAGGCGGGGACCTAAACGGAGACGGGGAACGTGGCACGTGGCTGCCACAGGCCATTGTGCCTTCGCCAGCTCCTGCTGTGACACCGGTGGCAGTGACAAGGTGGGGGCCGGCCCTGGCTCCGTCAGAGGCTGCTGTCACACGCAGCCCCCATATGGCCCCGTAGAGCCCCACACAGACCCGCAGGCTCTCACCTGCACTTGCTCCGGGCTGTAAATCTGTGGCTTCCAGTCAGGGATCCAGCCCATCCCGCTCTCTCCATTGCCAAATTTCTCACAAAAGGCCCCATATTGGGGCTGGGAGTGCCCGCAGCGGTGGGGGTCATGGAAGGCGACATAGAGGAAGAAAGGCCTAGGGATGGAAATGGGGATGTGGAGGTGGCGGAGCAAAGACTGGAGGCCTTCCTGGGCTGTGCCGGGGCGAGCTGGGCTCAGCAGGAGGACTCCCACCTAATCTGGGTTTCTGGATACGGGGTACCCAGGGACAAGGGGCCCCTTCTTGTTTGTGACCAGCTGGGCCATGAGGACACATCCTCACTGAAGCCAGTTTCCCTCCTCCCCTGTGCCTCTCAGAGCCATTCCCGGGATGAGGGGGCCGTCTCACCTCTCGTCCTGGCTCTGCAGGAACCGCCGGACGAGCGCCTTGATCCGGGTGATGTTTCTCCCAACCTGCAGCACCGAACTGTTCTCCTCTGTGTAGGCAAAGTCGAAGGGGTACACAGCCTCGGGCCCCACGTGCTTCTTGCCAATTATCCCTGCGAGAATGCAGACAGGTGCTGTGCCACGAGCAGTTGGAGGAAGGGGAACGTGGCTGCTGCTGTCTCCTCACTGTGGGGACAGCCCTAGGTCCAGGCAGTGCAGCTCAGCTCATGGGAAGCTTAGCCACCATGCTCTCTCAGTGGGGTTTGGTGCTCCTTCCCTGTCCCAGATTCTTCCATGTCCCACCTCCCTCCTCGTCCCGGCTCCCGACCTGTCCGGACGCCGGCGTGGCTGAGCAGCTGGGGCAGGCTCCGCACGCCGTCGAAGGAGTTGAAGTGATGCACGTCCTGGTGCAGCCCGTACATCCCGTTCTGGTGCTGCAGGTGAGGGGACACAGCACGGTCGGCCAGGGCTGCCAGCCAGCCCCGGAACGCGTCCAGCCGTGCCCGTGACATCTGCCGCGGGCTGGCAGCCCCGGCCCGGCGCAGGCCGGTGCCCCTACCTGGGGTAAGCCGGTCAGGATGCTGGCCCGGCTCGGGGAGCAGCTGCTCACGGAGGTGAAGGCGTTCTGGAAGACCAAACCGCGCCGGGCCAGCGCGTCCAGGTTCGGCGTCCGGATGGCCGAGTTGTTGTAGGCGCCGCTCTCAAAGCCGCCGTCATCGGCTGCGGGACGGGAGCGGGGTCAGCCAGGAGCCTGTCCCTGACCGGGCGCGGGGTCAGCCCGGGGGACACTGATAACACCGGGAGCATCCTCGGGCTGCGGGTGTCCCGGGCGGGGCCGGTGCTGCGGAGAGGATGCAGCGGAGCCCGGGACCGTCCCTCCCTCCCAGCCGCGGGATGCCCCAGCACCGAGCCCTGGGCAGGGGGCTCCGGGCCGGATCCGGGGCTCGGCCGGGCCGCACTCACCCAGGAGCAGCAGCACATTGCGGGCCGAGGCCGGGGCTCCGCCGGTCCGGAGCGCGCCCAGCAGCAGCGCCAGCACCCAGGGCCGCATGGCCGCGGCACCGGCAGCGGCAGCGGGGCTCGGCGGCTCCTCCGGCCGCCCCGGCTCCTCCTCACCCCGGTCACATGAGGCTCCCCCGCCGCTCAGATCCGGCGCGGGCGGAGCCGCGGCTGTACCGGGCTGGCAGCGGCGGCTCCGCGCAGCCCCGGCCCCGCGGGGGGCCCGCTCCGTCCCGCTCCTCCCCCGGGACCGGAGCCGCGGCCCCGTGGGGTGTCCCGGCCATGCCGGGGTCCCGCTGCCCGTGCCCGGCGCTGCCGATCCTGCGCTGGCTCCCGCGCTATTCCCGGGCATGGCTGCCGCTGGACCTGCTGGCGGGGCTGGCCGTGGGACTGACCACCGTGCCCCAGGCGCTGGCCTACGCCGAGCTGGCCGGGCTGCCGCTGCAGGTGGGTGCCGGGGCCCGGGGCTGGGACCGGGGGACCTCCCGCTCCCCGGACTGCCTGTGACCGGGGAGAGCCGGGACCCCCGCTCCCCGAGCCCCTGCAGCCGGGCAGTGTGGTGGGCAGGGCAGAGCTGGGCTGGGTGACCAAGGGCTGGCCCTGTGCAGTCGCCCATTTCCCGGGCAGGGTGCCATGCGTGTGCCAAGGGCCCTGGAGTAACCCGAGATCAGCCCAGCCCTCCCAGTCCGGGTGGTGTCTGGCCTCTCCCAGCTCCCAGGGCTGTGCCAGAGTCCCTTCTGTCCCCTGCAGTACGGCCTCTATTCCTCCTTCATGGGCTGCTTCGTCTACTGCTTCCTGGGCACGGCCAAGGACGTGACGCTGGGTCCCACGGCCATCATGTCCCTGCTCGTCTCCTCATACGCCTTCCACGAGCCCGTCTACGCCGTCCTCCTCGCCTTCCTCTCGGGCTGCATTCAGCTGGCCATGGGGCTCCTGCGCCTCGGTGAGATGCTCTTGCCATACACAGATGTGTTTTTTTAGGATATTGATGTACAACCTGAAATCGTTCCCTCCTCCTTTCTGCTCTGCGGGACACTGGGATTGTCCTGCTGACACTGGTGACAGCTCTGTGTGCACACACACGAGGCCCCACTGGGGCCAGAGCGTGCTCACTGCCTCCCATCCCGTGCAGGATTCCTTCTGGATTTCATTTCCTGCCCTGTCATTAAGGGGTTTACATCAGCTGCTTCCATCACCATTAGCTTCAACCAGATCAAGGTAGGATCTGCCCTGTCCTGGACGCCTCGCCAGCTCTCTCTTAAAGCTGTGCAACTGGGATATTTAGCACTGGGCTGGGCAATGTGCTTGGTGCTGGAGAAAGGAGCCCCAAAGGGATCACGGGACTCCCTGCTGGGTCCCTGAGCCCTCTGCTCCGAGCAGACCAAGCTGAACACACCCTCTGCTGGTGACCAGCTGGTGGCATCCAGGACACCAGTAAAACCAGGACGTTAGATTTGGTCACTTGCAGGAGGCACTGGGTGATTCTCTGGCACGGTGGGTTCGCAGCTTTGGGAGCTGGGGGGGGTGGGGGGGTGGGGTTGCAGCCCCACCAGCCCCTCGCTGGCCTCTCAGGGACCTGAGGCTCTGCTGGGCTGCCCCACTTCCTCTGTGGTTAACCCAAATCAGAGCCTCTCCCAGCAGCTGGCAGCCGGTGTTGGCCAATGGCTGCGGTCAGGGGGGACGGCCGGGCTGTGCTGGGCTGTCACCACGCTTTGTCTTCCTGCACAGAACATCCTGGGGCTGCAGGGGATCCCGAGGCAGTTTTTCCTGCAGGTCTATGAGACGCTGCGGAGGATCCGGGAGACCAGGTCAGCACCATCCCGTCCCTGCCCTGCTCCCTGCAGCTGCGGCACCTTGGGCTCTGCTGCTTCACTCCCCATCTCTTTGGTCACACCTTGGATTGATTTCTCCATCTCTGCCCAGCGCTGTGACACAGTCCCCCCTCCCCTGGGGCTTTGTGGGAGCTCTCCCTGTGCCCACAGCGTGTTTGGGGTGGCATTGATGTGCCTCTTGCAGGGCTGGGGACCCTGTGCTGGGGCTGACCTGCCTGGCTGCGCTGACAGGGCTCCGGGCCATGAAGAGCCACCTGCCCCAACCTGCCCCTGCAGAACCCCTGGCTGTCAGGATCAGCTACCTGATTGTCTGGATCTCTGCCACAGGTGTGTCAGCTGTCCCCTGCCCCATCCCCTCCCGGGGGCTCATCCCTTTGGGTCAGGGAAGGCACAGCCCAAAAGTGGTAAAGCCCAGGTTGGCAGCAGCCAAGACCTGGAGGTGAGTCCTGGAGGACAAAGGCCCAAAGGTTCTGCACTGTGCCCCCTCCTAAGGCTCGGGAGTCCTCAGCAGCTCGGACCCCCATCTCCTGCCCTCCCTCCCGCTGCCCTGGGCTCCAAGCAGGTTCCACAGTTGCTCTCTCCCCTTTCGCAGCACGCAACGCTCTCGTCGTCCTGTTTGCTGGCCTGGTTGCTTACTCCTTCCAGGTGATGGGCTCCCAGCCCTTCAGGCTCACCGGCAGCATTCCCCAGGGCCTGCCGGCCTTCCGGCCACCGCGCTTCTCCCTGGCAGCGCCCAACGGCACCGTCGCCTTCCAGAGCATGGTGGAGGTGGGTGCTGGCAGCTCCCCAGGGGCTGCTCTGCTCCCTCCTGTGTGTGCTGGGCCCTGGCCCTCCCTGACTGGATCCTTTCCTCCCAGGACATGGGGGTCGGGCTGGCCGTGGTGCCGCTCATGGGCCTGCTGGAGACCATCGCCATCGCCAAGGCTTTCGGTAGGGCTGCACCAGGGTCCTGCCCTGTGCTCACAGGGGGGTCTCTGCAGGGACTCGGGGTGCTGGGGAGGGGTCTCTGCAAGGGCTCCAGGTGCTGGGGAAGGTGCTGTTCCCACTGGGGCACTGGGAGGGACCTGGCTCCAGTGTATAGCAGGAGGGATCCTGCGGGGTGCACAGCTGAAATTTGCCCAGGACATGAGTGTTGTCTCAAGGTTCTCCTGTGCCCAGGGGGTGCCAGGACGGGGCCCACACTGCCCCAGTCACTGCTGGTTCTGCTCCACATGCGTGGCAGGTTGTGCCTGTGGGAACCTCCTGCCAACGCCACCATCTCCTTTCAGCCTCACAGAATGGTTACAGGATTGACCCAGACCAGGAGCTGCTGGCTCTGGGTAAGAGGCTGCTTGGTGCAGGAGGGCAGGGGTGGGGCTCTAGCCCCAGCACTGCTGGCTGTCCCACAGCCCCATCTTGGCAGTCCTGCCTCCACCTGAAGTTTTCCCTTCCTTACCTTGCGTGCTGCCCCCACCCCAGGCGTTCCCACGGCTCAGGAATTTCCAGAGCAAGCTAAATCCCTCTTACACGGCTGGATGGGCACTGCCTGGCCCCGGGGACCGGGCAGGGAGAAGGTCGTGGTGGGGACAGAGACCAGCAGTGCCTCCCCAGCCCCTCTCCTTGGTCTCCTCAGGCGTCGCCAACGTCCTGGGCTCCTTCGTCTCCTCGTACCCCATCACGGGCAGCTTTGGCCGGTGGGTAGCAGGAGGGGGAGCAGGACCCTCGCTGGGGCTGCGTGGTGAGAGGGCCCTGCAAGACCTTGGGTGGGAGACTGTGCAGACCCCAGTGGGTCCCTGAGCTCGTGTCCTGCTCCCCAGCAGCCCACCTTGGTGGCCGGGCTATGCATGCATCCCGTGGCCGCCTTCCCTCCTGTCGGGGGCCCGTCCTGCTGCGGGCTGGGAGCCGGGGGCTTGCTCGTGTTCCTCCCTGGCAGGGTGGGTGGTTCTCCTGGGCGGGGTCAGTGTGCAGGGGCAGTCCCCCGGCCCCCCGCACAGCCTGAGATGTGCGGGTTTGCGTTTCAGGACAGCGGTGAATGCTCAGTCAGGGGTCTGCACCCCCGCGGGAGGGCTCGTCACAGGTACAGCCCTGCCCCTGGGCTGCTCTGCAGGCCCCTTGCCGGGGTCCCCTGGGCGTCAGGGTCCCCCGGGCGTCAGGGTGCCCGTGGCTCAGGGGTCCCCCCTCCCGCAGGTGCCCTGGTCCTGCTGTCCCTGGCGTACCTCACCTCGCTCTTCTACTACATCCCCAAAGCGGCGCTGGCCGCCGTCATCATCTCGGCCGTGGTGCCCATGTTCGACGCTGGCATCTTCCGGACGCTGTGGCGGGTTAAGAGTGAGGGCACCGGTCGGGAACGGGCAACCCCCCCTGTTAGGGAAACTTCCCAGTCCAGCCACGCAGGAGCCACTCCGGCAGTCACGGTCGCCCCCTCGAGCTGGGACAGAGGGCCCTTCACGGCCCCCCTGCCCCACGCACACAGAGCAGGTTTCCTCACCGGCTCGACCCCGGGTTTCCCTTAGCAGAGTCTCAGATCCTTAAAATACTTTAATCATGGTGCCATAACCAAATAACAAAATAACAGCTCCAGCTGGGGGGTTGGTGGGGG
>VZRR01002247.1:338-18688 GCA_013398015.1 Oreocharis arfaki
CTCGTCGTGGTCCTGTACCTCTCCTTGAGCCTCTATCCCCCCTCTCCCCAGGTGCGTCGCCATGGCCGCCGTGTTCCCGTACCGCGGCGGCTGCGCCCCGGTGCCCAACCCGCTGGCGCCGCTGCCCGACTACATGTCCGAGGAGAAGCTGCAGGAGAAAGGTGGGTACGGCCCCGGACACCCCAGATCCTCCGCGGGGGACAAGGCCTGACCCGCCGCCTCTGTCTCCCCGCAGCCCGCAAGTGGCAGCAGCTGCAGGCCAAGCGCTATGCGGAGAAGAGGAAATTCGGGTTCGTGGACGCGCAGAAGGAGGACATGCCCCCCGAGCATGTCCGCAAAATCATCCGCGACCACGGCGACATGACCAATAGGAAGTTCCGGCACGACAAGCGCGTCTACCTGGGGTAAGGGACCCCCGATGTGTGACAGAGGGGGAGCTCAGCCTTTGCTGCCTTGATAATTATTGAAGTGAGAGACTCTTCTCCAAAGGGCTCTCCGTGTCCATTGTAACTCGGTGAGGATGCCCTGAGGTATCAGTGCAGAGGAAGATCAGCAAAAGGAGTTGTTGCTTTGGGTTTATGAGAAGAAATATTAGCCTGGATAATGCATCTTTGAGAGGAAAGCTGCTTCTCCAAAGGGCTTTAAGTGTCAGTTGTAGCTCAGTCTGTTGCCGTGAGGTGTCAGTGCTAAAGGGTATCAGCAAAGGGAATTGTTGCTTTGAATTTATGATGAAAAACGTTACACTACATAACACAGTGTCTTAGAAGAAGGTGGGGAAAGTATGAAATGTTTTTTTGCAAGATTGAAGAGCATCCTGAATGCTTCTTTGCTGTTCGGGTGCAGAGAGCTGTCTGATGCACATCATGGTCTGTTGCACTAACTTACCATTACCCATAAAAAACTAGAAACTCACTTAAAACTTCACTTCTTGTTCGTAACATTTATGAAAGCTGAATCGGTGGGAAACCTTTTGATAGTACAAAGGATTTGCCTTTTGAGCAGGTCAGATGAGCAGCTCGCAGGAGGGAAAACTGGGAGGTAGTTGTGCTTTGTGGCAGGTGGATGGCTGTTCTTGAGATCCCTTCCAACGTGGTTTCCCTTGATTGGTGGTTGCAGTGCTCTGAAGTACATGCCTCATGCTGTGCTGAAGCTCCTGGAGAACATGCCCATGCCCTGGGAGCAAATCCGAGACGTTCCTGTCCTGTACCACATCACCGGCGCCATCTCCTTCGTCAACGAGATCCCCTGGGTCATCGAGCCCGTCTACATTGCCCAGTGGGGGTAGGTGCTTTCTGCTTCAGCCACGTGGGACAAACCCTCGTGCACCCACCATAAAATCTGTGTTTAACATTCCCCTGATTTCCTGCAGGTCCATGTGGATTATGATGAGGCGGGAGAAGAGGGACAGGCGTCACTTCAAGAGGATGAGGTTCCCCCCGTTTGATGATGAAGAACCCCCTCTGGATTATGCTGATAACATCCTGGATGTGGAGCCTCTGGAAGCCATTCAGCTGGAGCTGGATCCAGAGGAGGATGCCCCTGTGCTGGACTGGTTCTACGACCACCAACCTCTGAAGGACAACAGGAAGTACGTGGCTGTGGTAGCACAATTCACTGGGAAAGGGGGGAAAACAAACCATGGATGGATTACGTGTACAGAGCAGTGGGTAACCTTTGTGGGATGTTGTTGGGGAGAGAAAAGCCTTCCCTCAAGGCTGGGAGGGTTGTAAAGCTGCATCTTTGCCTGCAGGTTGCTCAGAGGAGCTGTGGCTGCTCCATCCCTGGAGGTGTTCAAGGCCAGGTTGGGTGGGGCTCTGAGCAATCTGGGCTAGGGGGAGGTGGAAGGGTTGGAACAAGATGAGCTTTAAGGTTCCTTCCAACCCAGACCATTCTGGGATTCTATGTTTCAGCATCCAGCATCCTCCTCTGTCCAGGAGGACTGTTAAAACTGATGTAAAGGTGCACAGATGTTCTGTGTCAGTTTGGACACGAAGGAAGAGAGGAACTGGAGCAGCCAGCATTTTCTGGGCAGGAGGAGTGCAGAGTGCTCTTTAACAGTGCTGCAGCCTTTCTTTCAGCCTAGAGGCGCCCGTGCGTTACCTGTCCTTGATGAATGACAGGTGGCAAAAGGCATTTGGTTATTTCTGGTCCTTTGGTCGTGCTGTGGCTGTATCTGGAGTGTCCATGCTCTGTCCTTCCCAGGTATGTCAACGGCTCCACGTACCAGCGCTGGCAGTTCACCCTCCCCATGATGTCCACCCTGTACCGCCTGGCCAACCAGCTGCTCACTGACCTGGTGGATGACAACTACTTCTACCTGTTTGACCTCAAAGCTTTCTTCACCTCCAAGGCACTGAACATGGCCATTCCTGGAGGTCCCAAGTTTGAACCCCTTGTCAGAGACATCAATCTTCAGTAAGCGTTGGGTTTAGGAGAGAGATAAGTGGTTACCTAGGGAAGGGCTGATGGCGTATTTTTGGTCACAGATGTTCGTCTCTCTCACCCTGAATGCCTGCATAACAATTTCTTGTCTCATTTGAGGGATGAAGACTGGAATGAATTTAATGACATCAACAAAATCATCATCAGGCAGCCCATCAGGACAGAGTACAAAATCGCTTTCCCGTACCTGTACAACAACCTGCCACACCATGTCCACCTCACCTGGTAAGTGCAGCAGCCTCCAGAGCCAGGAGAGGAGGGAAAGGCTGTCAGAGGCTCTAATGCAATTTTTTTATTGTAGGTACCATACTCCAAATGTTGTTTTCATTAAAACAGAAGATCCTGATCTCCCAGCTTTTTACTTCGATCCTCTGATCAACCCCATTTCACACAGACATTCTGTCAAGGTGAGTCGCTGGCTTTACTGTGATAAACCCTATGTGTGGAAGTCAGGGGCTTTAGTATCTTGCTTCTGATAGCAGCACACAAACATACATATTTTAGGAGAAGGCACGAACTCTTTTACAAAAAAACCCCACGGTTGTCATTTTAGTCTTCTACTTCTGGAGTTGCACAAAGTTATCTCCTTTGGTTTCTGTAGGATAAATCTTAATGTCTAATTAATAATGTTAGTTTTCTGACAGATTATTTATCCGATTGCCCTTGGTGTGTTTGTGGGTCTGACATTTCCCTGAGGTTACCTCCATAACACCGAACTCAGGGTTTAGGAGCCACAGTTTGCCTTGTTGAGTGCTTTTTGCTCCTCTCGTGCTCAGTACAGCCACACTTCTTCCATTAAAGCAAAGAGATGGTTTTTTTCACTTGCTTAACACAGAAGACTGAGCTGAAGGAATCAGGGAACACCTTGTGTGGTGCTTCTGTATTTCAGAGCCAGGAACCGCTGCCTGATGACGATGAAGAGTTTGAGTTGCCAGAGTTTGTGGAACCTTTCCTGAAGGATACCCCTCTCTACACTGATAACACAGCCAATGGCATTGCCTTGCTGTGGGCCCCACGACCCTTCAACCTGAGGTCTGGCAGGACCCGCAGAGCTCTTGACATCCCACTGGTCAAGAACTGGTGAGTTCTGTCCTGGGTTAAGGGCTGATCTAGTGATCGTGACATTATTACCTTGTTGTAATGAAAATGAAATAAAGACATCATGGTGACTGGTTTCTAGAGATGTTAGGAGAGTTTCTGGAGACTTTCCTCTGGGGAGTGTGAGTTACTTGAAGCACTGAAGTGTGATTTATCCATAGGTACCGCGAGCACTGCCCGGCAGGACAGCCAGTCAAGGTGAGAGTCTCCTACCAGAAGCTTCTCAAGTACTATGTCCTAAATGCACTCAAACACAGACCTCCCAAGGCCCAGAAGAAGAGGTGAGTGGGGTCTGTTCAGTGGGGAACTGCTGATCTGTGTAGGGGATTCAGCTGATTGTGGTCTCTGCTCTCTCCAGGTACCTGTTCCGCTCTTTCAAGGCTACCAAGTTTTTCCAGTCGACCAAGCTGGACTGGGTGGAAGTTGGCCTGCAGGTGTGTCGCCAGGGCTACAACATGCTGAACTTGCTGATCCACAGAAAGAACCTGAATTACCTTCACTTGGATTACAACTTCAACCTGAAGCCCGTGAAGACCCTCACCACTAAGGTATCAGTCCATGTGCTGTAGTACACAAGAGCAGTTTACCTGAAGGTTGTTGTGTAGCCAGCGTGGGAAGAGAGGCCACGGTGCTTCAGCTGCTCAGTTGTTGTACTGAGATTGTCAGATTCATCAAACTGGAGTTGTTTCACTCTTCTATGACATTGTTACATAAATTCTGAATGTTTTGTCTTATCCAGGAAAGAAAAAAATCCCGTTTTGGGAACGCTTTCCATCTGTGCCGAGAGGTCCTGCGGCTGACTAAGCTGGTGGTGGACAGCCACGTCCAGTACAGACTGGGAAATGTGGATGCATTTCAAGTAGGCTCTTTTTGGGATTTTTTGGTTTTAAGTGTGGTGAGAGGAAGTTGAGAGGAGAATTGGAATATTTTATATGGAAAATAGCATCTATGGGATGCACAAAGTGGCTGGATGTTGCAGTGTTACGGACAACAGGGCAAACAATGAAAGCATGCAGCATTGTTTGAAATTCTGCTTTTATGTTGGTTTCTAAGAACTGATCATTGTCTGAGCCAGCATTAGGAGCTTTGTGTGGCCTGGTACACTCTGTACAATAAACCTGGCTGCTGGAGGTGGTGTCTGAGGTGGTGTTGGTTATCCCTGACTGTGTTCCGTGTCTCAGCTGGCAGATGGCCTGCAGTACATCTTTGCCCACGTGGGTCAGCTCACGGGGATGTACCGGTACAAATACAAACTGATGAGGCAGATTCGAATGTGCAAGGACCTGAAACATCTCATCTACTACAGGTTTAACACAGTAAGTTCCACCTTTCCATGTGATACTGACCCCGTGTAAACTGAGGAACAGGGGAGGGATTCTGGAGTGTCGATAAATGACCTCCTCTTACCACGTCTCTGTTCTTCCAGGGGCCTGTGGGCAAAGGTCCTGGCTGTGGTTTCTGGGCTCCAGGCTGGAGAGTGTGGCTGTTCTTCATGAGGGGCATCACTCCGCTGCTGGAACGCTGGCTGGGGAATCTGCTGGCCAGGCAGTTTGAAGGTCAGCACCCTGTAAATCCTGCGTGTGGGAGGAGTGTGTGGTAAAGATTAATACTGTTTGCTTGCCAGCCACTTTTCTGTTCACACTGGTGGTTTTTATCCGTGCTCCATGCCAATCCCAAGAGCTATTGACCAGTTTAGAGCTCTTACAAGATCTGTGCCCCCAGAATAGATTCTAAATGGAAGTGGGATTCTCCGCTCCACAGATACTTAATCATCTGCTCCAGACTTGTGGCAGTGCAATTCCTCCAGACATCCTGTGCCTCCATGAGCTTCTGAATCAGGAGGAAGGAGGATCACTGCCCAGTGGTGTCAGAATTCCTGAAGGACTTTGCTTTTTCCAGGCCGTCACTCGAAGGGCGTCGCAAAGACTGTCACGAAGCAGCGCGTGGAGTCTCACTTTGACCTGGAGCTCAGGGCAGCTGTGATGCACGACATCCTGGACATGATGCCAGAAGGGATCAAACAGAACAAAGCCAGAACCATCCTGCAGCACCTGAGCGAGGCTTGGCGGTGCTGGAAGGCCAATATTCCCTGGAAGGTAAATCTCTCGCTTGGCCTTTGGGTTCAATTTTAACATTTCCCAAATGGAGCTGCTCTTGGAAGGCTCCCACTCCTGCTTCCCTCAAGTTCCTGTCCCTCCCCAGGTGCCAGGGCTGCCAACTCCTATTGAGAACATGATCCTGAGGTATGTGAAGGCCAAAGCTGACTGGTGGACAAACACAGCTCACTACAACCGCGAGCGGATCCGCCGGGGAGCCACCGTCGACAAAACCGTCTGTAAGAAGAACCTGGGCAGGCTGACCAGACTCTACCTGAAAGCTGAGCAGGAACGGCAGCATAACTACCTGAAGGTACTTCTGTCTTCCCTGAAATTGCCCAGGTTAATGCTGTTTTCATAGGGAAGCTTTCACTGATTAATTCTGGTGGTGTGGTTCTGCAGGATGGGCCTTACATCACTGCAGAAGAGGCCGTTGCTGTGTACACAACCACAGTGCACTGGCTGGAGAGCAGGAGGTTCTCCCCCATTCCCTTCCCCCCACTGTCCTACAAGCACGACACCAAGTTGCTGATCTTAGCCTTGGAGAGGCTGAAGGAAGCTTACAGGTAAGCAATGGGAAATGGTCTTGATCTTCAGGGGCACTGGGAAAGGCTTCTGTTTTGTTATCTGGGATTGAATATGGGGTAAAATTTATCCTGATGAACTGGTAAAGGCTGGTGTTTGTACTGCCAGCTTAACTCTTTCTGACCCTGTCACTTGGGCAAAACCACTTGTAAGTGGTTGTAAGTCTGGGGATGTGGATTGTGAAGAATTACAGGTTGAACATTATTGTTCATCACTTTAATGCAGTGGCCATTAGGCTGTACCTGTGCAGATCCTGAGCTGTTCTCCCTTGTTTTCAGTGTGAAATCACGCCTGAATCAGTCACAGAGAGAGGAGCTGGGCTTGATTGAGCAGGCTTATGATAATCCCCACGAAGCTCTGTCCAGAATCAAACGACATCTGCTGACTCAGAGAGCCTTCAAGGAGGTGAGTGAAAGCCCAGCCACATTATGCTGCATTCAGAAGCTGAGTGGCACAAAAACTTTGTGTTTTCTCTCAACTATCAGCCTCACTTTTTCCCCCCCTTTTTTGTTTTTTAGGTGGGAATTGAGTTCATGGATCTCTACAGCCACTTGGTCCCTGTTTATGATGTTGAGCCCCTGGAGAAGATCACAGATGCTTATCTGGATCAGTACTTGTGGTATGAGGCCGATAAGCGAAGACTCTTCCCTCCTTGGATCAAACCTGCTGACACTGAACCACCCCCACTGCTGGTGTACAAGTGGTGCCAAGGTCAGTGGGCTCTTGGATTCCATGTAAAAATTATTTTTCCTATGGGGGAACTTGTGTCCTATGAGTTCCCTTGGGGGCTGAATTTTTATTTTTGCAATTTTCAGTCAGTAATTACAATCAGAGATGTATTTTGTAGGTTAATACATATGTATATACTGGAGGAGGACAACTTGCACAGCATTTACAGTTGATTACATAGTTTTCCTCCCGTTTCTGGATAGACTGGAAGATCCAGAGTCTGAAAAATCAGGCATTACAGGACCTATGTTGAGTTTCTGTACCCAGGGGCTGCTTCTGTGCTCTGTGTTAAATAACACAACATCATTTGTTCCCTCAGGCATTAATAACCTGCAGGATGTTTGGGAAACAAGCGAAGGGGAATGCAACGTGATGCTGGAATCTCGGTTCGAGAAGATGTATGAGAAGATTGACCTGACCTTGCTCAACAGGCTGCTGCGTCTCATTGTTGATCACAACATTGCTGACTACATGACAGCCAAGAACAACGTGGTGATCAACTACAAGGTGATGGTTGTTGTTAGGAAAGGGGGTTTGTGGTAAAAGGGACTCACAGGGGAGGAGGTTTTGGACCCGTGGCAAAGAAGGAACACAGGGCTTGCAAGAGAAAAGTGATGAGGGAGTAAAAAACCCCTTCTGGGTCCTGCTAAAGAGCAGCTGCTCAGGTGAAAGGTTTCTGATGCGTTGTGATGTGTTCTCTCACAATTCCCCTTCATCTCCTCAGGACATGAATCACACCAACTCCTATGGGATTATCCGTGGGCTGCAGTTCGCTTCCTTCATCGTCCAGTACTATGGGCTTGTGATGGACCTGCTGGTGCTGGGCCTGCACCGGGCCAGTGAAATGGCTGGGCCTCCCCAGATGCCAAATGACTTCCTCAGCTTCCAGGACATTGCCACAGAGGTGGCCCACCCCATTCGCCTCTTCTGCAGATACATTGACAGGATTCACATCTTCTTCAGGTGAGGTCTCTGGGGCCCTGCTTTCCTCAGGTGCACACAAAGGCAAGGGAGAATTAGTATGCTCCTGCTCCTGGCTTTTGTTCCCTTTGCTGCTGAAGATCAGGAATATTTGAATTGACAGACTTCCCTAGATAACTGGATGCCCATGTGCCTCCTCTTGCTTTCTCAATTTGCTTTTCTGCAGCTTCACTGCACCAGTAGAAACACAACAATGTCAAGAGCTCAGTTGTTTAGGGATTTGGCAAATTGGAGACTGATAAAATAAGCCTTTTCTGTCTCTTCATGGAAAGATAACCCAAACCCTGAGTTGCTCTGTGCTAATGAAATTCCCCCATTCATTGTGAGGATACAAAAATGGCATAGTTACCTTTAAGCAGGCTGACAAACAGCTTCTCCTAATTAAATCCTTATCTTTCTGGCCGGGCTGGTGTTGGTAAGTCGACTGTGTAATTCCAAATCCTTTTCTGTGCGTTCCCAGGTTTACAGCTGACGAGGCAAGAGACCTGATTCAGCGGTACCTGACGGAGCACCCAGACCCCAACAACGAGAACATTGTGGGCTACAACAACAAGAAGTGCTGGCCCCGGGATGCTCGGATGCGCCTCATGAAGCACGACGTGAACCTGTGAGTGCTGCAGCCGGGAAAGAAGGAGGAGTAGGAAAAAAAGGGAAAAATCAGTTGTGATAAAAAACTTTTGGGGGCTAAGAGGTGCTCAGGAGGAGATGTGAGAAGTGAGGGGTCTGTGCTGAAATGCTGAAAAATTAGGGAGGCTTTGAGAACTTGCCCAGTTCTTATTTGGGCGCGTTTTTTGGGCAAATTATAAAGTGTCCCTGTGCACGTTTTGTTTTCCAGTGGCCGTGCTGTGTTCTGGGATATCAAGAACCGTTTGCCCCGCTCGGTGACCACGGTGCAGTGGGAGAACAGCTTTGTGTCCGTGTACAGCAAGGACAACCCCAACCTGCTGTTCAACATGTGCGGCTTCGAGTGCCGCATCCTGCCCAAGTGCCGCACCAGCTACGAGGAGTTCACCCACAAGGACGGGGTCTGGAACCTGCAGAATGAGGTGGGCAAGGGAGAGCAATCCCTGGGTGGGATTTCCATGTGTTGGAGAGGGGCTCCCAGGAGGGAACTGATGGGTCTGTGCTCTCCAGGTCACCAAGGAGCGCACGGCTCAGTGCTTCCTGCGCGTGGATGACGAGTCTATGCAGAGGTTTCACAACAGAGTGAGGCAGATCCTCATGGCCTCTGGCTCCACAACCTTCACTAAGGTAAAGGGGGAGGGAGATTTATGACAGAGCTTTCTGCAGATGCTTGGGGAATGGTCTGGGAGCTGATCCTTTCCTTTCCTTTCTAGATTGTCAATAAATGGAATACAGCTCTGATTGGCTTGATGACTTATTTCCGGGAAGCTGTTGTAAATACTCAGGAGCTGCTTGATTTGCTGGTGAAGTGTGAGAATAAAATCCAGACTCGGATCAAGATCGGCCTGAATTCCAAGATGCCCAGCCGTTTTCCTCCTGTGGTGTTCTACACCCCTAAGGAGCTTGGGGGGCTGGGCATGCTCTCCATGGGCCACGTTCTCATCCCTCAGTCCGACCTGAGGTGAGTTGTGCTGCTCTAATTCCTGTATGTTCTCTTAGCTGCTCTTTCCCCTATGAATATTCCAAGAGTGCTAAACCATGCCATGGTAGAGAGCTGTGTCGCCTTTACAGTAGCTCATGGCAGTGATCAGAGAAGTCCCAATTCCTCCTACCTCATTCTTGTGCCTCTTTGCTCCAGGTGGTCCAAGCAGACAGATGTTGGCATCACTCACTTCCGCTCGGGAATGAGTCACGAGGAGGACCAGCTCATCCCAAATCTGTATCGTTACATCCAGCCATGGGAGAGTGAATTCATTGACTCTCAGAGGGTGTGGGCAGAGTATGCCCTGAAACGACAAGAGGCCATAGCCCAGAACAGGTGTGTGGGAGCACAGGCAGCAGTGGGAAGTTTTATGCTGTCTGGGGATTTTGGAGACCTTGCTGGCCCTGTGGTACCTGCAGAGCTGCTCTCTTACCTCTGGAGGAGGTGAGGACTCTGCAGGCAGAAAGTGCCACCCTTAAAGGAAAGTGGTATGGCCATCAGGAAAAGCTGGTACCAGACCCATTTGCAGATCTGTGCACTTCCAAGAGCTTTTTCTTCTGCCTGTTCGGTATTGTCGTGTTCACAGTGATGGCTGCAAACACTCTGTTGAGTGTTTGGCATTTTAGAGTGTCCCCTGCCAGAGCCCTGTGTCACTTCTGTGATCTCATCAGCTGAACTACTCATTAATGCAGTGCTGTAAATTGAGAGGTAACAAAGTGTGGGGATTTTTTTTCCTTCAGGCGTCTGACACTGGAGGATCTGGAGGACTCGTGGGACAGAGGAATTCCTCGTATTAACACCCTCTTCCAGAAGGACCGACATACTCTGGCTTATGATAAAGGATGGAGGGTCAGGACTGACTTCAAACAGTATCAGGTACTGACTGGGAAGTTTTCTTCACCTGAATGTGAAGTTCAGATATCTGTTCCACACAAAGTCCTTTCACCTTGCATCATTGCAGGTGCACTTGTGTGTGTCTGCTGCAGGAAGGATTTACAGCCTTGTGTTGGGACTGGTAGAGGCTGTTTGGAACCAAATGCTCCACAATTTGTAGCTGTCCACTCTTGGGGCATCTAGGGCGATTGCAGTGTATTGGGGAAAACCACAATAAGCACAACTACATATTAAGGAGTCAGTTCTGGAGCGGGGAAGAAAAACGATCCCAAAACAAGCATTCCAAAATATTAAGCATTAAAGCCAGTGGAATAATTTGTTATTTGAAGCCTTTAATGACAGCTCTGTAGAAGGCCAGTCCCTGAAAGATAAAAACATCACCTGAGATTCCACCCCGTGTGAATTGTGTACTAGTACTGACAGAGCTCGTGTTGTGGATGAGCTGTGTGCTCCAGCACTGAGGGCATGACGCTTTTCACCTGTTCCCTGACATCCTCATGATGTTGCTTGCCACAGTTAGTGCAGCCAGGTGAATGATCTGCTCGCTGTTGTCTCCAGGTGCTGAAGCAGAACCCGTTCTGGTGGACACACCAGCGCCACGATGGCAAACTCTGGAACCTGAACAATTACCGCACGGACATGATCCAGGCTCTGGGCGGGGTGGAAGGGATCCTGGAGCACACCCTCTTCAAGGGCACCTACTTCCCCACGTGGGAGGGTCTCTTCTGGTAAGAGGAACTTTGATGTGGGCTCTGGGCTCAGGCTGTGCTGATTCTGTTGAGTTTCTGCTGGTTTTCAGTGGTCACTTAAGAACATTGTGTAGTTCAGTTGTGAGGGCACGTGGGAGGGGGCTACGGCTGAAATTCTTGCAAATCCATGGAAATTTCTTGGCGTGGAACAGCCCTCCTGGCTCCTGGCTGATCCTTGTCTCTGTTACGAGTGACACATGGCAGCAGGGATGAGGGACGTCTCGTGCAATTGAATCTAATGCAGTTGATGGTCTGCCCTTCCTAGGGAGAAGGCCAGTGGCTTTGAGGAGTCCATGAAGTGGAAGAAGCTGACAAATGCCCAGAGATCGGGTTTGAACCAAATTCCAAACAGAAGATTCACTCTCTGGTGGTCTCCTACCATTAACAGAGCCAACGTAAGTACCTGGTGTTTGTCCCTCTAGGAGCAGACACCACTTCTCCATTGAAATGAGAGCAGTTAATTGATCCAATTAATTCTCAGAACATCTCTTACAGAGGTACTAAACCTCCTTAACTGGAGATGCTCCATTTTTTAAACTTCCTTGTGTGTTCTCACAGCTGCTTTTCCTTTGTAGGTGTACGTTGGGTTCCAGGTGCAGCTGGATTTGACAGGGATCTTCATGCACGGCAAAATCCCCACGCTGAAGATTTCCCTCATCCAGATTTTCCGAGCTCACTTGTGGCAGAAGATCCATGAGAGCATCGTCATGGATTTGTGTCAGGTGAGCAGCGTTGGCTTGATTTGTTTCTGTGCCCTTTTGGAGCAGGACCAGTCCTCCTTCAGCAGTTTGGCAGAGAAAGGGAGGAAATGGAAAATGGGATTTTCCTGGCTGCCACAGTGTTGAGGATAGATTCTTTATCTGGGTTGCTTGAACACATCTCATCTTCAACTGCTTTTTCCCCAGGTGTTCGATCAAGAGCTGGATGCTCTGGAGATTGAGACAGTGCAGAAAGAGACAATCCATCCCAGGAAGTCCTACAAGATGAATTCCTCGTGTGCAGATATCCTTCTCTTTGCTTCCTACAAGTGGAATGTGTCACGTCCATCCTTGCTGGCAGATTCCAAGTGAGTTTCCCTTCCCCCTCTCCTCCATATTCCTGCAGAGCAGAGCTGCTGAGCCTGTCATCCAGAGCCTCTGTGTCTGTGGGGCATCTAGGGCTGGTTTTATCTGGGGACACTGGAGATTGTGTCCAGCGAAGCACAGGGCTTGTTTGGGTAGGTGGTGGCAGCACCTCCTGGCTCTGCCTTCTGCAAAACACCAATGCCGCCTTTGCTCCTCTTCTCTCCTCTGGGTGAACTTTTCCCTGAGCTCTTGGGGGTTCTTCTGGAAACCCCACAAAGCTGAGCTGGCCCAGGGCCAGAATCCAGAGTGAATTCTCACTGAATCCTCGCCAGACAGTCCGTGGGGGAGATGACCCTCGTGACTACACAGCAGTGGACTCGCTGCTGCCTTGTTCAAGCCTTCCAACAGCCTCTGCCTTCACTGCTGTGTGATGAGAACAGTAGAGTCCCTTTCCAGGGTGGAGTGTGGGTACGAGCTGGCTGCAGTGTCCGTGCTCGGTGAGTTTTGTGCAGGATGAACTTGTTGTGGCTTGCTTTCTCCTCAGGGATGTGATGGACAGCACCACCACCCAGAAGTACTGGATAGACATCCAGCTGCGCTGGGGCGACTACGACTCCCACGACATCGAGCGCTACGCCAGGGCCAAGTTCCTGGACTACACCACTGACAACATGAGCATCTACCCCTCTCCCACTGGGGTGCTCATTGCCATTGATCTGGCCTACAACCTGCACAGGTGACAGCTGCACCTTCTGTGCTTTAATTTGTAGGTTTGTAACTGGTGGTTTGTGGGTGTTGTCTCAGTCCGTCTCCAGACCGGGTTGTATTCCAGGCAGGAGGATGAGGGGGAGAGGGCAAAAGCTGGAGATGTGCAGTGAGTGGGATAAGGCATCTCAGGTTGCTCAGTTTTGCTCAATAGTAGTGGTTCAGTTCCCCCAGTTCATTAATGATTTGTTTCTTGGGATATTTCTGTCAGACTGTTCTTGGAGCTGAAGGACAGGCCTTGTTTCAAGCTCCCTACAAGTGGGGACAGCTGGTTTTTACTGGAAACTAGGGGGAAAGTCAGAAATTGGTTCTCCAATGTGTTTGTTAGAGAAGGTGCAGCTTTTCTGGGACTGCAGCATGTGTGTGCTGTGGCTTCCCACTGAGGAGGTGTAGGGAAAAGCCACAGGTGACCGACTCCCAGGGACATTACAGAAGTCACACTGCAGTACAAAGCTGTATTTTCAGCTGGTAGAAACAGGCCTGGCTGCTGCATGGAAAGATTTGTGTGGCTGTTGCCTCTTCAGATCTAAGGGTAACAACTTGGTCTTCTGTTTGTTTCCTTCTTCAGTGCTTATGGGAACTGGTTCCCTGGGAGCAAACCTCTGATCCAGCAGGCCATGGCCAAAATCATGAAAGCAAACCCTGCCCTGTATGTGCTGAGGGAACGGATCCGCAAAGGGCTGCAGCTCTACTCCTCAGAGCCCACGGAGCCCTACCTGTCCTCCCAGAACTATGGGGAGCTCTTCTCCAACCAGATCATCTGGTTTGTGGATGACACCAACGTGTACAGAGTCACCATCCACAAGGTGAGGCCAGAGGGCTGTCTCAGGGGAAGGACTGAGTGGGGTGGAGGTTTCCATGCTTGATGGAGAACTGGGAGTCAGCACATGGGCCCAGATTTTTGTAGTGTGCACAGAGCAGTTCTTACGTTTCCCACACAGCTCCTGCTCAAAGCACACAGAGTTGGCTCTTGTGTAAAGGTGTGGCTGGGCTCCATTTATCTCCCTGCACTTCTCACTCTCACTTGTTTCCTCAGACTTTTGAAGGGAATTTGACCACAAAACCCATCAATGGAGCCATTTTCATCTTCAATCCCAGAACTGGACAGCTCTTCCTGAAGATCATCCACACGTCTGTGTGGGCAGGACAGAAGCGTCTGGGACAGGTAGGGCCTGGCTGTGCCTTGAGTGTGAGCCAGGGTGGGTCTGACTGTTTGGGCCACTCCCTTGAGCAGAAAACATCACAAGGATCTTCATTTTCCTGCCTTTTAATGAGTCTAGAGCTCCAAAGTCCAAGTGGTCAGGCAGGCAGGAGCGTGGGATATAGAAGTGGAAGAACACAAGCATTACTGCTGCAAGGATTTTGAGGCTCTGAGGTGTAAAGACCCCACAGCATCAAGCAGAGCTTGAGGAACAGCACTGTGCTCTCTGTTACACAGATCACTCTGCACTTGGCTGTACATCCAGTGCAGTGAGAAAACTCAGGTGGCAAATCCAAGGAGGTGGAGTAGCCAGCTGGTTTTTCTGAGCCACTCAGGAGTAACTGAGCTCCAGGAATGGGAGCTGCCCTGTGTGATCAGTAAGGAGGAAATGCTGGGCCTTGTCACTGATCTGGAACAAGCCATAAATCCCAGTTGTATTTTTAGAATCTGGTTTGCACCCCTCTGGTTCCCAGAGACATGGAGACGCTGCTGGAGAGCAGGGGGATATTTCTCTAACCCTGCTGTCTCTCTGTAGCTGGCCAAGTGGAAGACTGCTGAAGAAGTGGCTGCCTTGATCCGATCCCTTCCCGTGGAGGAGCAGCCAAAGCAGATCATAGTGACACGGAAGGGCATGCTGGACCCACTGGAGGTAAGGATGCAGCTCCGTGAGGATGTGTAAAATCTGTGGGAGATAACAGGGCAGTTCTGTGTTCCTGTGATGTTCTGCACTAGTTGTGAGCTAATTACTCTTGATAAACTCCAGGTGCACTTGCTGGATTTCCCCAATATTGTGATCAAAGGCTCGGAGTTGCAGCTGCCCTTCCAAGCCTGTCTGAAAGTGGAGAAGTTTGGTGATCTCATCCTGAAGGCCACTGAACCCCAGATGGTTCTCTTCAATCTCTATGATGACTGGCTGAAAACCATCTCTTCCTACACAGTAAGCACAGATGTGTCTCCTGCATTTTGCTTTGCTGCTGATAAATGAGGCAGGAACCAAGGCCTCAGATATCCCTGATTTGTTGTTTGGGAGCACTTGGCTCTGAATCTGCCTGGATTTTCCTTTAGATTGATTTCACTGGCACTTCCCATGCCACATCTATGTGCCCAAACAGAACAATGCTATACTAGGGCCTTGTATATTTGATTTTCTTCCTTCTAACTGCATCTTTTTTCCATCTCCAAGGCATTCTCCCGTCTGATCCTGATTCTCCGGGCGCTGCACGTGAATAACGATCGGGCCAAAGTTATCCTGAAGCCAGACAAGACAACCATCACTGAGCCTCACCACATCTGGCCAACCCTGACAGATGAGGAGTGGATCAAGGTGGAGGTGCAGCTGAAGGATCTCATCCTTGCTGACTATGGCAAGAAGAACAAGTAAGCCACTGTGCAGCTGCCACAATCCTGCCAGCCTTTCCTTCCTGCCCTGAAGGCTGTGGCCAAGTGTCAGTGAACTCAGCTTTGTAGGGAATCTGGTTGTTATTATTAATAACTTTCTGGTAAGGCAGATAAAAATGTCTGCACCAAATCTTCTCTGATGTGAGCATCATGAGATTTGGCCTCTCTTTTGCTTAAAAAGTTGTGGGTTTATTTTTCATAGTGCCCAGGGTGGACATTCTGAGCTTGTGCCTTGGTGAGAAGGCTCCAGAAGGTATTTTGAAATGGGTGGATTTTCTCTTCCAGCGTGAACGTTGCATCCCTGACCCAGTCAGAGATCCGAGACATCATCCTGGGCATGGAGATCTCTGCCCCATCTCAGCAGAGGCAGCAGATTGCAGAAATCGAGAAGCAAACCAAGGAGCAGTCGCAGCTGACGGCCACGCAGACCCGCACGGTGAACAAACACGGGGATGAAATCATCACCTCCACCACCAGCAACTACGAAACGCAGACCTTCTCCTCCAAGACTGAGTGGAGGGTCAGGTAGGAAGGCAGGCAGGGGTGGTGGAAAGGGTTGGAATGCTCAGGGAGGATCTATGCCCTCCCTCTGATCATGGTCTCCTCACAGAGCAATTTCTGCTGCCAACCTCCACCTGCGGACAAACCACATCTATGTCTCATCGGATGACATAAAGGAGACAGGTTACACCTACATTCTTCCCAAAAATGTGTTGAAGAAGTTCATCTGCATCTCAGACCTGCGGGCCCAGGTGAGTGTGCAGGGAGTTTGTTACAGCTGTGCCCCACTCAAACACACCAGGGGGCAACTCCTGCTGAAGGGCTGGGAACCTGCTGCTGTTTGTCCCTGTGAATCCCTCTGATGCTCTCCTCAGGAGCTGAGGAGTTCCCACTCTCTCACAGTTACACAGAGATCCCTTCTGGCTTTTTAAGGCAGATGTGTGTTTCAGATTGCAGGTTACCTGTATGGAGTGAGCCCTCCAGACAACCCCCAGGTGAAGGAGATCCGGTGCATTGTGATGGTGCCCCAGTGGGGGACACACCAGACCGTGCACCTCCCAGGGCAGCTGCCACAGCACGAGTATCTCAAGGTGAGTTGAGGTTCAGCTTCCATGGTGGGTGGAAGGTCAGTAACAAGGATGTGAGGTGGTAGGGCAGCTTCTCTTGGTCTTTTGTAGCTGTAGGACTGCAAGGGCTCGGCCTGAAGCCAGCCTGATAGGGACTAAAGTGAGGGGGAAGCCTGTGATCTCTCTGTCCTTTTTGCCAGGCTTGAAGCAGTCTCATTTTAAACCCCTTTCTTCTTGTCAGGAAATGGAACCCCTGGGATGGATTCACACCCAACCAAACGAGTCCCCTCAGCTCTCACCACAGGATGTCACCACCCACGCCAAGGTCATGGCTGACAACCCCTCCTGGGATGGGGAGAAGACCATCATCATCACCTGCAGGTGAGGGGCAGGGAGGCTTCTGGTGCCCCTCTCAGGGGGGTGTTCCTGCAGTGCCGGGGAACTCAAAATTCGGCAGAAAAGGAATGTTAGCTCATTCCTGGTTTCCCTCCTCTGCCCCAGGTGAGTCTGACTTGCCTCATGTCTTCTCCTTTTCAGTTTCACCCCTGGCTCCTGCACGCTGACAGCCTACAAGCTGACCCCGAGCGGGTACGAGTGGGGCCGGCAGAATACGGACAAAGGGAACAATCCCAAGGGTTACCTCCCCTCCCACTACGAGAGGGTGCAGATGCTCCTGTCCGACCGCTTCCTCGGCTTCTTCATGGTCCCAGCACAGGGCTCCTGGAACTACAACTTCATGGGTGAGCTGCCCTGGGAAGGGGAGGGGAAAGGAGGTGATGTGAGGAGCTTGGGGAGGAGGGAATAGTTCCTTACCCACTCCAGAGCTTCCTCAGAGCAGCTGGCAGGGATATCAGCACTGTGGCCTGAACTTTCCTTAGTACCAGCACTGGGAGTGTCAGTTCAATGGTTTTTTTGGTGGCGAGAGAGCAAACTGATAGAGAGGAAAAAGAGATGCCATGTCTGTGTGGATTGTGGTGCATGGTCTATCGCCACTGAATAATTAATCCCTGCCAGGCAGAAGAGATAATGGAAAATGCAAGAGAGAAGCTGTTCCCAGTAGGGAGGTCCTGGTATCATGAACACCGCGGGCAGCCTGAGAAGGGGTCAGGAAATGAGAGTGACAGAGCACTTCCCTAGCACAAAAGGACTATAAATCTCTTGAGGGGGGGAACCAAAAGAGGGATGATTTTGTGGGTTTAGAACTCTCTCTTCTGGCATGGAGCTGGTCACAGAAGGGTGGAGAGCTTTGTTAGGCTCCTGAGGGATGGAGGAGGCAGGAGGGGTGCTCGGGTGGGTGACGCTCTCTCTCTTCCAGGTGTCCGTCACGACCCCAACATGAAGTACGAGCTGCAGCTCGCCAACCCCAAGGAGTTTTACCACGAAGTCCATCGCCCCTCTCACTTCCTCAACTTCGCCCTGCTGCAGGAGGGGGAGGTTTACTCCGCCGACCGCGAGGATCTCTACGCCTAATCCCGCCCCTCGTAGTACTGTTGATATTCAACAGCGTGGTCGTGTGTCCCCTCCACTGTCCCCCGCTCGCCCCCCTCGCCCCGCGCGTTGTTGTTTTCCCCGCCTTTCCGCGTTACTCAATAAATTTTGTACGAACGGGAGCGCTGTCGCTGAGGTGCCGCTGAGGTCCCGCCTCGGGGGCGGCCCCGGACGGGGCGGGCCGGGC
>VZRR01002250.1:3980-21293 GCA_013398015.1 Oreocharis arfaki
AATTAATTTATTTCTCAGTGCTAATTTTTGTGGATAAATTAACGTGCTTGTCTCCGGAATTTGTATCCCTTTGAGGGTCGAGGTGCCATTTTGATTATCAAAGTGCAACACTTGACTGGGTGTTTTATTCTTTGCACAGTGCAGCTCAATATAAGTTTCTTTTAATCCCTAAGAGCCTATTTTGCTGCTGTTCCTGTGTTCCTGTGGGCATGAGAAAGACAGTGATTTGTCTGAAGGACAGAAGCCAGATAATTTTGCACCCCACACTCTTAATCCATCTTCACCATTTTCCTAAAAATGTTCCTTAATGTCTCAGGCATGTAACAAGTGTCCTTCTTGTAGGTTTGCATTTTGCTTATTCCCAATAAGAATCTGGGGCCAAAATTGAACAGACTGTAGGGCTTTGGGGGTATTTTTTTTCCCCTCTTTTGTTTTTAGATTTGTGCAAGACATACATTTGCCCCACTCTACTGTTTCATCCACTTTAAGGTGATTATATAGCTTTGAGTGGCTTTGTCCTTTTCAGGCAGTTAGTGCTGAGTAATTGAGTCTTTCCCTAATAGCACAAATCCACGGGAGGGATGGCGAGCAGGGCTCGCTATCATGTGCTCCTGAAATTCCCAGTCACGGCAAATATGTTCTCATTTTGCAGTGATTAAGGGGGACCCGTTGCAATGATCCTCGGGTGTTCAGATCCTGGCGTTTGGTTCTACTTTCCCCTGAATTGATTAGTTCCAGCTTTCTCACAGAGATTCTTCTGTCTCACGGAGTACAATGAGGTGAGACTGCCTTACCTAGGAGAGGTTGGTAGCAGAGTGCAGTGTGAACTGGCGATAATTGTTGCCTGAAATGACACAAATTGTTCCACCTCTGCAGCAGGGAGAGGGGGGGTTGGTCACTGCAGGGCGTTACCGACGCCTCAGAAAGGCAGTTGAGTTTTAAGCTCGGTTCTACTGGTCTTGATCTAAGATGCCACTATGCAGTCAGTCAAGTAACTCTATTTATGGAGCCCAGAAGCTGGCCTAAAGTTTATTTTTGTTCTGCTTTTGTTTGTTTGTTTTGCCTTATAATGGAATATTGCCTTTTTCCCTGCATTCCTTAAAGAAATGTTTGAAAACAAGTTGGTAAAAATGATCGAGAACCCTTTTCCCTCCCTCCGCAGGATCTTTGGGGTCAATCATGGGGAAATAAGCAAGAGTGGAATTACGTGACTGTTTTTTTATCACCTCCTTGGTCAAAGCTGTGAGTGCCAGCTGCACACAGGGAAAGATCCTTTATATATCAGCTTGTGAGTGGTGCAGCCTTTTGCTGATGTACTTTGGGTTGGGGGCTTGTGGACAGAAAATAGAGAAGCTTGTGTGTGGAGCCCAAAGCTAAAGCACCCCCCGAAATTCTGTCATCATGGAGTGTTACAGATAATGCAGCTGAACAGCAGAGCTGAATAAATAATGGCCACGGTGGTGTGAACTTTAGATTGGCCCCGAGAGAGCCAAAGGCTCTTTCAGCAGCAAAGATGTAGCATCAGCATCTGTCACAAACTGGTGTCTGGAACTTTTCCTCCCAACAGAGATCTCCCCAGAGCCTTTTCTGGGATTGTTCTCCAGATCCCAGATCCCGAGTGTCCTGTGGGTCTAAGCTCCAACTTGCTCTGTGTGCAGAGAGAGCTCCCAGTAATCCCCAGCCCGGTGCTTTCCTGCCCAGTGCAGCTCCCAGCCCGGAGCATTGCAGACTGGGGGGCTGTGCTCCAGAATTCCTGCAGAAAACCTGTCACAGCCGGCCAGCAAACAGCCCTGGGAGAGCAGCTGGGATCCTCCTTGGGTGGTGGGACCTTGTTTCACCTGGGAGTGGCTGAACTTCAGCACTCCTTGGGTAAAAGGGTGATTTGTGGTCCCGTGCCCGCCTGGCCCTCTGTGATGGACACACTCAACTGCTTGGCCAAACCTGTGGTGGTTTGGTTCCGGCTCCGAAGGAAATAAAGGTTTGGGCTGTCCCCAGGTCGTGAACTTCTCTGGTTTCACGGTGTTCTTTGAAAGCCCCCACAGGAACAGGGCGACACAGCCGGCTTTGATGTGTGTGAGCCTGCAAAGCAGAGCAGCGATCATGCGATTAACACATGAATAGCAGGTGGTTCTTCCAGCGCTAATTTGGTCAAGGAACAAAGGAGCTTGTGGGTACAAGGAGTCTCACAACCTTTTTCATCACTTGTAATTTGACTGCGAGCCAACTGCTTTATTCCATAAATACATGACAGCCTGAGTGAGCCTTTTTTGAGCTGTCCCCGCTGAGCAGCTGCCGGGCTGGGGGGATCTGCCCTGGAGCTGGAGCTCCAAGGTCACTGCTGGAGGCTGAGAGACCCCTTGCCAACTGCAGATGTGGGTGGGTGACTGATGCTGAGCATAACCTCCTTATCTCAGAGCATTCAAATCTCATCTTGGGAGCCTTGGGTCGCTGTCGTGTCCTTGGTGCAGGGAGTGGGAGACCGAGCCTCACTTTTACACCTTCCTTCCATAAACCCACTTTGGTGCTCACACTTCCACTGGCCCCGTGCTCTGAGGAGGAAGGACGTGTCCTTGTTAAATCACAAAAAACAGCCTTTGCCAAATGCCCAGATGTTCCTCAAGAGAGACCCTGGGGCTGAGCTGCTTTAGCTCAGTGACTCCCCAGCGTCTCCTGCAAAGGTACCTGCACTCAGAATGCCCTGAAGCTCAGGTCTCCTGTGGCACACAGAGTTAGACAACCCCCAAATTAAGTAATTGAGGCACCCTCAAAGGCACCATGATGTTCAAAAATCTCTGATTTTTGGTCATTACCAATGCTTGCACACCTTGATGGTGTGATCCTACCAGCACAGTGGGGGAAGTGAGGTCCCTGTGAAGTCATGCTGGCAAGGAAGAGGAATTAATTTTCAAATTATTTGTTTTATGATGTAATAATTTAGACGTTTTAGCTCTACCTGAGTGGAGCAATATTTGGCACTTTTCCTCTTCAAAGCATTTTCCAACTGGAGCTAATTAAACCTCACAACATCCCCAGGAGGTTGCAGAATAAGTGAGATCTTGGGAATGGTTCAGAATGTAAATTCATTGGTTTTAATTTTTTTTAAAAAAAGCTTTTAGGATTATTTTGCCGAAGTATTTCTTGCAGAATTGAGATTCTAAAACTTTCTTAGAAGCTGAAAGGGAGCCAAGCCACAACAGAGGGAGGGAGAAATAGGCAGACTAAATGTTGTATTAAGTTTATGTGAAGAATAAATTGAGATCTTTCCCCCCATTTAGTTTAATTGAAAACCTGGCATTTTTAATAAAGGGACACACAAAACATTGTAGAATACAAGTAAGGAAACAGGGGAAGTTGAACTTTCTGCTTTTCAAGAGTGGATTGTAATGATATTTGCCAGAAATATTCCATGTTGAGCAGTTTCTTGCAAACTGTGCCTCGTTGGAGAAATTCATCTTCTTTTGGGTATTTCACTCTTTTCAAATTCAGTGTTGGGAGGGATGGATCAGGCTCCAAAATGTATTAGATGTATTAAAGCTCTATACATGGCTTTAACTCTAAAATTATTGCAATTTTCATTTCAGCATTCCATCACGCTGATCCCATCCCGACCAGCGAGGGCAGATGGTTTGTTTGGATTTTTCCTTTCTTTCCATGTTTGGTCTTTAAACATCGCTATTCCACGTAGCGGGTTAAAAACACCCTTAAGACTAATTAGGAAAAATACTAGAAATACTGATTTGGGACAGTGTGTCCATTGCAGACCTACTCCAAACCCTCTGGAGAAGGAGTCCTGCTGGCTCCAGAGCTTTCCAGGTGTTTGGGTGACAGGGGGATCCCGGCTGAGGAGCCGTGCGGTGGCGAAGCCGCCTTGGGCCTGTTGTTCAGCCTGGGAGTGTTTGAGCGAGACTGAAGTGTTGGAGTTTCACCTCGTTAACTCCTCAGAACATGGCACCAGCTGGTGTTTTGGGTGCCTGTAAAATTCTGTATGAAACATGCCACCTACATTCGACTTGGGTGTTTAACATGTTGGTGGATGGGTTGGGAAGAAAAAGGAAGGATTTCCTCTTCTCGTGGTGGTATCGTTGTGACGTGGGGATGTCCTGGTGGTGGGGTGGCAGGGTGGGGGCACAGTTTGGGTTGAAGGTTGGACTTGATCTTAGAGATCTTTTCCAAAATTAATGGCTCTGTGATTCTCTGAAGCAGGGCAATGTGGGGTAGAGATGGAAGGAGCTGTCACCTCCCACTGAGGGGCACAGCAATTAATTCCTAGGAGGTCCTGTCTTTCCTCCTTTCCCTGGTGGAGCTGAGCTTGCTGTGCAGAGCTGTAGTTTCAGGACACAGTTGTGGTGCTTCCTATGGGAAGAGGGGAATATTCCTGCTGTGGTGGACTTTGGCATTCCTATTATTTTTGTGTGGAAAGTACTTCAGTGATGTGCAGCAGGATGAAGCCCTAAAATAGATGCCGGGCAGGACTTGTTCTCCAGTGACTGGCAAAGTTGGAGTCCGTGTGGCACAGGTTTTGGAGAACCAGTATGGACATTACAGACCAAACTGGAGACATATTTGTGTGGCTAGAGCAGCCCACAATCCCCATGTGTGTAGGGGATGCTCCTTTCTGTTATCCCAGGAGCTGAAGAGTCACGCTGGAGAACTTGAACGGGGAGGAGGGTTCTAAGAGAGGAGAGGACTTGGGCAAGGATGGATGTGTTTTCACTTTCACTAATACGTGGATATTGAGCCTTTGCCATCTACTGGGGAAGAACTTGTTTGCCCAGTTCCTAGAGGGAGCTTTGGGGCCAAGTTTTGTCCCAGTTTATAGCTCAAAAAGTCACTGGGAGCAGACTGGAGAAGAAACCAGCCCCTCACCTGCCTGGAGGCTCACTGCAATTCTTCCCAGGCTTCTCTTACATCACTGACTTGATTCCCCTCCCTCGTGGAGGGGGTAAATTCTTTACTTTAAAGTAAATTCTTTACTTCCAGTAGTGGAAAACAGGACGGCACATTTCCCTTCAGGAACAGCTTTGGCTATTCTGGAGCCTCCAGCACACACGGATAGAACACTGTTCCATCAAACACATTGCTGGAAAATATGAAGCCTTGTTATCTTTCTGTGTTTTTATTTAGCCAAACAAGGTTTCCATAGCTCCTGGACAGCTCTGCTGCTGGGGGAAAGAAAAAAAAACCACCCTGTCATTTCTTCACCTGCCAACTCTCTGCACTAATTTTGTCTCCCTGCTTCAAAGCTCTCGTCGTGCCCAGAAAACGTCAGTTCAAAGTGAAGTTTTGTCCAGTAATGAGCCAGTGAAAATTGTTCAGTGTAAGATCTCCTTGTGCAGCTCTCAGAGCTGTGCTGAGGTGAAAGCAGAGCCGGGCGGCGGGGTCTGCTCCGAGCTCTCTGCTCGGGAGGCTGCACTCGAGGCCGATGTTCCACAGGAGCAGCTTTAAGGTAGCAGATGAAAGGAGCATCCCTGCACATCCTGCATCTTCCCAAGTGATAAATTCATCTGCTGAGGGGGGAGAAAAACCCCCCATCCCTTGCACAAGGGCTGTAAGAACAGGACACTTCTCTGTGCTGATGCATGTCGGGCTCTGCAGAGCCTCTTCCCCCGCTGACCTCCACCCCACACTGCCCCGGCTGCGGGAGCATGCTCCGAAAATGTGGGATGTTCCCTGGGCTGGGGAAGTGTGTGAAAGGGAGCTGCTGCTGCCAGGGCTCAGCCTTGTGACGGGGCCTGCAAGGGCCACATCCTGGCCTTGGATGCACAAGACTGTAGTAAATCAGAGCCTCTAATGCAGCCAAAAGCCAACTTTTCCCTGCAAGGAAAACACTGTATGTAACACCAAGAGACAAATACCAAAGTCCTTAGCTGGTTCTTGAAAAAAAAGAAATAAATCTCCCCTTGGCCCTGGTGAGAGTTTTGCCTGAGTAAGGACATCCAGATTATGCATGCTAATTAAATGAACGACCCATCCCTTCAGAGTCTGCTCTCTGCTGGGAATTCCCCTCTGAGTAACTTGCTCCCAGTGAGGAAAGGAGTTGCATGAAAAATTTCCCAGATGGTGAATCTGTTAGAGAAAATCACAATCTGTTTGTGGCTTTTTCCAAACAAAAAAGAGCACAGGAGACGCTGCGGAATAAATTTGTTGTTGCAAACCATTTGCTCGGTAATGGGGAGGATTTAGATGGGCAAAGATCTTTTTTTTTTTTTTTCTTCCAGAGGAGTCTTATCTCCCTGCCTCGGAAAAAAAAAAAAACGAGCGAGGGCTTAAAAAATAAATCACAGCGACGTATATTTGAAAAGCCCTTTACTTTAACGCTGCCTGTTCGTTTATTCTGCCATCGAGGGTGTCTGAAGCCGCCGGGGGACGGCGGCCTCGTCCATGCAAAGCTCCCGAGGAACAATTGCTGCTGTGTGCGGCACAAAGGGGCCGTTTCACAGAGCGCCGCGTCCCGCTGGCTGCCCTGCCAGCATCCCTGGGCACAGGGACCCACGCAGCCCCGGGCCCCCGGCCAGCCCCGCTGCCTCCGGGCTCTGGGGCCAAAAGCACCCCCAGGCAGTGTGAGGGGGTTGGGGAGCTCTGGGGTGATGGAGCAGGGAGGCAGCTGGGCAGCGGTGCCAGGCAGGATGGGCAGAGGGGAGCGCTGGGGTGATGGAGCAGGGAGGCAGCTGGGCAGCGGTGCCAGGCAGGATGTGCAGAGGGGAGCGCTGGGGTGATGGAGCAGGGAGGCAGCTGGGCAGCGGTGCCAGGCAGGATGGGCAGAGGGGAGCGTGTGGGGTGCCAGGCTGTGCCCCGGGGGCTGCGGGTCACCGCTCCTTCCTGCAGCCCCTCTGCAAGGGGGCAACGTCCAGGGAAGGGCCTGGCACCGAGGAGGACTCGGATCTGTCAGAGCCCGAGACGGAGCATCCCTGCCTGCACTCTGCCTGTGCTGCACCACTGGTGTTGCCTGGCCACGTTTCGCTTCAAATCTGAATTGCATAAAAAGCTCCGAGCCAAGAAAAATCCTTCCAAGTTTGTCTTTTTTTTTCTCTCTCTCTCTCTCTTTTTTTTAAAATTCGTTTTAACTTCAAATGAGCACTGCCTAATAGTTTCTTGGAAAGGCGTTTGCTTGCAGTGCTGCGCAATGTAGGCACTGTTACTTCCTTCTTTTCCATGTGAGGCTGACTGCAAACTGTCTGGTGGCAAACACGAAACCAGCGTTGTGCAACGGGGACGGGGATGAGAGGAGGGGGGAGCAGCACAGGAGGCTAAAAGGGCCGGAATTTTCAATTCGTGGAGCTTTCCCAGCAAAACTGGTGGGGAATTCTCGTGCATACATTGCTTTAATCAGCCCTTTTAATAACATCAGGAGTGCTGGGAATTACATAACCACGCGCTGTCTGGGTTTTGCTGGGTTGTTTAGGAGAGATTTATGAGCCTTCAGGACTTGCTGAGCCTCGAGGACTGAGGGTCCAGCCTGAGGCACGACAGGGGCTTGCCCAAAGTTCTGTGCTCCAGCCTTTCCTTGCAAACCGAGCTGGTAGTGCTGATTTGCCAACAAATTTCCTATTTACTGTTCACCAGAGCATCAGTTGTGACAAATAGACAGAAGAAGGCAGCATTTCACTGAAAGCATTTTATGTACTGATAAAGACACTGTACAAAGAACTCCTCTGGGTGCATGGGGAGTCCGGGTTGCAAAGTCGCTATTGCAGCATTTGGGGGGCTGCCGTTGGAGCTTTGCAGGTCAAAAATCACCAAAATTGATGTATTTCTGCACTCTGGCTGCCCAGAGCCAGGGGAGTGCACTGACTGCTCTTTGCTAGAGCAGGGGGGTGGTTTCCACAGAGATTGATTGTTCGAGTTGTGCCTGTGCTCGCTCATTGTGAACGCCTTCGGAAAGGGCTGGATGCAGAGAAAACACAGGATCATTTTTCTGATCAGTAACGACATGATAGCAATGTGCTGCAATAAGGACAGGAGAATTTCATGCTTGAAGGACTGTAGCTGCTTCCAGAGAGGGCAGGAGGGGGCTGGTGCTGCTAGGAATGGTGGGCATGCAGGGAAGGGATAGAGGATTTTTGGTCCCTTCCTTTAAAGCATCAAGCACCAAAGAAGCAAGAAGCAAGACCTGAACCCCTGGTTATAACTCTGTGTAAATGCCTAATTCTGCTGCAATCAATGGCAAACTCTCAGTGCTTTCAGCAAGGTCAGGGTTTCACCTTGTTTCCTCCCGAACAAACCTGCCTCTTCTTGGGGAAATAAATAAACCAGCTGAAAGCAAAGCCCAGAAGGTCAAGTTGCAGCACTCAAACCTACAGAAGATGTACATTGTTTGTGTCCTGTGTCACAAAAGAAATATGAGGCCAAAGCCTGAATTCCCTCATTTCAGGCCGCTGCTGTGGGATTTTTCCCAGGCTGACTCTGCTGTAATTCCTGGATTGCTGCTCCTTTCTGGCTGGTGCAAGGGAGCAGCCCATGGATGGGAAGAGGATGAGTTTGCTTTTCCAATGTGAAGGGCAGGCACAGGAGGTTGAATTCAGCCCAGGTTTAGAAGCTGCATCTCCCTGGGGGTCCAAAAGCCCCCAGCATGATAAGAGAGTAGTTTGGAGAAACCACCTCACTCCTGCAGGTCCTGCTGGGCCAACGCACCCATCGCCCATGGCTTGAGCTCCACGTTGGTGACAGAGCGCAGTGAGACCACTGAGGGCAGAGATGGGCGATGAGCAGGTTTGTTCAGGAAGAATTTCTTCACAGGAAGGGTGGTGAAACACTGGAAGAGGCTGCCCAGGGAGGTGGTGGTGTCCTCACCCTTGGAGGTGCCCAAGAAAGGCCTGGAAGTGGCACTCAGTGCTCTGAGCTGGGTGACAAGGTGGGGATCAGTCACAGGTTGGATTCGATGGTCTGGGAGGGCTTTTCCAGCCTCAGTAATTTGGGGATTCTGTCATTCTGTTCACAGCACGCCCATGACCTTGAACATCTTTTCCATCCTTCCAGCACATGATTCGGGGGAGAGAGCAGGGACGGGGGCGGCGGCACAAGTATCGAAACGTTTGTTCAGCAGTTGCTGCAAAAAAAGAAAAACTTGCTTCGATCTGCAGAGATGCCAACTGAATTTTGTTTTGTTTTGGTGCTTTGGAGGCGAGCCAGAAGCGGGATGTTGTGAAGTCTTCGGCAGCTCCTGCCTGCTTGTTCCATACCAAGCATAACTCCGGCTGTATTTTTATCGGCAAACTCGGTCCCACGCACGAGGATGTGCGAACGGGAGCCGTGGCTGCAGGGCAGCGCTGCTGGGGCATCACAGAGCAGAGCCCAGCCCCGCCTGCATCCAGGAGATCCCTTCCAAAGGTTATCCCTCTTCCCTGCCAGCTCCGGGAGGAACAGCGAGCGGTTTCGATCGGAGGAGGGGAGAAAAAGCGGCTCTGTTCCCGTTCGGGTGCCCGTTCCTCGGTCTCAGGGCGGGTTCTGGAGAAGTCCTGGCTGCGGCTCCGCAAGCTTGCAGGGAATTTCGGGGATCGCTTTTTGCATTTCACGTGGGGCCGAGGCGGTTTGTGCTTTGTCAGCAGAAGAGCCTGCTCCCTGCCTTGCACAATAGATCGCCGCTGGGTATAAATAGCCTTTCGCGCCCGTCACCTCGGTGACTTTAATGACAATGCCCTGATTTATCCCTGCTTGCAGAGGATGCTTCAGGTGTGTGCTCTCCCCTCCACCCTGGGACCCAAGGCGCATTTAAATTAATGTCCTGTTTAAGAGGCTCTAAGCACTGGCCCTCTAAGCCCGGGTTTTTAGCGTTTTCCAGAGCTGGGATGGCACGAGGGGGGAGAAGCGGGCCTGTTGTCGCTGTTTAAGCACTACAACTGTTGCCTTCACAAAGGATCAGTGCTCAGAACAAGGAGACATCTTAAGAGTGTCTGACAAATATATGTACATTCGGGGACCACGGGCCTCGCAGCCGTAATAGGATGAAGGGAATTGAACATGACAGAGCTGCACGGCGGGATTGAGATGATGCTTTACCTGCCTCCAACCAGCCCCTGGGATCTCCGGGGTGGGACAGAGGGGCAGAGGAGGAAATGGGGGCTCTCTCCTGTCCCTCCTGTCTCTTTGTCCAGCTTCACATCTCCCTCTCATCACTGTTTTCCACGTCATGGCCCCAGTATCACCTGGGGTCGGAAAGTGTTATCAATTTATGATTTATCTCGGAGCATTACAGGATCCCGACCCGAGTGACAGGAGATCTGTGGTGAGATCTGACCGGGTGGCCCAGTCCGTTCCTCACCCCGTTTGCCCTCCCTGCACCCTGGTTGCCCCTTTGTTCCCAAGAAGAGCCCCCGAGGTGACTATGGATGCCTTTTTAAATGCTCATCGTCACATTATCCATCAGATACATATTTACAATCATTCATTAAATTAGGATGTACGTTTCATTCTTCTTTCTTAGAATATTAATGCCTACTCCTGGCTGAAATGCCATATGAATATTCATTAAAAAATCAATCAATTCCTTTGCCAGGAATGATGTCATTTGAGCAATAACTGAAGCAGTAATCGAGCATGCTATGAAAAAACGATGAATGCCATCAGATCCTAATGTTTATTGAACTGCGTGTGGGTAAATCACAGCAGGTTTTTTCCCATGCTTTTGTGTGCATTCACTGGTGCTCCAGTTCCTCCTCCTGCCTGGTGCCAGCCCAGCCCCAGCACAGAACAGGTGGGAGACATTCCCACAGGGATGGATGGGTCTGGGGGCCGGGCAGGACATCGCATCCCTGCCGAGCTCCTCCTGAAGAGTTGTTGTAAATGTTTTACCACCACAAAGAGTGGGTTAGAAATTTCTCTTATAACAATGGGAGACAAAAGCTCTCAAAACAGTTGTGGGAAACCTGGAAAATCAATCAGCTGAAGGCTTCTTTTGATAGATCTTTGTCTGGCAAAACTCTCTCCCCTCTCTTGGAGCGTTGTTCTGAGTGGGCTGACGTTGTTCTGGTGGCTTTTCTTGGGGTGCCCTCTCTGCTTTAATGGTGCAGCTACCGGGGCAAGCACAGGATAAAGAGTAACAATGTGCTCCAGGAGGGATCATTATTACTCTAAATTTCCTCAGACCAAGACTTTCTCAACAATAGCAAAGGAGCTGTGCCAATGCATGGGCCCTGCTGCAGCTCCTATGATAAGATCACACTCGAGTTCTGTGGGAAATTCGAAGAGATTTGGCTTAACTTCAGCACCAAGAGTCGCTTGATGCCTCGCAATAAAAATCCAGAGCACCTCGTGTCCAGCAGCAATATTTCAGGAGACGTCTGGGCCATCGTCAGTGACCAAGGCAGGAGCCCAGCGTTGCTGGTTTAGCTGTCCACGAGCTGCCATGACCAGGGAAAACCCTCCCTGTGGGTGTCAGCCCATTTCCAGCAGGGACAGAGCCGCTCCCGGCAGCACCTGCCGGTGACACCGGATCCCGGGCTCCCGGGGAGGAGGAGGAGCAGGAGCAGGAGCCAAGGTTACCCGCTCCCACCCCCAGCACTGCAGCACCGACTCGTGAATCAGGCTCTGACAGCGCTGACTCGCTGCATCAGTCACATCACAGACACTTCAACCCAAAATATTCCTCTACAGAAAGGAAGGGGAAACACAGACCGATTATGCCAGTCTCATTTACATGCTTAGCTTAGAAAAATCAAATGCCTGACTCTGTCTCTGGCAGTTTCACGCTCTCATCGAGGGTATCATCATCTCCTGCAGAGCAGACACGTGGCCACCTCCTCCCTTTCCACCTGGCCAGACTTATCTGGCCTCTGAGGGTGACCTGAGCATCTTGATTTAAAGGCATCTTGCTTGCGTTTCTGAGCACCTACATCAGAAATAATGAGGGGTGTGAGGGGATCTGTAGGGAGAGCCTGAGCACCATTTATTGGCTCAGCGGTCAACTGAGTGGTCAGCTTTAAATGAATTAAAATTATAAGCCAAGAAAGACTTTGGAAAAGAAATGGTGGTATCAAAGAAATGAGCCACACTCTGTGAGAGGCCTGAGAGAGTCTGCAGGGAATTTTGGGTTGAGATACGCCATGTAGGGTTGCTCGGTGTCCCCAAATCCCCCAGGCTGGCCCACAGACACCCCTCCACATCACAGGGGTGCACAGGGTGCAGCTTTACTTCCTCTGCCAGACCCAAAACAGAAGCTCCTTTCCAATTTTAAAACTCTTCACAGCAAACACTGACTCCAAGGCAAGAGCTGCAGCAGGAGCGAGTCCCTTGGAGAGCTGCCGCAGTCCCCCAGGGCTCTCGGAGCCGGCACTGACGGGACGTCTGCTCCCACAGCCAAGTGTCAGATGGTTCATCTGGGGAGCAGGAACCACAGGCAGAGCTCAGAGAGAGAGCAGGCAGCCAGAGCAAGGCTTGTGGTGTCCTGTGAATTGCGCCAGCTCGACTTAAATACCATTTCTGAGCTTCAGAGGCAATTAAACATCAAGATCATTTACCAGACGAGGTTCCATCCACCAACACGTCGAGTCTTTGAGATGAAAGCAGATACTTCCATGGAAATTTATTTTAATGCTGCTCCTGGGAAAACAGTCTGCAGGCTGTGTCCAGGGAGGTCAGAGGCTCCCAGGCTGGCAGCCTCAGCTGAGCCAGGCTGTGAGTACCTGCCACGAATTAACACGGCCAGAAAATGCCTCCCAGGGCTGGGCTTTCTCTTCTCCTGCTTGCACAGGCACCACATCATTATATAATAAATAATTACTAAAACAGGCCAGTGATACACGATTTTCTGTTGTTGTCCTGCTCTCACCTCGGGGGACCCAGCTGGAAACAAGCGGTGCCTTGCGCTTCTGGAGCAATTCTCCCGGCAGGATCTGAAGGATTTCTCTATTTACTAACAAGTAAAGCCTTTTTACACACAGCCTTGTGCCAGTTTGGTCAGGACAATGCGGCCGCCTTGGAGACATCTCATTTCTGTTTGTTTTAACTTATTCCTAATCATTTTAATGTAAATCAAATAAGCCTGGTTGGAGCCAAAATAATCCACATCTGCACCGTGCCAGCTGCGTGGCACAGGGCGATGCTCGAGCCTTGCGTGGAGGCTTCATGTAAAGAACTCTGAGCTTTATTTACATTATTCGTTAAAAATAACAACTTTAACTTCACCCCATCCCTGGAAGTGTCCAAGGACAGGTTGGACAGGGCTTGGAGCAGCCTGGGATAGTGGAAGGTGTCCCTCTCCATGGTAGGGGCTTGGATCAAAATGGTCTTTTAGGTCCCTTGCAAACTATTCTGGGATTCCAGGAACATCTGACTCCATCTCGTGGGCTGCCTTGTCTTACCCCATGAGTGACTTCATCTTGCTGATGTGGGAAAGCCCTGCCCGGAGCAGTGAGGTGGCAGAGGCTGCCAGCAGTGCTTCCTTTTCCTGGCTGGCACCACGGGAGCTGGAGTGGATGGAGGCTTGGGAGAGCCGGAGCCATCGCACCCCTTTCAAAGCCAGGAAGGAGAAAACCCCATGGAGAAAAAAACGACAGAGCTGAACAGCCACCGAAGACAACAAACAAAAGGCTTTCTTGGGTAAGAAATCATCTCCCTGGGTGCTCTGGCTCTGGCTGAGCAAAGATTTCAGGGGCTTGTCCCAAAATGTGATGTTAACACCCCGTCCTTCCTCCTGTGCATGGCCCTGGAGGCTGTGGGGGGTGCTCACCGTCCCAGCTGCCGGGGTTGCTCTCGTCACAGGAGGGCTGCACGGCAGGGTCACGGCCGGGTTCGGAGTGCTCAGACACCATCAAAATGCCAATTCTGAGCCCCAGGCCTCCCCAGGGAGCTCTGGGGGTTGACATGAAAACATTGCTGGGCTGGAATGAGACCCCCCGTGACCCGGGAGAGATTTACTGCAGCAGGGTTAGAGCTTTCCCAGTGACATCCACGCCAGCGAGGCTTCCTGACGGGGAGCAGAGAGAAATCCTGGAGCAGGAAGGGAGATGGAGACACCACAACGCGAGAGGCAGGGCCAGCAGATGAAGTCCCGGGATGGCCACACGTGGTCATCAAACCTCTTTATCTCCATTTCCCAAGGGGAAAGGCAGTGTAAGAGCTGCCTTCAGTCCTGATTTGAGCTTCGTGGCTGAGAGGGATGTACCTGGAGAGTCACTGCTCTCCATGGCCAGAGCCTCTGCCCTGCTGATGGCCACAAATCCCCCACAGAACCGGCTCGATTTGTGCAAGGACATTAAAGATTGCCTCTGTTCCTGCAGGAGGGAGCACGACAAGCAGAACTCTTCACCTGGCAAAATTCACTCAGCTGCTGCGAAGGGGAGAGGAAAAGGCAGATCCCTCTGGCATGAATAAATAAAGCAGATAAACGAGGGGGTCCGATACATTTTGTTTCATTATTTGCCACCGTTCACGGTGTTGTGCTAATCCCAGTGAACTTTGCTCGGCTGTTCCAGAGCTGCCGTGTCCCCTCCTCCCTCCATGAATATCAATTGTGCTGAAGTGGTGGCTGAATGTGCCATCAAAGGGAAGGTTTCTGGAGATTTTCTCCACCTACCCCATGGCCTTTGTAGTTCACAGCCCGGCACAAGTGTTGGTCACACGTTGGGCTGGGGAAATAAAACTTATTCTACCTACAAAGCAAACCACAAAACCTCTTCCTAATACGACAATTCATGTGCTTCGCAAAGCCCTCCGAAGGATTGCTGCAGGAAAAGGAGGGTCCCGC
This sequence comes from Oreocharis arfaki, assembly GCA_013398015.1. Lineage (NCBI taxonomy): Eukaryota > Metazoa > Chordata > Aves > Passeriformes > Paramythiidae > Oreocharis > Oreocharis arfaki. The sequence continues at coordinate 18,661 of VZRR01002250.1, forward strand.
AGGCTCCTGAATTTTTACACATCTTCCAGCATCCCTTCCAGCCCGATGGATGCTCAGGGTGATCCCCACCACCACCAAAGCGCTGGGAATCAGTCCCTGGCACACCTCAGCCGTGTCCAGGGGCATCCCCACAGCAGCATCTCTGGAGGCAGGAAGATTAGAAAGACCTTGAAGGTCTTGTTCGTTACCAAGTTCGCTGGGAAGTCACGTCCCTGCACAAAATAAATCAGTTTGGTGTGGAGATTGATGCTTTGCCATGGGCTGGTCCCCAGCCAGGCTGGCTCCCTCACCCAGGCATCCAGAAATACACATGGAAATCAAGCTGCAAAGTGTATTTTAGCCACCTTCAGTGGCCTTAGAGCCCAGAATTTGGAGAAGGAACAAAATCCCTGAAGCTTTGCAGTGAACAGCGAAAGTTCAGCTGAAGAGCTGCAGCCAGAAAGGGTTAAAGGGATGTGGGATGCTGCAGGATTGTTTCTTCTGCTTCACTAAACCACTGCTCAGATGGAAAAAAAAAAAATAAAAAAAGTTAGCTTTTCTCCTGCAAGAATGTAAATGTTGGGTATTTTATCAAGTGATTTCTTCAGCCCTCAAGCCATTCTTCAATTTGAAATGCTAGATTGAAAAAAACGCAGGCAAGAGAGAGAGAGAGAGAGAAAGAAAGAAAATATTTCCGCAGCCCAAGAACACTTTGCAGACATTATGGAAAATGTTGCCTGGTTTGTTTCCTCTACTCACTGAACCAATCTTTCGCATTAAAATCAGCAGAGTAGTAAATAAACATGTTTCCTCTAGCCCCGGAGCCATTCCGAGACATCAAATGGTACTTAAGAAACGTTTCTTTCTCCATCACAGAACATTTTTAAAACGTCCATGGCTGAAGGGAGGGAAGATGCTCCCGGACTGGAGCATTAGCAGGCTCTGCTGTCTCTCAAAACCAGGGAGGCCCTGGGCGAGTCACCGAGCTCGGATTTTCTCTCCTTTTGGAGGAGGAGCGGGAGTTTTCCAGCTCTGCAGCCTCTCGCAGCTCCCCGTGGATGTGGCTGGGCTTCCTGGGACCCTGGGAGAGGTGCTGGGGGCTCCCAAACCCCACATCCCTGTGCCGAGCCGGGGCACGGAGCCGCTCAGTGGAGCACCTTGGGACAACACGAGTTCCCTGCCTGGTGTCCCCACGTCCTCTGTGGCACGGGGGTGCTCTGGTGTGGGGTGTGGAGCTCAGGGAGGGACAGGGGGGCAGTGCTGGTCATCCCACAGGGATGTTTGCCCCCGAGGAGCAGTGCTGCAGCTCCAAGAGTGGTTTGGGCACGCTCGGGGCATCTCCTGTGCCAGGGAAGCATCTTGCAGGAGATATTTCTCATATTTCACCTTCCAATATCCCAGGTTGCTCCAAGCCCCGTCCAGCCTGGCCTTGGACACTTCCAGGGATCCAGGGGCAGCCACAGCTTCTCTGGGCACCCTGTGCCAGGGCCTGCCCACCCTCCCAGGGAAGGATTTCTTCCCCATATCCCTCCTAACCCTGCCCTCTCTCAGCTGGAAGCCGTTCCTGCTTTTCCTATCACTACTTCCTGACGAACTGATGTTTGAGATGCTTCGATGAAAGCCAAGGAAGGGGAGCTGGGATCCTCGCACTGGAAGGGTTGTACGGCTGCTCTGCCTCAGAATGCAGTTTGGGGACATATTTCTCATGCATCATTTCTAAAAAAAAAAAAACCCGAATTTATCTTGAGCAGAAAAGCAAATGTGTTTGTCCTGACCTGACACTGTTTTTTAAAGTGTCAAGTGCTAATGAAATTCCTCAGCCTTGAGCAGCTCTAGGCATTCAATGCTGATTTTTAAAATATGGGGATATTTTGCTGCAGATTTTAAGGCAGCCTCGAGATGATGAATGCTCGCGGGTGCGAGAGGAAAGAAACTTCCAGATTCAAAGAAGTTCTGACATAATCTCGCATGCAAAGCAGACAGCAAGAGGCTCCTGCTTTAAAGAGGTTTTTTGTTAGTCCTTTGAAATTCCTTTAGCAGACGTGGGGCCAACGCCGCACACTTTCATCATGCAAATTTGCTGATTTTAATATTTTGGGCTTAGAGAGGCAACAAAGCAGAAGGACTTTTTTTTTTTATTTTTTTAGGCTACAGGATGAAATTTGGAATGGAAATGTGCCCACAAGGCTCGAGCAGTCCCACCTCAGAGAACTCTGCTTTTCTGCAGGAGGAGGGTACAGAAGAGGGGCAGCCCTGGAGCTGTGGGTCAGCACAGGGCATCTCCCTCTGATATTAAATCTGGGCTGGGAGACCCAACAAAGACCAAAACTCCAGTGGGTTTTCCTGGGGATGGGAGGTGATTATATAATGAAACAACTACGGTAATAAAGGTAAATAAAAATAAATAACAGGAGTGGGATTAAATGAAAAAAAAAATTAAATGAAGTGAAAAATAAAAGAAAAAATAAATTATCAGGCAAAAAGGAAATGAAAAGGAAATTAAGAAGGAAATAATAAAATTAATAAAAAAGAAAAATAAAAGGAAATAGAATATAAAGAGGGAAAAAAAAAGAAATAAAATTTTAAAAAGAAAGAATAAAATGAGATAAAATAGAAAGCGATGACAAAACGAAATAAAAATAAAAAAATTAAAA
>VZRR01002265.1:2041-12041 GCA_013398015.1 Oreocharis arfaki
GCCCGGCGGCTCGTGAGGCGGTGGGAGCGCCGTGAAATGGCGCGGGGGTCCCCCCTCACGGCCCCCGCGGCCCCGGAGCGCCCGCGCTGCCGTGTTACCGTCAGACGGTGTGTGAAGGACTTCCCGGGGCGGTGTGACCGCGGGTTTTCACCCCGGGACCAGACCGTGAGCTTTGTGAGGGGCGGGGGCGCCGAGCCGAGCCCGCGGCGGCCCCGCCGTGGGCGCCCCGACCCCGCTGCTGTGCCCGGCGCTGCTCCGGCGCCTCCCGGGCGCTGGGCTTTTAAACGCCAAAATTCTCAAAAATCATCTCAAAAGTACAAAATTTTTTTCCCTCTACATTAACGTGACAGAAATAAACTCCGTGCTTTTCTTGTGGGCATTTTAGAAGATTTTTTGCAATTTTTTCACATCACTGAATTTATAGAATTTTTTTTTTGTTTAAAGAAGATAATTTGCGAAGTGTTCTGCAAATAAGGATATACAGTGAGAATAATATTTAATGAGAATAAGAACATTTAACAATAGTAAGAACATTTAACAATAGCAAAAAACATTTATTGTAATCTGCATTTAAGAATGAATAGCCATTTATTCACATATAGCTAAAGCCATTGCCTGGGTTTTTAGCTCTATGTGATACTCAATAACGTTCTGCTTAATTCCACACTGAAAAAAATAAAACTGGACGAAAACAACCCAACGTGAAATCATTGCAAATCTGAGCTGTGGAGCCCAGAGTGAGCGGTTCTCTGTGAATTATGGTGCTTTATGTCCAAGGGTTTCTTTGCTACCGGGGATCCACTTCAGTTCCTGCTGACAGCTAAGCACTAGGGTATTGACTGTGTTGTGAATATTAAGATTGATTCTGCTTTATGTTGCATTATATTACCCAGGATAAGGGGAATGATCCCTCTCCTTTCCCACCTACCTACGTTCCGCCTCGGTCGGCTCGTAACCCCTTTCCGCCCTTTGGCTTGTGTTTGTTTCCTGCCTTTCCCTAAACTTCTTCCCCGTCCTGCTTTGGAGCCAGAAAGCAACCTGCCCTCGGTGTTCAGACATTTGCAGGAGGCGCATTTCAATTAAGGACGCAGGCGTAGGTCCCGCGGTCACTTTATTTGCAGAGGGCTTAGCCTCAGTGTTTTGAAAGGCAAGTGTAGTCAGCCACATGTCAGAGGTGAGCTGCGAAGAAAACCCAAGTCCTTTCAGCAGTGGGATTACTGGCACGGGGTGTTTGTGAGGCCGCCGCCGTCTCGCAGGCGACGGGGAACCTGATAAGAGACTCTTTGGTCTGAAACCTTTCGGGGTGTTTCAGTGGTAACTTGTAAGTTGGGATCCTGCATTTGTGCTGCAAGAAGTCGAGCAAGTTTTCAAGTTATCTCTCTTTTGTGAGATCGCTGAGAACCAACAAAGAGTGAAGGCGTCTGCCTGCCCAAAGGCAAGCTCCTGCCAGCCCCGCGGCACGGGAGGGACACGATTAATGCTCTGAGTGATTGATGGAGATGGATCCACACCTCCACCAAAAACTCTTCCCGGAAGGGGACCTTCACTCAGGGTCTCCCAGTTGAGGTGAAATGTCTGTGCAGGCTTTACTTAGTGTGCTAAAGCAAGGAAAACGTGAAAATAAATTGTAGCCTGTTTTGTGGAAGCTGTTCTCGGAGGGAACGGCTCAAACAATTCTAAACTGGAAGCGCAAGGAAGGGACTGAGATGCAGTTAAAGCAGAGGTGTCCCCTCTTCCCCAAGGGCTCTGCGTTGTCTTGTGGTCCGAGTGCTTAAACCTGCCTCCGATGGGGTCATGTGCCGGCGTTTAATTCTTCCTGATGAGAACCAAAGTTTACCTGGGTGTGGGAATTGCCGTGATGGCTTTATCGCTGTCTTCTTCCGAGAGGTGAGGAGGGAGGCTGGAGCCTAGCAGTCATGTCTGTTCGGAAACAAGCCATGTGCTATTTAAATAATTTTTATATTGAATTATGTATTTATTTGCATTTTAGTGGTTTTCAGTACAGTCAGTGAGGACTTTGTGAGACTGGCTGGGAGGGAGCACGAGGAGGAATCCTCAGTTTACATGGAGCCACTCTGTCACTCCCTGGCAAGGGTTAATGGATTCATCTCATTTCTGAAAGCCTCACGCAGGGTCAGGAGCTGAAGATTTTTATTTTTTCTCCCTGTGAGGTATTTACCATGTACAAAGCAAATCACCGAGTTACTGAATTTAGCCTGACATTTCTTTTTTAACATTTTAACATTTTCAAAAATGCTGCATAATACATTTAAGTGCTTTACAGCTATTAATAGCTGTGTGTATTCTGAGAGGCAACCACAAGGTAGCACGGTGTTCATAAAGAAACTGCCACCTCTGGCTTTAATTAGTTCAAAGAAAAATTATACCAAAGTTCTACTGAAGCCCCTCCAATAAAATAGGAAGATAAGCAAGTGAGGACGTAGATGCTCCGTTTGGTTGTGCTTTACCCGTTCTCCCAGGTGTCACTGGAAGCGGTGGAGTTGCCTTCGCAGCGCTCGCTCACATCTGTTGCATACCTGTGTCACAGTCCGTTTCTTCATGTCCTGCCAGGAGGAATCAAAAACTGATTTGGACCGTTGTTTGGTTTTTTTAATAGTTCTTTTTTACTGACTAAAACACCTTCAGATTGGTGATTTTATTAAGCTTCCCCCAGGATGTTGCTCTACCTGAGGTGCTGGTTATTCTTATGGAGAAAGAAGTGAACATATATTAATTCTTGTAGTCTTTAAACGTCCCAGGGAATTGCAATTATTTCCCAATGGAACAACATATTATTAGGTCCTAGACTGCGTTGATAGATGATTTGGGTTTTTGTCATTAAAAGTCGTTTGCAGAGACACGATCACATGTTTATAAAAATGTCTGAATTCATGTGCATAACCGTGTACACACCTACAGTTACTTATTTATTTATTTCCCTAAGTCCAGCAGCAACAATGATAGCTGCCAACCAACCCCGAATTTACTGTCACCACCACCCCTAAATAGCATTCATTTCCTAGTAAAGCCTAATGGCATACATGATGGTTTGCCAGATTTGTGGCCTTTGTGAGGCTTATAAGCAGGACTGACTTGGGAAGATCATAAAACTTAATGAACTTCTCGACTGCAGGAGGTGTCCGCAGGGGAAGCGAAAGGCCTGCTCGGCTGCTCGGGCTGCTGCAACTATTTTTTATGTCTAAAGAGAGAGGATGAAAATGTTCATTAAGAATGTTCTTCCCTTGCATAGATTTTTGTTTTAAAGAACGAATGAAAAAGCTCTGAAAACCAGACGAACCGTGTGTTAGCCACGGGGTTAATTCCTCACTGTTGCCGTGTAAGCTACCTTTATTTTTATTGCTACAACTGTAAATAGCCGTGCGCTGCCGTCCCGTGATTAAAGGGCTGCATCGGGCCCTGCCTCGCTGCAAAGCTCCTTATTGATGACATGGCCCAACTCCTCAGGAACGCCCCTTGTCAATATGCTGCAGAGTCTGTAACCCGCGGCGAGGGGACTCCTTGGAGCAGCACTGGCTTTGCGTGGCTCTGGCAGAGTTGGAAAACCTTAACCCCTGTCAGCACCGTGGGGTTGTGAAAAGCCAGTCACAGCACTGTGCCCTTGCACTGCACAAATTCCAACTTTCCAGCGTTTGTAAACTATCGTTTAATGCCAGCAACTCTCCAATAATACACTATAACCTGCAATCCTGCCGGAACATGAGAGCATTCAGATGGAACAATGAAATGGCACAGATAGCATACATGTAGATGTGTGTGTGTGTGTATTTTGGCTATTTTCTAAATATCAGCGCTGATGTTATTGTTACTCACTTTAGCTGTTTAAAATATTTATGTGCAGTCCTGTTTTTTTTTTTCAAGCTGCTAAATACATATTTTGTTGTTCCCTGACTACCTGAAGAAGTCAGTGCTGTGTGTTTATGTGTGTCCAGCTTAAATTGTTTCGCTTTTGCTTCCCATCTCATGTTTCAGTACCAAGGTTTGTCACCGACCCAGTGGTTGTACTTTCGAATGTTTTTTTTTTTAATTGCCAGCAGATGTATTACAAATGATGCCGTGCAGCAGAATGTTTGGTCGTTTGCACTGTCCTTATGGCAATGACATTGCTTTTCTTCATAAATGTCCTACTAGGAAAAAATAAATTGAATAAAGTGTCTTGATTGTCGTTTGGTCATCTGTTTCCAACACATTCATTATCAGCAGCCTGGTTCTTTTGTGGATCTCTACCAGGGTGCTTCTCTAGTTGAGAAAATGGCGATTTGGTGATTATGGGCATTAGAGAAATTTGTGGTATTTTGTCTCACAGAACCTGAGACTGCACCTACCTTCAGCGCTTCCCTTTGCTGGTGCTCCTTGCTGCATTTAAATATCCATCTTCACCTTGAGTACTGGGATTAGTGGTTTCAGAGATTTTTTTTTTCCCTCTGTAAGGGATAAATTTGGCCCTACTTGTCAATAGTAATTTAACCAGGAGCAGGGATTTATTTTATTTGATTTTATTTTATAGCTGTCTTTCATGTCCTTCCATTTACTTTTGAATTCGACACATTTGCTTGCTTATCTGAAAATACCAAATTATAGCAGTTACCATGTGGTGTATTTTAGGATGCTTGTTGTAAGTTAAGGAATTTTTACATTCAGAGATAAATTATTATCATGGCATGTAGGGAATGCAAAACAGTCCTTTTTTTTTTTTTTACAGGATTTAACACATTTATCAAGCTCTGTTCCTGCAGCTTTCAATGGAAAAGTTGTATGATATGGATATTACGCTGTCTTTTTTCAATTTAAACATTGATTTGTGTGAAACATTAATATAATGATATTTGCAGTCTACCGTAGACAAATATAAGCAGAATTAGACATTCTAAATTGTTACAAATGCAACGCAATATTTAAATCTGAATGAAGGCTGTATTAATAATTACGGAGCGGAGCGCGTGGCAGTCCGGTTTGGATGTGTCCTCAGATTTTAGGCTGTTTTTCAATTCCTTGCACATCGCGCACATGATGGGTCGATGAATATTTTTATGAACAGCAGGAATGAATGTGAATCCGTGCGCGAGCGAGCCCAAAGCAGCGGAGCCCCGAGCGGAGCTGCGCGTCCCGGCGTCGCGGTGGAATTAGCTGGAGCTGTCGGAGTGCCGGGATTGACACCCTGAGAAGAATGCTTTGTTTGTTTGCTCAGCAGTCATGTTTAATGCTCTTCGCTTATCAAGGTGATCAGCATGGTTCAGATAACACATGCCTGACACCGCCTGCCTTTTCTCACCAGCGTGTTGACCTTTTGTCACGTTTGCTTTTCTCTGGTAGGCAATTCCTGGCTTTAAGTGTGAATGGAGTAAATAATTCACATCAATATTTAATATAAATTATTAAAGTTTCTGTCAGCTCTTACAGTTCATGCTTTTATAGAGTTGGAGTAGTTCATCAGCCAAACAGATGAATTGTGCAGCTCAGCTGGACATTAGAGCTCCTCCATCGTGCTGCCGGGACTGGGGGAGGAAGCAGGGGATTAAATAGGAAAGGTAATGCAGCCTGGTCCTTGAACACTGTGTGCTTTTCAGTACTGTGCATTCTTTTGGAAGGCTCGAAGTACCAGATAAATATCCAGCATAATTTATTTTGTTATTTCCGTACTGTTTTTTTCCTCTTCATGTTGCAAACAGAAATGCAGAAAACCCCACTAACCCCCAGCATTTTCTTCTACTCTTTGTTGCTGGCCTTCCTTTGGTGCTCCAGGCCCTTCCTGGGCTCAGGGAGGGAGTACTGGTGTTTGGAGGTAGAGTTTGGGTGTTTGTTTGTTTTTTTTTTCCCCTTAACGTTCTTTTTCTATTTTTAAAGACTGATGTAGAGCCCTAAGGTGATGAAGTTTCAGGGGTTTTTAGACCTTGTTTATAAATTACAATTTATATTTTGCAAAGTGACCTGTGATTGAATGTAGATTCTGAAAGCATTTTTTAAAGGAGAAAAGCTCTGGTCTCTGATGGTAACAGCTCAAACGTGTTTATTGCGTCAGGAATTGGATGAAGATAGCATGTTTTGCATAAAAGCAAATAGTAAAAATCATTATGCACTTACTTTGATTTTATGCTCTTTTGGATGTTTCAGTTCTTTTGTTAATGATCAGTTCAATGCACGTTGCACAGTCACAGGGACTGTAACAATGTGAATCACTGAATATCCCGTGTAATACGAATCCATCACCTGGAAGGGAGGTGGGTTTGTATCATGTGTTTACAGGTCAAACCCTTTTGCTATACTTCCGTCATGCATCAACATTTAAAGCCAATCTCTCATTCCTCATTGTCCAGCAGGTGGCTTTGTCATAGATTATTTAATTTTTAATCATTTATTGTAAGTGGAAAAGGTTATTTAGTAATATTATCCTGACAGCATTTTTTAAAAGAACAACAGTTTTCCAGTATGTCCTGTGGTGTATGACGGGGTCAATGGAAGCATCTAGAGAGCTTCAAGTACACAATCTAAATTAAGATTCTAAACAGGCATTACAGATGCTGGTAACTTTGGCAATTATCATTTTGTTTGGTGAACAGTAGTAAAACAGTGTGCGGTAAAAGTGTTTAGAGAGAGAGGATAAATAAATTGAACAGTTTTGCAATGCAAAGTGGTTTGTGGTGTTTTTGAGGATTTCTTGGCTCTTGCTTAACTGCTATTGTGAAGCCTGGAGCAGATTTTCCCATTGCTAATGCCCTAGAAGTATTAATTCACTTTGATATGCTAATTAGAGGGCATTATGCAAGAAATGAGATTAAGTGGCAGCATGAAGCCATTTGCCTGTCAGTAAATTGAGAGCTTTAGCATCAGGAGGAGCTTTGTTTTTTCTGAGTTTCTCTTGGTTTTGCATATAAATAAAATTGATTGAAAGGTCTAGAGAAGCTTCTAGAACATTGGTGGTTCTTTTTCTCCTTCTATGATTATTTAAACTTCATGTTAAAGCCTTTCTCTGAATATTAATTGATCTAATGGGAGATACTGAACATGAAGAATTTCATTGTATTCTCAGTTACTGTATCTTAACAAAAGGAAAGTATTAGAATTCTTTGTGTCATCTGATTTTTGTGGGATTATTTTAGATATATCTTACAGCTTTGTATTCTAACGTCTCTGCCTGCTCACGGCTCCTGTGCTGAGAACTGTACCTGTGTGGAGGTAGTTTTGCCAGTTCTGCTGTTTTGGGGATAGGTATGAGGGCCCAACCAGCTGAAGGCAAATGGAAGGCTCGGATTCCTGGCCAATGAGGCTGTGGACATTTGTCACCCCCACTCACCCACAGCGTTTCCCACCATTTCTGATGCAAATCACACATGCATTTTCCTTCGTTTAGGAAGGAAGGGGCTGTAATATTGACCATAGATTTTATTCAACTGTCAGAAATTGTGTTAAAGTAACATTAAGGGATTGACTTACAGCCGTAAGAGTGAGGGAATTTGGAGTTAATAGTTAAACTCTGCCCTTAACTCAACTCATTGAACCTATTTATTAGAGCATATATGATACGTAAGATCACTGTGCTGAGACCTCTGCTGTAGTAGGATGCTCCGGAATGGCTCAAAGATGAGAGGTTCTGATTTAGTTCAAATTTTCCTTTGTTTTTTTGAGGTTTGGAGGTTTTGTGCGTGTGTGTGGTTTTCATTCAGCCTCTGAGTTGCTTTACTACAGTTTTGTGATTAGTTTTCTTCTTACAATACTGTTTAAAAAAAAAAAAATCAGAGGAGTAATTCTGGAAATTGAACAAAAATTTAGCAAAAAATAAACCTGAAGCAAACCCAACCCAAGCCTCTCTAGTCCTCTTTGCCTGAGTGCAGCAGAGTGGCTGTTTGAGTGCCCATCTCCTCCACAGATCATTGTCGCAAAGTCAATCAGGGGAGCAGTGCTGGAGTGACAGTGCTTGTTATGAGCCCCAATAGTTATTTAAAAGAAAGGAAAAAGGATAAAAAAACGGCCCAGAGCTGCGTGCGGGGGCTGTTCATGCTGGATGCACATGCTCTCCCTGATCCTGGCAGCTGAAGTCTACCACTGTTGGGAAATTTTTAACATGAACCACATGAGACACAAACCGCGGCGGTTTCCCCGGAGCCACAGGGGTTTTCACGTCAGCGCAGGACAAGTGGCACGTGCACTGCGGGTCCCTGCCCGCCGTCCCCTGCCCTCGGCGCCCGCCCGCCCTGCTCGCCCGCAACAAAGGGGCCCCAGTGCAGTTTTCATGGGAAGCATGATGTCCCTGGTCGCCCACAGTTCCCCAGAGCTTGGCCCAAAGAATCCCATCAGGAATTTATGATCCAAAACTTTAGTTGTCATAGTGAACCTTTTTGATACTGGAAGGAACAAAACATCACCCGACACTGCAAAGTCAGTTCTCACAGGCAGCAAAAGGAAGCGTTGCTGGGCTCCAGCTGCTCATTTTGGGTTTCAGATTCTTGAACAAAAGAACTAAGTAATGAAAATGTTCTGAAGCCGACCTTAACTTCCCCAGTACCAGTAGACCCCTGATGGTGTTGTTTCAGGAGAAGACGATGCTGGAGAGGAAATCCTGGCACTGCTGGTTTGAGTCCTGGTGCTTCTGTTGACTGGGGAAGAAACCACCTCCCCCTTGAGTGACGAGGGATGTGGTGACCTCGGTAGGGCAGACCCCGAGCTCGGCAGCTGCCTCATGGGAAGTGAATGCAGGAGCTTGTTTCTCTTATCTTTAAAATGGGGGTGTTATCCATCTGATTTTTTGTGAAGGTTGTGTTGAGTTGGTGCTGTGTGTTAAAAAGGAATATTTTTATCAAGTGTTGGGTCTAATTAAAATTGTTATGCAAGGGGTAAACTATCAACACTATTTACAGTATCCACTTCATTCTACTTCGGCCACCGATGAGTCTTACCTCCTGGAGATAAAGAAATCAAGCTTTCCTTAGACTTCTTCTTTTCTTGGCTTTAATCAGGAATGTTTTTTTACTCCATGGTTAGACCTCTGCTTAAAGGATATCAGGGTTTGGTGCCTTGGTGGTTGGTTTGCTCAGTACGGAAAGAGAAGGTTTGCTCCCGTCGCCAGGGATCGGTGCTTGCCTTGTGCCGTGGCTGTTCGAGGCAGGGTGGCACACTCGAAAGGCTGTGCCAAGCACACTCTCATATATTTGTTGATTAAAGAAGGAAGCATGCTTTTAGTGAGGTTTGTAATTACAGAACACCCAAATGTTTGCTTATTTTCTTTCATGCAAGATCCTGGTAGCGTTATTGACTGTCACTAGTAAGAACAAGTTACAGTAGATTGTGCAATCATTCTTATTTGACTTCAAGGATGTATTTATTACCATTTTTGAACAAATTATACTAACATGAAAAGTTGTGGAAATGATTGTGCACTAGATAAGGTGATACATTACAGGAGTGGTTGGGTTTATGGAGCTTTATGCTGAGGTTTTCTCAGAAATTATAGCACAGTCCTGTCACTATAAAACCTGGAGATACACTTGGTAATAACATGCAGTGGAGGGATTTTTAGGATTTCACTTGTTATTCAAATAGAGTGGGAACTATCAGTTTTTCTACCTCGTATTTCTTTCTTCTGTTGCACTGGGTGAAGAGAGGAAAGGAAGCCCGAGGACAGCAGGGTGGGTGCTGGGCTGTGGGCACCACAGCCCTGCCGGGCGCTGCCGGTGCCACCGGCTCCAGTGCCACAGGGCTGGGGAGGTTTCGGCACTGATGGGGCTCTTTGGGTACCCAGTGCTGGCGTGGGACGCTGGGGGAGATTTGCCTTCCAAAGGCAGCTGAGGATTTTTTTTGTGAATTATTTCTTGCTTCCCCTCCACTTGTTAGGGCAGTGACGTGATATCGATATGGAGCTTGGGAACTTATTGACTTGTTGGTTCTTGACCTTTTGACTGTGACCAAGTATAGAAATTGAATGTCTGAAAATTAAATGATAGACTCTTTATACATAAATTCTTGGATGTCAGTGTATTACATGAACTAA
>VZRR01002265.1:14541-52446 GCA_013398015.1 Oreocharis arfaki
AGAGAATAAAAGCCTTTAAACTCATCCACCCACTGGAACGTTTTATCATATTTATTTTAAGAGATATGAAATTAGCAGAACAATTGAGCTCTTTGTATATGGGAGATGCAAATGTAACTGAATATTTACCTTTAATGAAGGGCAGCATAAATATCTCAGTATCAATAAATTATATGCAGTAGCAGCATATTCCATAGGCAACTAATAAATAGTTCCTTTTTTCCCCTGGATTCACAAACTGCATTGTCCTTTAGGATAGTTGAATTTACAGTACACAGCGAAATTAAATGTTGGTTAACTTTTGTAAATGATCCATCATAATTGGAAAATACTGGGGTTTGACTAGACGTAAACCACGCTTCCAAACCATTGCGTTCCCTGATTAAATGCTCACTTGCACAATTTAAGGAAGAGTTTACTACAGTGGTGCCTCAGTAGATAATATTTGGAATGGAGTAACCATTTTAATGAGGTTCATCGAGAGATTTCATCAGGGAACGTTTCAGGTGTGTTATGGCTTTTGTCTTGTCACGACGCACGTCTTGGTACCGCCAGAGGAGTTCCAGAGCAGCTCTCTCCTCGTTTGAGACAATAAGGAATTCTGTAGAACGGGCGAGCAGGGAAAGGCAGGACCCGCTGCATTGTGCTCCGTGTTTGAGCAAGCCGGTGAGTAAATACACCCCGTGGTTTAAATGTACATCACATTTTAACTGTCCTAATATTGATCATCCTATGGAGGAATGCTATGGAAGCCCACTGGTTATTAGTGTAAAGAGGGTCAGAGGCAGAGCCGGGCACAAAGCAAGTGCTCTCATGGTAATGATGCTGCTATTTATAGATCCCCATTTCATTAGTTGCAGAATTTCAGGGAAGAGATTTTCTCTAGGGGAAATGGATACTTGAAGTTCATTTTCTTCCTGATGCACATTAAGGCAGAAATGTGAACAACCTTCAGGATAGGACACAGGGATGCAGATTCTGTGTGACCGTTCTCCGGGCAGTTGTGTGCGGTGCCGCTGTGCGAATGCCAACTGCTGCTCCCTCCGGCTGCCTTCCCGACTACCTGTGCCACCACTGCTCTGTCATGAGAGTCTTCTTCCCCCTAAGGAATTTTGTTCCTGCCAGGTGCCAGGCCAGTAAACTGAGCACTATTGCACTGTGTTGCTTTATAAAACTAACACATCTGGATCACCTGACTTGGAGCAGCCTCGCTACAGCTGGCACACACCGGAGTGGATTTACTCACAGCACCTACCAACTACAGGCACAGTTAATCAAAACACGGCTGGGTCTTCTGGTACTTACTCATAAATACAGAAATTTCTTGTTGGAGTATCTGAAAACTCAATTGTTTAACCATACTTAGTTTCCTCCTGTGAAGTCCAGATAGTCAAAGCTCCCTGTAATTTTTGTGTGCCTTTGTTTCTAGAGCTTTCCTTCTTGGAATTCTTGATATCTTTATTTTTTTTTTTTCCCTTTAAGAGAATATTTACTTAGTTAGTATTCACTTAATTAGAACTGACTGTTTAATGTTTTCTGGGAGGGTATTTATGGTATTTTCTTTGCCATATTTGCATTCCAGAAATTAAGTCCCCATGCCATTATTCGGCAAGCCTTTCATACATTAGAATGATGAATTGAAAGCAGAAATGGGAAAAAGACTGCAATGCAATGAAAATTTAATCAGCGTCTTCTGCTGCTTTAATAAGGCAAATAATTCTTATTGGCCGCTGCGTTAAGGTTTCTAATATTTAATTCATAACAAACCTTGCATTATTCTGCAGCAGCATCGACAGCTCCACTTTGCTGCCTGCCAACAGGCAACCATAAAAACTTAAAAGCAGATGTAAATGTCTGAAACAAGGAGAATGATTGGGTCTAAAGCGGTCAGAAAAAATCAACACTATTGCCAGAGAGTTTGATAAATCCTTACACACACTTTAGCAAGGTACAAATGGTATTAATTAAACTCATTAAGTGTGTTGATTTTAAGGCTTTGAGGTACCTTTTCTGAAATGTGAGGTTTTTTTGGTTCCTGGAGACTCCCAAACGAAAGGGGATGCCAGGCTGGCAATGCAGGGTGCTGGACAGCTGGAACAATGTTATAATTCAGGCAGATTCAGTTAATTTTCATATTTAGGGTATTTGTTACATTGCAAAGGTAAAATCACTGTAATTTGTGTACGTCTAGTGCTGGAATTGAGCAAAGGAGCAGGAGCTCATCCCCCTGCTCCCATTTCAGCTCTCTCAGCCCAGCAGTGGCAGCCATCGATGACAAAACCCCACGTGTGGCAAAGCCCAGGCTGGCTTTTGGGTCTCCTCCTGCTGCCGCCGGTGCAGGGTGCTGGGCAGCGCTGGTGGCACGCGGTGCCGGGCTCTGCGCGGGAGCCGTGGCGCCCGGCCAGGGCTGGGTGCGAGCTCTTGTTACCGCCAAGGGCTGCGCCTGTTCTCATTTCTTCTTGAAATGGCTTAATTGGTGTCAGCACCCCAGGGATAAAGGCCTCCAACACTGAAATCCACACGATTCACCCTGTCTCTGCTCAGTGTAGGGAAACTGGTAACAACTGGTGGTGAATGAGGAGTGAGCGGTGCTGTAACAATACTCGATGATGTTTGGGATGACAGAAATTAATACGCACTTGCTTGAAGAAAGCAATGATTAATGGCAGTGAGCAAGGGAATGCTGTCCCTCCTTTAACTCCACTTTGATGGGGATTGAAAAGCAAAAGGCTGTTTTCATTCTCTCGCGCAAGCAGAGGTCATCCAGAGTACATTACAGCAATTTTTTCTCTCTGTTTTTTATTTCATAAATATTATGATAAGCACAGATTAGATAGATTTTTTCATGGAGGCTTAAAAGGATATTTTGTCTGTTTGCTGTTTGTGCTCAATGAAGAAATCGGATTTCTTCTGTTTACATGTGAGATCGTTATATTCGGTGGAATAATTAGTACAATTAAGAATTTCAAAAGCTCACCATTGTGTTAGTTTCTCTGAGGTTTTACAGATGGAATTTCATGGTCTCCATTTCCAAAGTGCTGAGAGGTCAGAACAAGGTGAGGAATGTTGCCGAGGAAAGAAAAAAAAAAGGTTAAAAATCCAAGATTCCTCATTGAATTGTTGATGTAAATATATTTTGCAAGATCCTCACACTTGTCAGTCGCTTTTTAAGCTATTTGATAAAGAATCTTTATTCTACAAGGAGCCTGAAATAACACAACACTGCTTTGGATAATGAATTCTTCATCTAAGCAGAACTTTAAAACAAAGTACAATGTTGGCATTTTTTTCTTTGAGTGAGAGGGCTGATACATCTTTGGGATCCGACAGGAAGACATAAATTAATAGAGTTCTGGAGATCAGTTTCTCATTAATAATCCATTTTGTCATGGTTCTTGGCATTGTCAGCCTCAGAGCTGGTTCGTATTTTGCTAAAGGATAAAAGCACATGATGTCTTAAGGCACAACATAAGGAGAAGGAGTTTATCATCTTCTGGAAAAACCATCTCTGAAAAAATAGATTGTTTTCCAGGAAATAAATGTCAATTGCGAGTTTTATGCATTTTTAATCTTCAAACAGGTTTTTTAATGTCTACAGTTGCAAAAATAGACTCGAGTTGGAAGAGGTTGTTGCCAACCGCCGTTGCTTTGCCTTTGTCCTCTCCGCTGGTTTGGGGTTTGATTTCTTAGAAGTTGCAGTGGATTCCAGACCTTTAATTCTGCTGGTTTAGAGACTGTGGCAGATTGCGTCCAATTTAAACCATATAATTAAAAAAAAAAAAAAAGGTTCTTCTTTTGAAGGGGTAAACATGAAACCTTTGTTACATTTGCACTTTCCCAGCAGTATGGGACATCTCACAGACTGCTGCACATTCCCCCAGTATTTTCAAAATTGGAAAATGTTACTTTTTCTTGAGCGTGATGACATAAATGGAGTCACCCTTTTGAAGTCTTAAATTTGGTATTTTATGAATCTTAAGGTAGTGTCAGATTGGCAAACAGTGTAACCACCAAAAGTGTTCAGCTTGTGCTGTCATCCCAAGTAAGGAAGAACGGAGATCTGATTTAGATGCCTGCCCTTTATGTTATGTACTGAAGAGTGACATAATGCAGATCTCCTCAGGAACGCGTGATGTGTTTGGGAAGGAAAAAGGGGAGGAAGAAACGATGACATTAGCCCAGATTGCTTAGTTGTAAGATTTAACTGGGCTCAAACATTTATGATTTAATCAAAGATAAATGGCCTACTTAAAATGGCATAGAGGGAGGGAGCCGGAGATTCTGGACAGAGGGCTGAAGGGAGCTGGGATCCTGCTGGGGCGGTAGTTGGGATGGCCGGGAAGGAAGCAGCGTGTCCGGAGTGCTGACCAGAGCTGGCCCGTGGAGGAGCAGCTCTGAGCACGATGGGGTGCAGCAGCACCTCGTCAGTGGGTTGGTTGGCAGAGGTGTCGTGGTGGGGGGAGAGACGTGGCTGGGGTGATGCTGGAGGAGCCCCAGGCACGAGGCATCCCTGCTGTGGTCCCACCAACCCACAGGTCACTGGCCAGAGATGCAGGCCATGGTCCTAAGTCATTTGCATATGAACATAGCAATTCCTTTGGATCATCTTTGGCTTCCATGAGCTTAATGCTGACTGCTCAGGAATGCACAGGACAGGGAACGCTGTGGGTGCCTCCTCCCCACGGTTCCTGGGTGGGTGGGTCAGAGGTGCCGCCTGCCCTGGGTGAGCGCTGGCTGGAGGAGCAGCAGCACTGCTGCTCACCAGGGATGGAGGTGCAGCGTTTACCCCATCAGCAGGAATGGTGAACCCTTTCAGGCTTCCTTTGTTGCCTGAAAACAGGGAAGGTTTGAATTACGAAGATTTAGAACATGCTTCCTTCCACGGAGTTGCAAAGGACATTTGTCTCAGCACATTGTAGTGAAATTTTAAAGAGCAGGTTTTGACAGGAGACATTTTGCTGACACAGAATATTTTGTTCACTTCTGACTCTCAAATAAGTGCTACTTCTGTCATAATGATTGATTTATATTCGGTTTAGACCATACATTTTACATCCTCTTCTTTAGTGCTTATGGCTCCATGGCTTCAGAACAGCTCGGTTTAACACTGGTACGAGCCTGGCATCACATTCACATTCCACTAATAAAATTGGTCATAATGAATTGTGGGTATTTTGTGCTATGGTGTATTTAGAATAAAATGATGATTTTTATTATCTCGTGGAGAAAGAAAATTTTAAAATGAAGATTTCTGTTAAAAAATTGTTTTCACAGAGTTGTAATTTAAATTGTTCCTAATAATAGTGCCTTGAAGGCGCAGTGACCTGCAGAATGCTGCTCCCACGGCTCTATTACAGGTGCTCTAAAGTTAAGTACCAAGCATCTTTGCCCTCCCTGGGGGTGTTGTGAGCTGCTCCTCCCTGGTCTGGACCAGGCCCTCCGGCACCACTGGAAACCTCAGCCTGGGCAGGTGGCTGCTCTGCATTTACATTAACCCAGTTTCCTCTCTTTATGTGCTGGACAGGAGTCGCAGCACATTTCAGTCCATAAATACTTCAGGAAAAACCCTGGAGCCTTTGCTATGAGTTTTGTTTGGAACAAACTCCCCGGGTAGCCAAATCATTCCCCTGAGAGCAGAGCTCTCCCTGGAGCACGTGTGAGTGGTTTGAGGCAGAGGAAGCTGGTTTGTGTGCATTTCTGAGACCATGAAGAGTCTGCTCTCCCTCGGGCTCTGGAACCAGAGACCTTCAGCACCTGCAGTGGTGGGGTTTGGGTTTTGGTGGCACAGCTGCTGTCACAGCCTTGATTTCTCAGTGATCCTTTGGCAGTGGCATCTGCTAGTTCATGTCTTTGTAGGTGTTTAGGCAGAGCAGGTACCATGCTGGCGGGTGCAGCGTTCCCGGTGCTCAGTGGTGCTGCAGTCCGGGAAAAAAAGGAGACTCCGGTGCTTTCAGAAAAAGAAATAAACTTGTCCCTGGTGGCCACTCCAGTGGGACTGTCTGAATAACAGATTTCCATGTTAGCTGAGCCAGGGCAGCTCAGGACAGGCTGCACTGCGAGGCAGGAGTGATGCCAAGGTTCATTCCTCCCACCCAGGGCTTTGTCCATCAGCACCTCAGAGCAGACGGGGCTGTTCTGGCACAGCTGGATCCGTGTGGCAATGCCGGCGTGGGCTGTGGGTGCACCAGCCTGCACCCACCATGGCCACCCACCAACCAGCTCTGGGCGAGGCCTTGGTCTTGCCCTGCAAAACTAATGCTCATGCACATCTTATTATGGAATTATAGTACTGCTGCTTCCCATCTATGAAAACATCCCTAAGAATCCCTAAGAACGTAGCATGTGAAGAGCTGTGTCAGAGCAGGTGGGCTCCCTGAGCCCTTCCTTGGCTGTGGGAGATGATGCTCTGTTCCCAGACCCCGTGAGGAACAGGCAGCATGGAAAGGGTCAAATCCAGCTGCCTCTGGCTTTGCTGCAGACATATATATATAGAGATATTTATTTCTCAGAGAACGAATAAGCTAATATTCAACAAAGCTTCAGGAAAAAAGGGCTTCCAAGATGTTACAGATTTTGGAAATATTTGACAATGTTAGCAGCATCAACTACTGACACAAAACCCTCTCTCCAGAAAATCTTTCACAGTTGTGCCAAGAAAAGCAGCTTCGATGGAACATTTTCATAAACTATCATCAGTTATGCAGCAGCAGCTTCACAAATCAGAAATGATATCTTCAGGCACTGCTGTCAAGTGTTATTCAAATAATACCAGCCTCACATTTGAATAACAGCAGACATTTTGAATTAATTAATCAGATGAGATAGTCTAGGCCTTTTCTCATTAGTCTCTGGGTCAGGCATGGAAAGATATATGCGTTGGTGATGATATACTTGTCTTTAATCGTGATTTATGAAGATTTAGGATTGTGTGTGATTTGTCAAAGGTTCTGGGAAAAGGCTGGTGCATATTTCATTACCTAATCTGAGATTGATTTCATGATGCTGAGAGATAGAACTCTATTGTTGGGGGGGCTGGGAAGCGCAGGTAGTTGCAGCGTCCCAGGGTTTTACTGGCTTATCTTTGTGGCTGTCAAACAATGCTGTAAACTTTTACTGCCAGCAGTTAACAATTCCTGCTTTAATTATAGGCAAATTCTTCATTCCGTCCAAAGGGGAAGCTGCAGTAGTTATTTAGTTAAAAAGCATAACAGACCTTATAGCTATGACCCAATGTAAATCATGGACAAAGTTGGCAAATTTCATGGCTTGGTCATGGTGAAAATATAAAATTTCATGGTTTGTCACAGATTAATAGAAAAATCCTATTAAAACTGTGCAAATAACAGCACAACAAGTTAGGTGGAGCTCCCTACATGGCACCTTCCTGCTCACAGCATTTATTTTAGGTTAGAATTGCTGTGAACAACATGAGGCCCTTTGCAGGCTTTTCTCTGCTGCACTGTTTTCTATTCAGTTTAATTAGTAGTTGTTGTTTGGTTTGGACTGAATAATTATCATGTGATTGTTTTGAAGCATTATTTACATGAGAAAGCGTGTGTGACATTGCTGCTGCAGTGAAAGGGGCTTGGGAAATGAAATATTTGAATACAAATGGTGTATTTATTTTAAAATCCTTGAGATGGCTATATCTAATAACTCATCAGTAATCAGAACTTTTGGTATTGGAACAAGGTCTGAGCCGTGCTGGGTCCTTGACCGCTGCAGCCAAGCGCTGCCCACGTCTCTTAGATCAGCAGACCATGGCCAAGCCTCGAGTTCCCTGCAGATTGCTAATCACCTGCTTCCTCATCTTTAATCAGAAAGTTCATGTCTTTTGCTGTTCTTGGTACAATTTTGCAGCCCATCCATCATGGCCACGCAGCTCCGGTGGTGCTCCGTGTCCGTGCAGCACCGCCTCCCACAGCCATCAGCCGTCCTGCGCTGACTGAAGGCCAGGGCAGGGCTTTAATACCCAGGGTTTATACTGTTTTATTTTTTACTGTTTTGGTTGCGTCCAGAATTTTGATCGGTGATTCAGGACTTTGGATGTAGGCCAAGATACTCCAAACACACTGAGCTTTTCCACTCGATCTTCTA
The DNA here is from genome assembly GCA_013398015.1 of Oreocharis arfaki. Lineage (NCBI taxonomy): Eukaryota > Metazoa > Chordata > Aves > Passeriformes > Paramythiidae > Oreocharis > Oreocharis arfaki. The sequence continues at coordinate 22,639 of VZRR01002265.1, forward strand.
GAGGGAGCAGTTTGTGCTGAAGTGGCCAATTTCAGAAGAAAATGGCAGTTGTTCTACATTGGAATAATGATAAAAAAGAATCAAAGTCTCAGAATAAGGACTTTTAAGAATGACATCAAGATAGTTATTGCTGATAGTCAGTAACAGCTTTGTATCATAAATAGCCCAGAATTACGCATATAAAGCTTATTTTAAAAATGAGTTTGGTTTTTTTTCATGTGAGACCTTTCTTTCCAAATAGAAGGCTGGGAAACACGTTTTTAGGGGAAGGGTGCAATGGTTCACTAGTCACACAAATATGAAATCTCAGCCTTTATGGGAGACGGAATGATGAGCTGGCAAAAAGGAAGAACACCACAACATGAGAAATCAGTTCATGATTCCTATTTAAGAAAAACACATCAATGAGTAGTTTTTATATCAAGTTCACAATTAACTATTGTCAGGTCACCTCCGTCAAGAGCTTCAGTTGCTCTGACCAGCTATCAGGTTTGCAGAGTAATTAAAGAATAGCTAATCACAGAATCATCCAGGTTGGAAAAGCCCTCTGAGACCATCGAGTCCAACCGTTCACCTATCACTGCCAAGGCCACCACTAACCCATGTCCCCAGGTGCCACATACACATGGCTTTTAAATCCCTGCAGGGATGAGGACTCCACCACTGCCCTGGGCAGCCTGTGCCAGGGCTTGACAACCCCCTTTGCCGAGATTTTTCCCAATATCCAATCTAAATGTCCCCTGGCTCAACTTGAAGCTGTTTCCTCTTGACCTGTAGCTTGGGAGAAGAGGCTGACCCCCACGTGGCTCCAAACTCCTTCAGGTAGTTATGGAGAGCAAGAAGGTTCCCTCTGAGCCTCAGCTTTTTCCTCATCCTTTGTCACTGTGATTCCCCCCACATGCAGTAAGAGATGGACACTCTCCTTAGTCCTCCTTTTGTTGCTAATGTATTTATAGAAACACTTGATTGCCTCTCACAGCAGTAGCCAGGTGAAGTTCTGGTTGGACTTTGGCCCTTCTAATTTTCTTGAAGCATAACCTCGTGGCAGTAGCTCTCCAATGACAGTGTAGTGGTAATTTGTCTCTTTTCCCCATCACGAATAGGCATGAAATACAGAAGGAAAGAAAAAAAATTTGGTTTGGATTATTGATTAGTGTTTTGCTAATAAGAAATTAAATTTATCGACCACTGCCATTCTCCAGCTCTGCTTCCCCATGAGTTAGCTGGCAGCTGCAGGCGTGTTCAGCAGAGCTGTGGCTGGCCCAGGCTGGCAGCTGCTGCCTCGGGAGAAGGATGTTTAACCCTATTAGTCAGGTCATTTCGCTCTTTTTGTGGAGAGGTCAACAAAAAAGAATTCCTTTCTGAAGTCGACTTTCCCAGCTTTCCTTTTGAAAGTGAACACATTGCCCCAGCTTCTGACCATGGTCCAGTGCCCAGATGCTGTGTGTGAAGGTGGGAGCTGCTGCCAGGTGCCGAGCTGCTGTAGTGATCAATATGGTCTGTAAACTCTACCATATTTTGGTTAATAGAAGTTACACAGACACAACTGGGAGGGGAGACCTGGCACATCAGCTCCTGGGGGCTGCTCTTCTGCACCTACCACTCAGTGCTCCAGGGGCTGGGAAGGGACATCGGTGGAGCTGAGTGTCCCCAACCAGGAGCACTGGGAGCTGCCAGGCGACAGTGCCTCAGCCCTCTCTTCTGCCCCAGTTGGCTGCAGCTCCAGCCCTGCCCGTGTGCCAGGAGACACTTCTGCAGCCAGCACAGCCACTTCCCAGGATCGGCGAGGTGGGCTTGGGTCTGGGACACCACATCCAGAGCGTGGTGCAGCATGAGGCCGACTGGGGAAATTCCTCGAGTTTTCCAGCATTGCCAGTCAGAGCAAAGCATTTGATGTGTAGGAATCACTGAATACTGAGCCTGTGGGTCGTGTGGCCTTTGGGAAGATGATAGCTGGGTCCTTGCGTGACTGTTGGCTCCGCTCACGGTGCTTTCCCACGCTGCAGAGTGCAGAGTGCAGTGCAGTTGCAGTACAAACATACACTTCTGTATATTAAGCATGTGCATTAATATATTATTATTACTTGGACTAATAACAAATAGTAGTCAGTCAGTGAGATAAAAAAGGACAGAGTTCAATAGTAATTCGCAGACAGCTTAGCAATTACCCAGACAGCTTGCAGTCAGAAAAGCTGCTCAAATCTAGGATTACGAACTACACCGATGGCAGCTCTGCTGGGTGGGGTTTCGCAGGATGATGTGTGCACATAGCTGTGGGACTTCGTTCCAGCACTCCTCCTGAGGAACTTCTCCTTTACAAGCCAGAATCAACAACTGTAAAAAACCCTCTGAAAGCCAGGAGGCTGGTTTCCAGAACCAGTCAAAATTATTTTTAAGTACTTTTTTTCTGTATCAGAAAGATATCTCATGCTTGCAAGGATCTTGGAGATTTTCATCCTTAATGACATAAATCCCAAATTCATTTCTGTGACAATAATCAGCATCAAACCACATGCGTGGCAACACAGATTTTGTGGTTTTGTTTTTAAAATCAATGTGTTTCCTTGCTTTATGAGTGAGGGTGGCTTCTCTCCTCATTACCTTGTCTGGTTTCATTGATTCCTGTAGTGTTTTCTGTACCTACCACCCTGCCCTGGCAAGGGAGAGCTGCCCTGTGCCAGCAGAAGGCCAAGGGAGCACTTAAGTCCCATCTAAGCCTCGAGGCTTAATCTCAAAACTTCTTTAGGAGTGGGGTCAGCAGAGCTGGCATCACTGCTCAGCACGCTCCAGGTGCGGGGGTCACCGGGGATGCAGCAGACCTGGGGCTCGGGGGCCTCATCCACTGCTCATGCTCCACGGCACCAACCCGGGAGAGGAGAGACTTCGGATACAAACCTTGGGTTTGAAGCACTCGAATGTCAAAGGACTGCTGTTGGATTTTTAGGGCAGTACATGATTTTTTTATGGGCGCATTAAATTCTGCTCCTCCAGCGGGCGTTAAAGCCTCCTTGTCACTCGGCACTGGAGGGGAGCACTGGCTCGGGAGCAGGAGAGGCAGCTGTTAAGAGATTTCCATCTCAGCAGTCTCTTATGCCAATAGGATTGTGATTTGGGAATATAACGAGGCTTTGGGGACTAAAGATAATAAATAACTGGTGTATTCCCTTTCCTTCTCCCTGTGCCTGGCCCCAGTGCCATCTCAACCTGAGCAATTATCAGTCCCCGGACTGATGGATTTGACATAAACTCATACATTCTTTAAGCACAAAGCCTTCACAACAAATTTTGCTTTGAAAAGACTGTTGAATGGAGAAAAGGTCACTTGGCTGGTTGAGTGTCTGCTCTCAGATGCTGGCAGTAAATGCTGTGTTTGCAGTGCTGGATTTGATCCCCTTGGTTGGAGGGAGCCAGGTGCAGGGTCTGTATTTTAGATCACGTCTTTCCTGCCAGGGGGACAGAAGGGTAGCTTGGAATTATCTCCACGAATTCACACTTCCTTTCAGTCCTTGCATATAAGCCTCTCTTTAGCTTCCATTGCAGTTTCTCTGTCCTCATCCCCTTCCGTAGGTATGCAAGATGGAGTTTAGCGATGATGCCATAGCAACTATATCAAATACAGAAATTGTAATGGTTTAAATCTTCAAACTTGCATAACAAAGTTAATGAGAGCCTGTTAGAAATGTGCATGCCACTATGTGTTTAGAAGTGGTTTTAAATTTAGCTTTAAATTTGCAAGCCAATAGACTGTTCTCAGGAATTCCAGAGCTGCCCTTCAGGGAGCAAGAGCACAGTTGTCCATGTGCTCTGCTCCAGAAAACACATGGCTGGCAAGGGACAAAGCCTGCTGTGTCCCTGTGAGCCTGCTCCCCTGAGCCTTGGTGAGAGGCTGGAAATGACATCCCAAAACGTTTGTGTTTGTTTGGATGAATCCAGGATGAATCCATCATCTTCCTCCTTAGCCATGAAGTACTGCAGACTCAGCAGAGGAAGAAGAAAGAGCAGGAAAGGCTGTTCTGTGTCCTTGGGCTTCTCCCCCTCCACGAGAGTGAGTCTGGTTCACACTGGGAGCTCCAGCTGGACAGATTCCTTTCTGCAGAGTGGTGCTGGCCATGGATCTGCTCTTTCCCAGCCTGTGTCTCCACCTTACCCATGGACGGGGTTCTTGCTCCCTGCGAGGCAGCTCTGGAGCCTCTGAGCAGCGGGAGGGGCGGGCTGCGGGGTTGGTGCGTGGCTGATGGCCGGGCTCGCCGTGCCGTGGTGCACACCCCGATTCCGCCGTGCGCTGCGGTGGCGGAGCATCCTCTCCCCAGGGACCGCGGAGCCGCTGCTGCCGCTGCAGCCGCGTTCTCTGCCTGCCGCCGCAGAGCCGATTAGCGCAGCAGTGACATTTTGTTATCCTGAGAGACAGAAGCTGGAAGTGTTCTTGAAAGTGCAACCTCCAGCACCAGGCGGGTGACACGGGTGGGGGCACCTCTGCCCTGCTGCCCGCTGTGGGTGGGAGAGCCTGCCGGCAGCGGCACCGGCTCCTCTGTTGGCCTGTGCAAGCAGAGCGTCCCCCGGGCACATCTCCCTGCCCTTCCCAGCCCCTGCCATGTGCAGGAATTGCACAACTACAATGCGAGAAGAGGGGATGGCAGGGACGCTGTGGGTTGGAGACCCCATGGGCTCCAGGCCCCGGCCCCCTGGCCAGGGTTTGGGCTGCTGGGTGTCCGTGCATGCAAGGAGCAGCCGCGGCAGTGTCCTGGGGCTCTCCCTGCACTGTGCACGTGGGGGTCATGGCCGGTGGCACGACAGCCGTGGGCATTCCCAGCTCCAGGCACCGTGCCCCTGTCCCCACAGCGCGGGGACAGGTGGTGTCTTCACTGGTGCTGCTCTGGCACCGTCACAGGTTAGCTCCTGCTTGCCAGCAGAAAAAGAGGATGTCTGGTTATTCTTGGAGCAGGCAACGTGTAGTTTTTGTAAGATAATGCTAAAGCACTTGCACTGTGTTAAAAAAATTAATACAGTTGTATTGCTACTGGAATTGGAGCCTGATTAGGATTGTTCCAGTACTGTAGTTTTAGCTTTTAATTACTTACTACATTACACAGTATCTTCCAGTGCTAATAGAGTACAGAACTGTCATAGCTTTTGTTTTAAAGTACAGGACTGTGTGGTGCTTAATTGTGGAACAGTGTTGTTCAATTACATCTGAAAGTGTTTAATAAAGTATGGCACAGAAACGCAAATCGGAGTGGCATGTGTTAATTGGTGTCCGCGTCATTGACTCCATTTGGTTACGGCGATCGCTGCGAGATGAGGACCGAGTGGCAGGTTGCCCACATGGAGTCTTCAGTCCCAACTCTTATCCGTACCACTGGCACATGCCTGTGCTCTCCCACATTTGCAGAGATTTTCACACCATGCACACACATGGTGTTGTGAAGCATCGGTGGTTGTATCCCCTGCCCTGCCCCATTCTTGGCTGGCAGAGTACTGTGGCCGTGGCACAAGGAGCTCTGGACATCACCCAGAGAGCCGGTCCCTTTCTCCAAGAACAGCTCAGGACCCCGCAAGCAAGGTCTCCTGCTGCCCACCATTGCTTTTATCCTTTTGCTCCCCATCCCGAGGTGCTGGGGCACTGGGGGCTGCCCCACGGCCGAGCCGGCTCCCCCAGAGTGGGCTCTGCTGTCCAGAGCCAGTTCCCAGATGCAAACAAAGTGGTACTTACAGTTATTTCCTGAGTGGTAGTATTTTTCATATCAATGTTCTACTTTTTACCTGATTTCGCTGAAATACTCTCTGTAAGTATTTCTTCTGGAATAAACATTTCAGCACATCAGGTTTGTTCTGTAAGGGTTGATTGTCAAATTACAGCCTTCCTTCCTGCGAGCGCTGCGCTTTGGTATGGGATCAAATTGCATTAGGTATTTTTTCCTCCAGTAGAAACACAGAATAATAGTGATATCTTTGTTGTATCATATTTCTGAATGAAAAATAATCACAAACAGATTTTCATGCGGCGTTACTGCGGAGCAGGAATGCTTTTCCTGCCAGCCGGCCTCACAAGGTGGTGCTGGGCTGGCCCAGGGGGTTTGGCTGGCGTCCCCTGCCCAATTCAGTGTCTCTCCACATGCTCACCGCACACACTTTCTATATTTTCTTGCCTGTGGTCCTCGAAGCCACCTAGCATGCAGGTCATGTGCCCTTAATTTTCATTATGAATGGAGAGTAAAACGTGAAGGTTATTGCCTGGCAGTACAAATGCACTGGGTTTTTTTATTTAGAAGCTCTATTAGAAGTGTCAGGAGTCCCATAACAAAGCCAGGCAAATATCCGCAGAGACACCTTGTTGAGAAAGGCAACTTGGTTCTAAAAGGTTTGAATATGAATGTGGTTGTTTCTAATCAAGCAGTCCTTGAAAAGAATTCCCCACTAGTACTTACCTCTTTATTTTTTTTAGCCTTTTTCCTTGTAATCTGTCTGTATTTCTCCTCAGGAAATGCTCCTCATGCCAGCCTGCAATGGGCGGGAGGAAGGCACAGCCAGGAGGGGAGAGTGGGGCTGTGGGGGAAATTGGTTTCCACATCCAAATATCTCCACATCCAGAAGTGTAGCTCAGGATTCAGAAAGGATATGGTCAGAAAACTGCTGTCTTTTCAAAGTGAGCAGCCTGGGAAAAGTGGGCCAGTTTGGGGGTTTTTGGGGACCACAGCAAAGGCACCTGCTGGGGCAACACAGCTGTCTTGGACAAAATCAAATCCTTTAATTTAGGGCAGGGAAATGGATATATTTTGGACTTTGTCCATCCCATGGACAAATGCATCCAGACATGAGGGACATGCAGGCTGGTGCTGATGTCTGCAGCGGATGCTCCCTTACCCTAAGCAGGCACCCACCAAGGTTTCCCCAGCACCAGCATGGTGTCCCCACCCCCACGGGAATGCTGCTGCCAGCTGGGAAACGTGCTCCTGTTTGACCCAAATGGCAGGTGAAAAATTAAGTCCTAAATACTTTCCCTAAGTCAGCGTATTTATTCCAGCTTAGCAGTGACCACTGTGGCTGGGGTAACCTGCAAAGCTTGGGACCAGGTGAGGACAGGGACACCCCCCGGGAGCTGCCGTGTCCCACTGGCCACTCGTGGCAGTTCCTGAAATCCGCCCAAGCTCACGTTCCCGTGCCACGCGTGGCTCCTCGTAAATAACATGTCCAGTGCCACGATGGTGTGGGTGGGGCTGGGCCTCGGCAGAGTCACTCTGGAGAGGGGCGCATTGTCCCGACAGAACTGTCCCCTGTCCCTCCTGCTGGCCTCCCGTGGGGAACAGGGCCAGGGTACTATCCCCTGGCCGTGCTTCCTGGGCACATCTTGGCTCCGACACTTCCAGCACACTTACAAAATCTCCCTTCTTTTTCTTTTTTTTATAAATTGTCAGTGTTTTTTCCCTCTACGAACCTGTAGCATCTGGCAGCAGGAAAGTACAGTAGGACTCGCTGGCACTGTGGTGTAGAGCCTCGAAGAATTCCGTATTGTGACAACACATCAAAATAAATTGCTGTCAACAGACCAAAACACCAAGTGCTGTGATTCTGTCTGACGTGTGAAGACTCAGACAGGCTGTCTTGACAAGTTGTGGTGGAGCACCTGCAATTGGCAGAAGACAGTGATATAAATCTGATTTGCCTGATATGCAGCACCTAGATATCGTTAATGTTGGTGACAATAACTCTGCATAACATTCCCCAGACATAGATCTGATTTTTTGTCTATTACTTGTGTTGTTTTTTGTCACTCTCTGATCCTGGTTCTGCTTCTTTTCCCTGCTCAGAGTCTACCTAGGAATTGCTTGGAATAATAAGCTACGTTAAAAAAGGTAATAACAAATTAAGGTTTAGTTCAGCCTCTTCTTGCGCAGGAAAAGGCAGCGCTTGGCCCAGCTGCTCAAGGCGAAGGATACACCATGAAATTTTATTTTACACTAATCATAAAAATAATCACGGTGGAAGTTGTATTAATTCTCTCACTTGCAGCCCAAATATTTAAAATAGCAGGTTCAATGCCAAGAGCTGCAGTAAATCTTTTCTGAAACGTCTGTGGTTTTAAACTCCTGAAAGGGGAGCAGGATCGTTGAATAGGTGGTTAATTTTTACCTTTCATTATCAATAAATGGTAATTCTTTACAGTAGCAGGATATATCACAGCTGGTTTATGAACGTGTGAGACGTACCTTGGCTCTGGAGTTTAATTACTGGGAGTTAACGCTGTCGTCTGTGCATCAACCCTTCCTCACGGGCACCAGTGGGATGGGTTTCATCTGGCACGGGCAGGTACGAGAGCACAGCGGCCCATGAGAACTGGAATTTCTCCTGGTCGCTGTCCTCTGTGCGTTTACAGCCCTGGGGTTTGAGATGTTTTTGCGTGTGGCAGTCACCAATGATCCTGTTTTGCTGGTGACTCTTGGCTTTGGGGCTGGAACCACCCCTGGAGCCCCAGCCTGGGCTGGGACCACGTGTGGCCAGTGCCCCGGGTGGGTCCTGGCACGGAGCTGCTCAGGGCGTGTGCCCGCCTGGGCTGGCGCGGAGACGGTCCCGGGGTTCGGGGAGAGCCACCAGGGCTGGAGTCAGACATGAGGAGGCCACTGGCTCGTGGCACTGTGGAGGGCTGCAGTGCTCCTGGTCTCAGGGTTTGTTTTTGTCAAACATTCAAGAACTCCTTCGGCAGCAAACTTGGGCGATGTCACCGTCCAGTCCGAGGGGCTGCAAGAGCAGAAAAGAGGTTTTTGAAATTACCATTCATTCTTGTCTGTATTGTTATTTTATCCCTTAAAGGCTGCTAATGAGAAATAGAGCCTCATTATGATTTTAAGGATGAGAGAGGAAGGCTTTTAATTAATGATATGTAAATGGTCTTGAATTGATTATGTTAGAATATCAAGAGAGATGGGTAGAAGCTGTGGTGTAATATATTTTAATTAAGAATTAATTAAAAATGATGGCAATTTCATAAAGCCTCACAGAAAATAGTGGAATTTACTTTCTGTCAGGAGTAAATTAGCCAGTGATTAAATAAAGGGCCTGCATTAATAGTGGAGTTATTTTTAAACTGTGCTATGAAGAATTGTGTAATTTTCCCTAAATAAGTAAAATAAAAATGTAATGTTTGCAAACAAGTTTTGGAAATGACGGAAGAATGCAAACTTAGTTTTCTGCCCTCCTCCTGTTATGATCCTTTGGAGAGTGGCTTGGAGGGGTTGATGGAGGGTATAACCCGTGGTTTGGGCAGGCAGGGCCCAGCCCCGGGGCTCTGGTGGTGCAGGGCCTTGATGGGGACAGCGGCGGGGACCTGTCTCGGGTACCCGGGGTCCGTACCCCCAGAGCTGCTCCTGCTCCTGCCCAGCACCCCCAGCCTCCGATGTCCCCGCTGCAGAGGCTCCTCCACTGCACACACACATCTGTATCTGCTGCTGGGAGTGTTGTGGGCTGGAGCATGGGAGATACTTCTGTTGTTCCTCTGCTGTGGGACCAGCCAGTGCCTCTCCTGGCCGTGACTGTGCCCAGGTTTGGGGGTCCCATTCCCAGCTGGCGGGCAGAGCCCACCCTACGCTGTCACTCTTGGCTGACAGCAGACCCTGCAGGTCACTGGGGCGGCGCTGGCATCCTCCAGCTGCCATGAAGGATCCCAGGTGCCACGGCTGTCCCTTCGGGGTGAGCAGGGAGGTGTCCCCTCACCTTCCATCTTTGAACACCTCTGGGAAACCTCAGCTGGGCCTTCCTGCCCCCAGCACCATCCTCGGCCAGGGGATCCACCCACCTCTGCCCTGTGCAGGTGGCACAGGGGCGCTGGCACAGTGGGGACAGCTGCTCTGCTGTGGGGGGAACCGTGGGGGGACCCCTGCCCCTCACTCCCTTGTGGAGCCTGGGCGAGGGGAGATCAGCAGCAGGGGTTTGCCAGGTGTGTGCCCCATCTCCAGGGCATGTCTCCTGGGGATGGGGAGCTGTGCACTGGTGCACACCTGGGAAACAGACCAGGCTGCTTGTAAAAACCCTGCAGGTGTTTCCATGGGTCTGGGAAGGCCCCCGGCTGGGGCGGTGCTGCCATGCTGGCGTGTTCCAGGAGTTCCATGGCCTGGCACATGCTCTGCTGTAAATGGGCTTTATGCACTTGTTTAGGCTGCTGCTCACTAAAGAGCATTGCCATGGCAACTGCTCCGTCACATGCTGTACACTCATGCTGTCGCCGAGATAAAGAGCACATTTTAAAGCAGCATATTCTTAATGTCGATGTCCTAAAATGCAATTTTTGATGATTATTATTATTTTTCTGGGAGAATATTTGTGATAAGCGACCATGTCTCCTCAGTGTCTCTTAACTCCTTTTACTACTACTCTGCTGGCGGAGGACCGTGTGCCTGTGGTAATTTCTTTTTCATTTGTAGAGTTCCATGTAGAGATCGTGAAATATTTGTTAGTTCAAGTCACAGTGTGGGGCCTCGTGTCAATGGGATGCGGGCGGTTTTGTGGCGTTCAGCAGAGTGGGGCTCTGTGCCGCTCCCAGCGCGGCGGTGGCCAGTGCCCGACACGTGAGCCTGCGGCCGTGCCTGTCCCAGCCCGCAGGAGAGTGTGCCCTGTGCAGCCTCACTGCCTGAGAGGGACCGTGTCCCACAGGAGAGTGTGCCCTGTGCAGCCACACTGCCCGAGAGGGACCGTGTCCTGCAGGAGAGTGTGCCCTGTGCAGCCTCACTGCCCGAGAGGGACCGTGTCCTGCAGGAGAGCAGGCCCTGTGCAGCCTCACTGCCCGAGAGGGACCGTGTCCTGCAGGAGAGCGGGCCCTGCCCAAGAGGGACCGTGTCCCACAGGAGAGCAGGCCCTGTGCAGCCTCACTGCCCGAGAGGGACCGTGTCCTGCAGGAGAGCGGGCCCTGCCCAAGAGGGACCGTGTCCCACAGGAGAGCAGGCCCTGTGCAGCCTCACTGCCCGAGAGGGACCGTGTCCTGCAGGAGAGCGGGCCCTGCCCAAGAGGGACCGTGTCCCACAGGAGAGCAGGCCCTGTGCAGCCTCACTGCCCGAGAGGGACCGTGTCCTGCAGGAGAGCGGGCCCTGCCCAAGAGGGACCGTGTCCCACAGGAGAGCAGGCCCTGTGCAGCCTCACTGCCCGAGAGGGACCGTGTCCTGCAGGAGAGCGGGCCCTGCCCAAGAGGGACCGTGTCCCACAGGAGAGCAGGCCCTGTGCAGCCTCACTGCCCGAGAGGGACCGTGTCCTGCAGGAGAGCGGGCCCTGCCCAAGAGGGACCGTGTCCCACAGGAGAGCAGGCCCTGTGCAGCCTCACTGCCCGAGAGGGACCGTGTCCTGCAGGAGAGTGGGCCCTGCCCAAGAGGGACTGTGTCCTGCAGGAGAGTGTGCCCTGTGCAGCTGGAATGGCCACACTGCCCTAGAGGGACCGTGTCCTTCAGGAGAGCGGGCCCTGTGCAGCCACACTGCCCGAGAGGGACCGTGTCCTGCAGGAGAGTGTACCCTGTGCAGCTGGCATGGCCACACTGCCGAGAGGGACCGTGTCCCACCGCATGTGCCTCTTGTCCACTGCCTGAGACATGGGGAGCTGCCATCGGTGTTGCCCATCCCCGCGCCACAGGACAGGCCCGGCAGCAGATTTGGCTCTCATGGTGATGCTGCCATGGCTGTCCTGCTTCCATCCCAGCCACAAACAGCTCATGGAATGCAGGGTACCCACCTCTGCCCGCTGTCGCCAGAGGCTTGTCATGGGCTGGGGAGCTATTTTCGAAAATATTTGTGAAAAGTTCTTTCCAACTTGCTGCCCAGCCTGGAGGAGAGGAGAGCAGGGGCAGCAAGGCTGCAAGGTGGTTGTTGAATTGAGTCAAAGCCCCTCGGACGTGTTGCCTGTGCAGCGCCACGTCCCGGCCCCTCGCTAACTGTTCCTCGCATTGTGTCAGCCTCTCTGCCTGGCTGGCCCTGCAGCCAGGCCATCCCACATCAAAGGTTCCCTGCGGGTAAAAGGGCTCCCAATGCAGCCTCCAAAGCTGTGTCCTCTTTGCGTTTTCATCCTGTCTGTTTGAAGCCTCAGTCTTTGCTCCTTCAGTATTTTGCCGAGAACGAGAAGCATATGGATGGCTCTTGGAAGATGTGGCTCCATAGTCTGGTTACACAGGGCTGGGATGGAAAGAGTGCGTTTCTAAGAAACTTTGTTTTTTCTCTAAGCAACTTTTGTGTGACTGTAACCAGAATGTGTGTGGGAGCTCGGTCCCTGCAGTCAGCTGCAGCAGGGCTCTAGCTGTGCTGGCAGGTAGGACTGGGCACTCCTGCTGTCCGGTGGCACATCCATTGCTGGGAATATTAATTCCATTCCCTACAGTTAATAACTCAGCATCCCTGTGCACAAGGGCACCAGAATAAAAGAGGGGAAGGGGTGTTTTTGGTGCAGAGGGCTTTGGTCAGATGGCTCATCAGAGCTGAAGGAGTGATCCAGGGGTGGAAACTACCTTAGAATTAACTTCATTGGGTTTTAGATCAGGACTCATCTCTTCTGGAAAAAACATGCATATAATCCCCATTGTGTGTCTCATCATAATCCTCCTCCTCGTCTTCTGAAGGCAGTGAAAGGTACAGAACAGCAGCAGTGCTCCCAGAATAGAGGAAATTTTCTGTAGGATTTCGTGGTTTGTCATATGTGTGGGCACCTGCCAGGCCCCCGTGCTCCGTAGCTCGCTCCCCCGCTCCGTGTGTGACGTCTTGGGGGCTTGGTCGCAAACCAGCTCTTGTTCCCAGCTACAAAGACTAGAAGAATTAACATTCCTCACAATTATCCAACCATCTTAATTACTTGCCTGATATTCTGTCTCGATATTAGCTGCCCAAATCATGTTGGGATTTTCCAGACACAACTTCTGGCCAGTTTGTTAGCCAGGGAACTTAAAAGGAAGTAGAAAATCAGAGCAAAAATTGCTGAAGTGCTCTAGGTAATATTCTAGCTGAGCCTGGAAGTGCTGGTAGCTCCTTGTGCCCAGTGCCAAAGGGATGAGGAGGGCTTGGGCAGCGATGCCGTACTGGAAGCGTTGGCACACACTCTGCATGTGCATGTGTGCCCCAGGAACAGCTCAAGCTCCTGGTGAAGTTCCAGCCCATGTCCTGCCCCTGTCCTGCCCTGGGCGCCCTCGGCTGCGGGGAACAGGGCTGGGAACAGCCAGCACAGCCACCGTCCCTGGCCCTTGCCCCCCGCGCCCGGCCCCTGGGAGCAGCGCTGCCTGTGCAGCCAGGCTGTTCACACCAGGATGCTCCTGCACATTAACATGCCGGGCGTGAGATATCTGTATCATCTCGCTCCCATCCTGCCTTACTGACTGCAGGAAAAGGCCATTTTTTATCAGTTTCTGCTTTACTGAAGCAAAAGGTCCTTTGGTTCCCATCCACGGTCTCAAAATGCAGAGTGTGTCATTGAAAAAAGCTCACAGGTCAGTCAAATGCCCCTGAAACTTTCTTTCCCAGCCAGGACATCTCCATCCTTCTGGCTGCAGGAGCTGGAACAAAAGCCCAGCCTGGCTCCGGGTGGTTTATGTTGTACCACAAATGGCCAATAAAGGTTTGTCATAACAGGAGCTCTGTAAGCAGAAGGACACGGGCGATAGTTTACGGCTCTCGTGCTGTCTGGTGCCATTCATTAGCAGGTTCCATGCTAGTAATGAAATTTTACAGGTTGATCATTTAAATGCAGGTTAGAATTTGATGATCCAACTGGAAAAGTATCAGATACTGGTCAGTCTGCCTTTTTCCCCCCAGTCAATACACTGAGTGACACGTTGCCCAACACCCCCGATGAGGCAGTAGTTTACTCATCATAAGGTTATTAATCACAGGGGCTTTGACCCCACTGCGGGGGCGATGGATGGAGGGGTTTGGGCGGAAAAGGAACACAGCAGCGGTGCTACGGCGTCATCCCTGCCAGTGCAGGGATGCATTAATCGTGCCCTGAACCCGCTGTGTGATAGAGGAGAGCCGCAGCACAGGTCTCCCTCTCTCTTTGTTCTGGGATGAGCACACGCCTGCTCTCGGCAGCGATGGTGATCAATGAGCGGCGCCTGGAATCACACCGGCATGGAGGGAGCGAGCCGAGGGCGATCCCCCGAGAGCGGCGATTGGAGCGCCGTGCTTCCGAGCGAGCGAGGAGGGAGACAGACAGGTTGTTTGAGAAAATTCCCTTTAGACCAAACACTGACGCTGAGCTGAGCTACAAACGCTTCTGCTGTACGAAGTGCAACTTTATCAGTGCTCTGGGTTAAATGCTGCTCCTGGAATGTACCGCGCGCTCTGCCTGCCGGCTCCTCCGGCCGCGTCCTCCCGCAGCTTGTCAGCATCGACTGTGCAGCGAGTCTGACTGTTATTGCACTAATTAATTACTTAATTTTTCAATGCACATTTTAATCTTTATTTTTATGTGAAATGTCCCCTTGTTAGTGCCCCAGAAGGGGTGAGTGTGTTGGCAGGGAGGTGCAGAGGGACAGGACCCCGCGGAGCAGCGGTGGCCCTGTGTCCCAGGGCACGCTGTGCTCTGCTGCCTGCAGGTGCCCACTCTGAGGCACAGTGGACATGGGTCACAGCTGGAGACGTGGGGTTTTCAGGGATTCAGTGTGTCTTTAATGAATTTTACAATCATGTGCAAGTCCTTCCTCTTTAGAATGACCTCGTTGGCAGTTTGCTCCAGTATCAGATGCAAATCCAGTACCAGCTCATGTCTTCCATGGAAAATGCAGTATTGTAGAATCATTTCAACCTTTTCTTCAGGAATTAGGGGATATCTAATTAAATGTTTGGCATCTGCAACGTGCAAGTTTTGGTGTAGTGATATAAAAAATGTGAAATGTTAATATAAGGTTAATTTTGACCAATTCAACAGCTTGCTTTTAAGTTTCCCATTGACAGCCAAACTGCAGGGTTTAGTGCTAAGCTCCACATTGCAGCTTATCTCTCCTTAATTAAAATTAAAATGTGAGCAACAACACAGAGATATTTTGCAGCATCCTGGAAGAGGAGAAGCAGAAGCTCGAGTGATGGTTGTTTAATACGGTTATAATTGGAGAGTTAAAGCCTTGTGATCTATGTGAAGACTGGTTTGGTGCTGGTGCGGCTCCGTGGCAGGCGAGCCCCAGGTGCCTGGCCAAGCATCCCTCGCCGACATCTGGAACCAGTTGCAATACATCACTGTCAAAACTGCTTTCTATACGTATCTGCATTTACACATTAGTTACTCACGCAGCACTCATCAAAAAAGCTGAACAATCTTGACACGGTGTCCCTGGTGGAACGGCAAAGGTGAACCGAAGTTGGGAGGCAGTGTCTCGCGTCACTGTCTGCTGAGCTTTTACAACAGGAAGCCTGATTAAAACTGAAAGGAAAAATTTATCGTCAGCTTCTGCTTTGTATCATTTTTACCCACAAAAAGAGTATTTTGTTTCATACAAAGCAGTTGATAATGGGGCCAGAGGTGCTCTTCACTTTCATCACTATCTTCACTGCAGTGGTGCTTTGCTGGGCTGGTCATCATGCAGGTCTTCAGAAAGGCTTTGGATGTCCGATTATCTACAGAATTCCCTCTTTCTTGCCCCGTTCTTGCTCTGAATTACAGAATCCATCTATGGTTCATTCGGGTTTGTTGCACAGGGATTGATGAAACATGGACTGAGTAAGCCCAGGCAGGGTGTTGCCATTACGGAAGGGTGTGCGTTCCATTGCAGTGCTTGTGTCTGCCGGCGGGCTGGGGGCTGCAGAGCAGGAGAGACAATAACTGAGAACTTCCTTGGGAGTTCAGGGATTAGGAATTAATTAGCAGTCAAAAGTAAACATGTTGAGGAGCCAGAATGACTGAAGAATGGAGCTCCCCGGACACGTCCTTTAGGATGGGAACAAACGGCTTTGGTGAAGCAGGGGCTTTCACTTGGTGCAAGGCTCAAGGGGAGGCAATGCAGGGTGGGGTGTTTATTTTCTCCATCGAAAATGGCAAGTGTGTCCTTGCAGTGAGAGCTCTGGCTGTGTGTGCCAGGGCAGCCCAGCAGGAGTGCTGCTGTTCCCTTCGGTGTGCCTTGTCCAAGGAGCTTGGGGTGGCTCCTGCACACCAGGTAGGTGAGGAGTATATGGAGCATGGAGTTACTTAGTTTAGTTCTTTTCTCTGGAAAGACAGGAAAAGGGCCCTGGAATGTGAGAAGCACAAGTCATTTTTCAGAGTTGCCTCGGCTGTGGCATTGATGCCACGTCATATTCCATGACTTGCTGTTTTCATTAGACATGTCCAGAACTCTGGAGACGGCGATGAAGTGTCTCTCTAACTCGTGGTTACTCCAGTAACCAGACAAACAAGAAATATTGCAAAGCCTGGGAGTTGGAGGTGCTTTATCTTTAGTGATTTCAGCTGTTTGGGTATTTGTAACATTTCTGAGTGGTGTTTTTGGCAACGTACTTGTAACCTCTGCATGGAAAAGCCCAAGAGATTCTGTTCAGGGTTCAGTCCTGTTTAAGCTGATAAGGAGAAAAGCCAGAGTGCTGTGTGGAGAGGTGCACGTCATGGCCCCAGTGCCCTGGGTGCCAGCATGCTGTGCACGTGCAGGTGACATTCAGCCACCCACAGTCTCAGCATGTGCAGAGCCAGAGGTACAGGCGATCCCGGCGCTTAAAATGGAACCAGGACACACCCAGCTCTGCTGATCATGACTTCTCTTGGGGCTGATAATCTTTCCTCAGGATGTTGGCAAAAATGGCATTATCTGGGTTTTGCAGATGGGCAGAATGTGATGAAATCAAAGTTCATTTTAAAGAAAACAAAAATAACTGAAGTACGTGGATTGACTTCATTCAGCTGCTTGTCTCAGCTCTGCACTCTGGTACCACAAGTGAAAGCAAACAAAATCAGTGCCCAATGAGCCCAGACTGGAATTCCAAACAATAGCAACTCCAAATCAATCTGATTTCCTCCAGGCTTTACCTTCAGTGCAAGACCTGACTTTGCAGAATCAGGACAAAACGTGAGTGATGCATGAAATGAAAATTTCCTGCCTGGTGTGTAGAATAAAAACAGCCTAAGGCGTGAGGCTGCTGCAGCATGTGGCTCACACACGGCTCACACGTGGCTCACACGCAGCCAGAGGAATGAGCCAGGCCTGGGCATCTGCCTGCAGAAACCATCCTGTTGTGGAAAAGTTAACGGGTTATTTTTTACCTCCTTTGGGACCTTTGGAGCAGCTCAGTGATTGGACTGATTTTATCATCTTGTCTCCATGGAGGATGGTTGGGGGAGGTGGCTTTGAGGTGGCAGGACAGCCTTCACAGACCCTGTTCTGCCTTAGTGACAGTGCTGGGGTGCCTGTGTGGGGCTGGCAGAGAAACAGACAACGGCCTCGGTCCTACTGTGGCACATGCTCCCAACGCCAGGGACATGCAAACACCTGTGGACACTGACCTTCTCCATCCTTCTGGCAAGGAGAACTGAAAAGCTTTCAGGAACTTGCTTTTAGCTGAGAATCCTGGATAAAATGTATTTCTTGGCTAAAAATCCATGTGAACTCATTATTGCCACAAATAAGGCTAAAAAAATCAACCCAAAGCATATGGATCTCCGGATCAGATGGAGGCCGATGCGCTCCAGAGCTGTCCCTGCTGGGGACGAGCAGCAGATGCTGAAGGAACAGGTCACAGGTCAGGTGTGCAGGGAAGACCCTTGTGATGCCCTGCCCAAGGCTGGCGATTGTGAGCAGGGTGTCCCGAGGCGGAGGTCGCCTCTCCAGGGTCACAGGGCACTGCACAGGCTCTGAAGGGCCCTTCTGCTGCCCCCGGTCCCGGTGTGTGCACAGCCTCCCCCTCGGCCCCACCGGCTTCTGCCTCTTCCTGCGTGACAGAGAGCAGCTCAGGAGGTGATCCAGATGTGGCCACCTCTGGCTCTGTGGGCAGCGCCAAGCGAGCCCTGCTGAGGAGGATGCTCGGAGGGCCCCAGCCTTACTGTCACACCTGGGGCACCCCATCCCCCTAGGGCTGGGAGAGCCCCCGTGGGCACCACTGCTCCTTGAGCAGGAACCTCCTGCCCCATGCAGCCTCAGCCCTAAGTTTTATTATGAATTAAGAGTAAAACTCCTTCTCTGCCACAGAAAAAAACTACCTCCATTTTTCAGAGAGCCTCTGTTTATATAGTTTATGGGAGAAGAGGGCTCTTAATATTTCAGTGTCATGACCATAAAATGAAAAGGTTACTGCTTGCTGCAAAGGCTTGCTTGGATCCAGCACCAATTAATTTTCAATCTGAAATATATGTCTCCTGGCCGTCTCACAACAGCCGGGAGCGGGAGGTTCCTCTTTAACACATTTGAGCCACAAACCCGGTTAAAGGATTAGCCAGCTTTTTCCATGCTGTTTTGTTCGCCCCCATTGGGGATTCCCATTATCCTTGATAGACTGTTAGCCCTGACAGTGGGATATGACAGTGTGAGTTTTCCTCCTCCTCGGCGCGGTGGCCACAAAAGGCTGCTCGGACCTCGGCTTTCATTTCCATTACGGGTACAGCGGCAGCATATGCTAAAGGCAGCATTACTGTGCCGAGTTGCTCCTGCAGAATCATCTGCAATGGTTTAATTTCTCCGTGCGCGGCAGCCCCGGAGCTGGGCAGAGCTGCCAGCCTGCCCTCCCCTGCTCCCGGTAACGTCCGGGGGCACAGTAAGGATTGGAGCTGTACCAGAGCATTGCAAACACACGCTGACTTTGTGGAGGGTGGATGAGCTTCTCTTTATCTTTATTTATTAATAAAAGACGGAATGCCTTGGGAAACAAAAGGTTTTAATGGCTGGTGCTTGGTATCCTTGACAACAATCCCCAAAGAATATTACATTAGGGCACCAGAGAACTTTTAAAAATAAGTAATGGAATTCCGTCTCTGTTATGCTTTTAGTAGTCATTTCGGCCATGGTGCAGCGAGGTCATAAGCTGAGCTCAGTGAAGGGAGCCAGAACACGAAATGATGCTGAGAGAACGTCTGGGAGATGAGAGGTACAGAATTACAAGCGAAAGTGCAGGCCTGCTGAGGCAATTACAGCTTAATGGGGTCATTTGGAAGGCAATTGCCAGGGGTTAATGTAGTATGGAGAGATGAGGTGAGATTGAAGTGAAATTTGGGGCTGGAAATGTGTTAAGATGAAAGATCAGAGTGCAGCAGATTCTGCAGTGCAGAAGGTTTATATCATGCAAAAAATTTGAGAAAAATGTAAAAGTAGTAGCCAGATGTTTCAAAATAAATAAATAAAACCTTAAGTAAATGCTTTAAAAAAGTGAAATAGCTGCATCAAAACACCCTGTGCTGGGAGGGGTGGCAGTGAGCACGGCAGGGTTTGATATCAGAGAAAAGGGCTGGTTTGGAGCAAAAGTTATGTTGCGTTTGCACATATGCCCAGACAATGTGGTTCCTTATTGACACGACAGAGTGCCTGATGAAATGCTGACTGCTCGCTCAGCTGTTGTGCCTTGTTTTGAAAAATCCATTGTTTTCAAACAAAATGCGAGCAACAGTCCTCTATACACATATTTTGATATATTTGCAATGGATTCATCACATTATCTTTTCAGGCATTAAAATAATACTCATAAGATGTCAAAATATTGCAGGAATGTAAGCTAGCATTCTTTGAGAGCGAGTATTTGGGTTCTGAGAAGTATGCTTAAATATTACAGGTGTTTAAATTAAAAATGTCAAGCCATGAAGGCATAATGGAAGTAATCATTTTTACACAGTTTTAAGCCCCGGTGTTGGAGAAAGCTCTGCATTCCAGACTATTGTGAGAGAGCGAGTTCATAAGCATTCAGAGGACAAAAGAGATCATTATGCTTTGTTACCTCAGCCAGTTCATTACCTTAATTGCTGAGCGTAATCCAGTCTTGGAAGAAAACTCTGGGGCTTTAAGGAGATCAGCACTGGCACCCTGTGACACAGAAAATGGGAGCCCTTTCCTGCTCCACGGCCACTCCAGGCACGCTAAACCTTGATCAAAGGCTGAACTTCTCCGAGGGTCGGCCATGTGAAAATCCCCCGGAGCGGTGCCGGGCGCTGAACCGTGATGGAGCCGCGGGCTCGGCCGCGCTCCCGCGGCAGCGTGACCGTCCCGCATCGCTGCCCGGCCCGGCCCGGCCCGGCNGGCAGGGCTGGGCACCGCGGCCGTGCCCCCGCACCGCTCCCCGGGCAGGGCTGGGCACCGCGGCCGTGCCCCCGCACCGCTCCCCGGGCAGGGCTGGGCACCGCGGCCGTGCCCCCGCACCGCTCCCCGGGCAGGGCTGGCTTTGGCCATCCCGGCAGCCGCCGCTCCCGAGCCCTGCCGGCCCCATGCGAGGAGAGGCCCCGCAGGCCGGCGCTGGGCTCCCGAGTGATGCCGAGGCGTTGCTGGGGAAGAGATTTATTGTAAATACATTACAGCAGGGTTTTTACCCCCGTTTCTGTGTGTGTGTGTCTGTGTGTGTGCTTTGTATCTGGTTATCCAAGCCGATGATACGGGCATTCCCCCCCGTACGGTTGCATATATTAAGGCTTTTAAGAAATATAGTAAAACAAAAAATATGACCTTTAAAAGCATGGTTGAGTTGCATTCATTTTATAACCATCAAAGCAACTCTTTACTGTTGTAAGGTAGAAAAATCAATGATGCAATCTTTTTCCTTTTGCCTCGTGCAATCCGTAATTGAAATGGAAAATCAAATGAACGGCTAACAGATAATTGTTTTATCAATATTCCCTGCCTGCCCTACAAGGGTCAGCCTAGAATGATCATGAGCCACGGATATGATGAGGACAAAATGTGAAATTGAACAGCAAGGAGGCAATAAATCAACCTTGACAAGAAAGAGTGACCAGCATGTAGCTCTTGTAGGCAGCTTTTGGGACACTTTTTGTCTCAGGTGTCTGCACTGATTTAAAAATGTGAGAATATAATATTTGAAGCTCTACCAGTGGGTAAACAACTGCAGACTATTTCTAGGTTAAGGCATCATCAAAGCAAACACGCTGCAGCTGAAAAAATGAGTATATTGGGGCATAGTGGGAAAAATCCCACAGTGAAACAACAGGGGAATAGCGGAATATTCTGGGGCTGTGGCAAGAAATTCTCCCTCTTCCTATCTGGTCTAAAAAACTAAAAAAAGTAGTAAATATATTAAAATGCATTTTTCAGGCTGCTCTTTTGCTGCTCCATTGGGCATGAAAAATGCTTTCCATTGTATTTCTGGTATTTTGGGAGCTCCTTGATCCCAGTGCAGGAGCAGCCTATCTCCTGCCTGGAGGCCCATTTGATAAGGGCCATTTTTGCCTCATGGCCCCAGCCCATGGGCAGTGGAGGTGTCAGGGGGATGGGGACAGGTAATGCTCCTCCTCACAGCCCCTTTGCTCATCATTTGATCCTTCAGTTCTTCCACTCAAGACTGGACAGGTTTTTGCTATAATTTTGAAAAACACTGATTTAAAAGAACGAAGTCTGGGTGAGTTTCTCGTCATGACACTGAAAGGCAGCTCTGATCAAACACCACCAAGGGCTTGAGCCCCAGCTGGGCCACCTCTGAACCCTCATCTGGTGCCAGTTGTGAAGCCACAATTGTTTACCCCAGCTGCCAGCCCTCTAGGTATTCATAGGTTACGCTGTTAAACCAGGCAGATGTTTCTCTCCTGGACTACTGCCGACGTTGGTGTTGTGGCAGTGGGCAATGGTGTGAGAACAGGCTCACAAAAGGTGGCAGGGCTCAGGTTAAATGCCTGGAAAGGCTGTGGGAGCGGGGGGAGCCTGTGCCAGAATCCACTGGGGGTGCTGGAGCCCCGGGCTCGGCTGTCCTGCAGGGGCCCCTGTGGCGGGGCAGCCTCCGGCCAAGCGCAGCCATCCCACAGGGCTGGGAGCCAGGTGAGGTTCAGGGAAGGCTCCTGGGTGAAGGAGCGAATCGAGATCGCACATGACACATGCACAGTTACGAGACAAACGCCTTTTTGCTCCACAGATAAAGTCTGCCTGTGTTTGCTGTGAGCAGCCCAGGCCCTGGGCAGCTCTGGGGGCTCTGCTGCTGTGCTCTGCCACCCCCACTGCGGGACCCTCTCCCAGCCACGGGGAGTCAAGGGGTGCCTTCCCCTCCTGCAGACAGTTTGTGGTGCTGGTGTCCCTCTTGGTGGGCTGGGATGGCTCGTGGACCAAGAGGAGATGCCTTTGTTCAGGGAGGGCTGACTTGGGGTGAAGACGGAGGCCACTGTCAGGAGCCTCCAAGCTCTCTTCCCACCGGGTCCTGTTCTTGTTTCAGCAGCAGGAGAGAGATGTTGGGGTGCCTCAGAGCAGCCGCTGGTCGGGCCCCTGTGCTCCTGCTCCCTTCTCTGGGCACCATGTATGGGAATCCACCTACCTGACCCATCCCATCCCATCCCTCTGTCAGCAGAGGTTTAGGGATGAAACCTCTCTCTCTGGTTTGGGTGCAGCCTGCATGTGAAGGATGCTGGCTGGGAAACCATCCTGAAAGCTTTATTTTTAACCTTGGCTCTCGTGTCCTGTGGTGTCCCTGGGGAGGAGGGGGTCTGGCGCGCTTGTGGTCTTGGAAACAGTAATATCAGGAACCCAGCAAAATAGGTTGCCAGCATGGAGAATATTTTTTATTTTAAGCAGAGTATTTTAAACACACCATGTCCTCCTTCCCCGGGGGCAAGGCTGAGAGACTTTAAAACTATTTTTTACAATTGGCTTTTCAAATTCATTTCTCATCAGGCCTTTTCCCACGTACAGTCAGGTGTGGTGCTGGCAGGGCCAGAGCCCCTTCCCTGGGGGGTTTATGCAGCCAGAGGGATGGGGCCAGGGGAGCCTCACAGCGGCCGTCTCCTGCCCACAAAGGGGGACGTCTCCAGAAAACTGCTGGGCCACCCCCACCCTGCATGGGGCTGTGTGCCATGGCACCATGGGGCTGGGCACCCCGAGGGGCACGGGCAGGATGAGAATAGCCCTGCCCACCCCCTCCGGCCACCTTGGGGGGACACGGGAGTCCCCTCCCGCTTGCATCTCTGATGTAATGAAGTGTCAACTGCTGCCATCATCGTCCTCCACGTCCTTGAAACCCACACGGTTTAACCAAGAGTCTCTCCAATTTATCAGCAGTTAAAAATAGAGGGAAGGCTGCGAAGGACAGTCCCTGCTCCCCAGGAGCCGGGGCCGCGTGTGGCAGAGTGACCTCTGCGGTGGGGTAGGACAGGGGACACGTCCCTCGTCCTGCTTGGCGAGAGCATTCCTGTCCTGTCTGGACGGGGCTCCTGAGGGCTGGAGATTAAACCAGCCGTGCGAGGGGATGTGTGGACACACACAAAAGATCAGATCAGATCATTGCAGGCAGTAAGTGCTTCCACAGCAGCCCTGCCGAGCCCACAGTGTCTGCAGGCCTTCTATGGAGCACGGCATAAATCCAGGTGTGCGGGGAGGCGCGAGCACGATCCGCTGCGATGGAGCACGCAGCCTGCAAGTGCCCTAAATACATATTTACACCGTGGAGCTACTGCCTCTGAAGAAGCTGTTCGAGCTGCCAGGCTGCTAATCCACATTTAATGCCGCTGGTCTGTCAGGTGAGAATGTTGTGTAAAATGATCCCCACTACAGTATCTGCTGCTCGGGGGCTGGGCACACTCCGGGGCGATGTGTGTGAGCCTTGGCACATCTCTGCCCCGGCTGGAAACACAGGAAAGCCCAGCCTGGCCATGAGCATCTTCAGTCCCCAAAAGGCATCCCTGGGGTCTGGGTGTGGGTCAGCATGACAGAGTTTGGGCTGGGAGAGGAAAGGGAGTGGGGCTGATCGTGGAGGTCCCATCTCAGCATTCTGCTGCCTTCCCACGGCCGAGTGGTGACAGTCTCATCTCAGCAGCGTTGGGTGGACTGAGTGTTGGGTTGAAGCTGTGGTTGTGTGTTAGCAGTCCCCTGGGTCTGGGCTGGGCAGGGACCCGCCTTGTTGTGGTTTGGGTTTGGAGGGAACAGGATGGTGGCACATTTGTTTTTACTGACATTGATATAATAATTTAGTTTCCTTCATGAATGAGATTTGGGGAATTTGAAACTTAACTCTGGTAGCGCTTCTTTCCCAATTTATTGCATATGCTTAAATAAACATGTTGAATTAACTTTATAAGGCTTGTAAAAACTACAGATAAAACCGCTCTAGAAAATCAACATTCTAAATCATGCTAAGTCTCTTCCCATTCTGCTCATCCTCTAGCAGGGCATTGACAAAAATATGAAATTGATTTGGTTGAAGGGTGTTAAAGAGCCGACAGCCAAATGTCACAAACAATGAATGGCTGCAGTGTTGAGAAAATCAATAGGGAGGTTAAAGCTGGGCTTGTGAAAGACTTGGCAGACTGCTCTGTTCCAGGAAGATATCTGTCTTCTGGCCTTGGTTGCATGATCAAAAGGAAAACTTGATAGGTTTAATGAAGGGAGATACTGTAAAACTGACAACAGAAATATAGACACTGTGGTAAACTGCAGTGCACATCAGCGAGTGGGGCTATTAGATACATTTTTCAGTCTGAAAAAATATTTATAGGTAAAGATGTCAAAAAAATATTAGTGCATTCCTCCATTTTTCCCCTCTTGCTCCCAATCACACCCGTGTTTGCGTGGTGCAAACAAAGCTTTGGCTCTGGGTTTAATTGTACAACATGATGGCAAACGTATAGGGCAAAATAATTAGCATGATAATTAGCAAATCGTAATGTTTTCAAATAATTGCATGATGAGATTGCTGCGCCAAAGTGAGATTGGAATCTCTTCTTTACTTGAAGATGGTATTTCAGCAAATCATAAAAGAAAGGGAAAACGAGCCCCTGCTCTATCAATTAAAGGTGAGACCATGTGACACCAACTCTGTCGTCCACCCAACGCCTTTCACGCAGGCGTCGCGTCACACTACGCTCCTGACAAATACACAGCTGGCCTTAAAATCAGTTTTGTGAATATTACATCCGCAGATATAAATGAGGATGCCAGCCATTAAAAAAGGTTAATAATGTTAGATTCATTTTGGTTCTGAAATCAGCTTGTAAACAAAATTTTCCCTGCTTTAGACCTGACCTATTAGCAGCACTCTTATGTAACGTATCACATCATTAGAGAAAAAAATTGCGTCAGGGCTGAGTTATTCCTTCCCACGTGTTTGTTTTCCAAACACTGCATCACACTTAAGCCTTAACTGCGTAGCAGTATTTGAAATAATGTGGTCCCTTTGCAGCGTGTGTTTCCCAGCCCGGTGTAAGGCCTCAATGTTCCCTTCCCCAGCCCGGCTGGGCTCGGTGTCGCCTGTCAGTTCTGGGTATCCTGTCTCTCCTGTCTATCGAAGCTCCCTCTGTTTTTCCTTCTTGTTTTTTTTTTCCTAGAAAAATGAACTCATTAGTTTAAAACTCCCAAATGCCACATTCGGCTCAAACAGCGAAGATGATAACCTGTAAAAAAAGAGGAGAAAAGAGAGAAGGAGGCTGGCAGGTTTTCTGCAAGTGGACGCTGTAATAAAAATGCCCCCTACTTTGTCGGGATGGGGTTTGGAGGGCTGCTGCCATATGTTACTTTCCTTTTTAGCTGGGATTATGCCATCATTATTGCTGATAAAAGCTGTTTACTGCCTTGGCAGAGGAGTGATGCTTGGCGCAGTTTGGGAGCCGCCATTCAGTTTACAGAGAAGTGCATTTAGTGCCAGATGCTGGGATCCAGGGGCTTTGTTATCTTTTCCCATTATTGGGATCATCCATTGTCTGGTTTTTTTCTCCTTTTAACTTAGCTGTGGCTTTGTTGTTTGTGTTTTGGATTCACTTGCTCTCAGGCAGGTGACACGGCAGGTTTTAGCTCACCAGGCAGCGCTGGGTGCAGCCGGTGGCTCACAGGGACCATGGCTCCTCCTGGCACTGCTGCAGGAGGTGGTGGGTTTTGGTCCCCCAGCACCCGGTGGTGGGTGCCCTGTCCTGGAAAAGGTGATGGTGGCCGTGGGGGAATGCAGGTGAGGAGCATCCCTGCATGGGAGTCAGCATGAGTGTTCCTAGAAACCTCAGCACCCAGGGTCTGGCACAACCATGGGGCTGCAGTGAAGGACGGAGTGCAGAAAATGTCTAACCGAACGAGAACATCATATTTCAGTGTGAAGGTGGCATTAATTCATATGTAAATTCTCTGAGTGAGGACTAACAGAGCTGTTGGCCAGGCAGCAGTGCTGTTGGTGCCAGACTTTTCCTTAAAAACAGTTGTGGTGTCCATAGAGAAGGGACCATATGTGGGCTGGATCGTACTAATAGCTGAGGGAGAAGAGGAGGAGGCCGGCAGTGCCAGGGTGGTGACCATGCCACTGGGTGCCTGCTCTGTGGGGGACACTGGGGCACCTCAGGGTGCTGCTCTGTGGCCACAAGAGCTGCCCTGGCACCAGCCCGGTGCCGTGGGACGCTGCACACGCCGGATCCGTGTCCCCAGGACCCACGCCTGGATGCGCTTGAGGCCAGCCCCCTGCAGCAGCACCAGCACCTGGGATGAAGTACTGCCAGCCGGGGCTCTTCCCAGTGTTTCTGTGGTGAGGAGGAGCAGTCGTGGCCAGCATGGCGTGGTGGGGCTGTAACCCAGAGCTGGCACATGGCCCCAGTGAGCACCTCCACACCGCTGGCCTGGGCGGCCTCTTCCCGACCACGGCCCCACACTTCCACCGGGCACCTTCTGGCTTCCAACTGGGAATCGGGCTGGACGTGTCTGTAAATCTCACCCTTGATGAACATGGCCTCGCTGTTCCCAGAAGGGCTTCCCAGGGCCCACAGTCCTTGTGTTGTATTTGGGGCTCCTGGGGGCACTCTGGGTGCGGGTCCCGGGGCTCTGGTGACACCTGTGCCACCGCCCTTGGCACCGATCCCGCGCTGGGCGAGCCGGCAGAGCCGCGGTGCAGGGCTGTCGTGGAGCTCCCCTTCACCTCCTCTGCTCCTGTATTCCTTGGGGAAGAGGCTGTGACCTTATTTCTCCTGCTAAGAGAGATGCATCTGGAACCAAATGAGGGCAGTAAAGTATAATAGAAGGCTTTACAAATGAAAGTTTTGTTTCTGCTGGTGCAATACCTTGTTTCCCCCTCTTGTATCCTGGGAAATCAGGCTGATCAATAGTTCCCATTTCAGCACAACTGCAGCCAGCATTACAACTGTATAAAATTTACAACATTGTCTGCTGTAAATTTTAATTGGAAAAGCCTCGTAGCTTCACCCTCGATCTTTGCACCTTTAAATGTATTTGATTTTAAAAAATCAAACAAATTTACAGTGTATAACATCATGTCACACGCTTTGTATTGACAGTGCAATAGAAGTAGCACAAACCCACCTTCCTTCTGGAAGAGAAAATGGCTGTAAAATACCTGGAAAAGGTCGGGAGTGTGATGAGGATCTGTTTGGGAGCCAACAAGCTCGTGGTGCCAGGCAGGTGCCAACGAGAGGGATCCCGATCTCGGTCCTCGTGCGGTGCTGGAGCCTCGCAGCCGCCCCGAGGAGCCGCAGCAGAGCACGTCGCTTTCAGCACAGCTTTATTTCTGTCACAGGTCAGGCTTAAAATGCTGTGTGATACAGTTATTGACTCTAATCTGGGCATAAACACAAGTCCTCAAGCACCAGCCCAATTAATAATTTGCATAATTAACACGCATATTAAATAGGGACTGGCCCTGCATCTGCATTCACGGTGATCGGGGTAATGAGGGCTAGCGGAGCGGCGCCTCGGGCTGGCGGGAGCAGACGTGTGGCAGTAGTAATTTTTGCTTGGATTGACAACTGCTAGACAAGCAGTCCCAGCATAAAACTAAACCCCGTTTGGCAGAATTAATCGTTGACAAACTGCTCTTAAAGCTGTAACATTGTTTCTGTCAGTTGTTCGGTTTGATGTCACTGTT
Source organism: Oreocharis arfaki (assembly GCA_013398015.1). Lineage (NCBI taxonomy): Eukaryota > Metazoa > Chordata > Aves > Passeriformes > Paramythiidae > Oreocharis > Oreocharis arfaki. Next base: position 50,539 of record VZRR01002265.1, read on the forward strand.
AGACATAATAAATCAATAGTGTCAGAATTTGGTAATGTTTATAGCTAGCAAGGTTTATTATTTCATATGACTGTCATGTACAAATCGTGGTATCATGGCTGCCTCTAAATTATCAAAGGCACAATATTGCTGAAATAGATTTCTTAAATTCCTTCTCCAATTAATCCTGTTGATTGTTAGCAGCGATGGGGCCCACTCGTGTTTTAGGAGGGGTGAGTTTTTTCTCTGGACATTTTTTAAAGACAAGTTTGAGCCATTGTACACAGGAGGATTTATTGTTGCTGTCTCCAGCCTGGGCAGCAGCTCTCTGCTTTATGGACCTCACTTTTCCTGCTCCAGTCACAGTTTCCACAGCTATCAGTGAAGCCAGTGCAGGGTGGGCACAGCCAGAATGTCCTGATCCAAGTGGGCTCGAAATCCCAGCCCCATGAGAGGGGGCCAGCCCTAGGATGGGGGGCAAGACTCCTGCTCTCACCTGGGGCCGTGCTGTGATGCGCAGGTGTGCGCACAGGGGTCTCTGTGCACAGGGGTGTTGGTCCATGTGTGGTCTGGAGCATGAAGTGACGGTGTGAGAGCACTGTGAGGATTTGGTGGTGCTGGAGATCCCCTCCTGTGGGTCACCCCATGCTGGGCTCCCGGGGAGGACAGTCCCTCTGCTCTGTCATGACCACATGCCATGACCACACAGCTCCACGTGGAGCCAGGGGTGACTCTGTGCTCGCTCTTCCCCTGCTCTCCTGGCACCATCTCAACCCAAACACCATGATTTGACCCATCACACCTCTCTGCTTGTTGCACATCCCCTGTCCTGCACCCAAAGGGATGGGACAGTCCCTGGGCTGGGCTAAAACTGTCCCCTCACCAAGGCAGTGCATATAAATTACAACAATAAATTACTGCGGCCCCAGGGTAAAAGAAGCATCAAGTTATGACTTTTACATGAGTATTTAGTCAGCCATTCAATAAAAAATAGGTCTTCCAGTTGCACAGTACCATTTATCAGCTCCATATTTATTATTTATCATAGCTACACATGATGCAAATGTGAATTACCTCGCTGCTCCTCCGAGGAGCACTTGCTTTTATAGAAATGTAAACATATATAACACAGTTTGTGGAGTCAGAGACCCGGCTTTGAAAGGAAAGAGAAATTAGGGATGCAGATTTTATTTTTGCTTTCATTTCTGTGTGATAAATTATCCTTCTAAAGGCCATTTCCAGGAGTAACTTTCCCTAACTTTGCTGCTCTGTGGGCAGCTCTGAGAAGGGATGTGTGGGATTGCTCAGTGCCCACTGGTGCCTGGACAGAGGGAGATGCTGTGGGGTCACAGATCTCCTATCTGTGGCCAAGACTCTTTTGTAGGTGTTTGCATGGCTCCTGGCAAGGGCTGATCCTGATGCTGCTGCTGGCACGTTATCTGTGCCCAGAGATCCACAGGGCTCATGATACCCGTGCCTGGAGCACTGCAGAGCTGGCCAAGGTTGGCCGAAGTTGGGGGCCCAGTGGCTGGAGGGTGGGTGAGAGGGCTTTGCCCGCTCTGGGCATTCCCACCCCCAGGATCATTCCTCTCACCAGGTGGCAATCATTCATAGGCAGGAAATACCTGCAGTCATTAAAATTCCTCCCACATTTATTCCAGCTCTGGTAGTCCATAAAATGATTTCAATTCTGAAAGAGGAATTTGAAGATTTCTTCCCTGCTCCTTGTTTCTAGAGTTTCTGGGGTCCTACAGGGAATTTAAGGTGTGGAAATATTTCACTTACATGAATTGCCTTTCAGTTTCAAAATTCTTTTTACATCTGGGAACCCCTTCCCAGTGCAGGGCTGAGGGGCAGGGGCAGGCCAGGAAACTGCGCCGAGCGTGACGGGGGCTGGGACATGGGGGTGACAGGGGTGGGACATGGGGG